>JAHHUM010002947.1:0-461804 GCA_036173005.1 Crenichthys baileyi | reverse complement strand
TGAAATATACCAAACAGGCAAAATACTCTTTTTTTGTAGGAAAAGTGTAGCAGCCTTCTTTCAGCCAGCTGACTGGTAGTTAGAGCAACATGATGTATTGGAAATATTTCATCATCGCGATAATAATAGGGGACAAAGGGCTGTCTGAAATGCATAGTTTATTGGCTAAGCACCATGAGCCCAAACTTTTTATGGCATACTCGTACTCGTCGTCTTCTGCTTATCCGGAACCGGGTCGCGGGGGCAGCAGACTCAGCAGAGACACTCAGACGTCCCTCTCACCAGACACCTCCTCCAGCTCCTCCGGGGGGAGCCCAAGGCGTTCCCAGGCCAGCCGAGAGACATAGTCCCTCCAGCGTGTCCTGGGCCGTCCCCTGGGTCTCCTCCCGGTGGGACGTGCCTGAAACACCTCCCGAGGAAGGCGTCCAGGAGGCATCCGGTACAGATGCCGGAGCCACCTCAACTGGCTCCTCTCGATGTGGAGGAGCAGCGGCTTTTTATGGCGATGTAATATTTAATGGGGTGCACCGATTGCAGTTTTCTGGCCGATCACCGATTGCAATCTTTAAAAAGCCTGACCTGCCGATTCAGATTTAGGCCGATACCAATTTTTTTATGACTGACACTGTCAGGTGTCATAAGGTCACAATACACCTTCAAAGTTCCAATCTTATTTTATTCAAAAACATTGAACAATACTAGTGAAACAACACAAACTTTAATTGCACATGAGGCAGTGCTCTCAATTATAAATGAAATGCTCAGAACATTGCAGTGCCTTTAGTCTTTCATTTTTCACATTTTAAAAACAACAAAACTTGCACAATAGGTTGGACAAGTAGATGAGAACGGTGGATAAGAATGGTTTCACATGTAATTATCGGCCGATCATCGATCTCCCAAACTTAACGAATTCAGAGCCGATCAATCAGTGCACCCCTAAATATTCAGCTTAGAAAATGACCACCCTTGACATAGAACAGACCATGAAGCTAAAGCTAACATGGGGTTAGAGCTGCACAACACACTGAATTACAGCTGTCTGAATATTAATGTTTGCAATATTACAACGATGTGCTTGGAGCAAAACCTAGTAATATTTTCTCTTTCAAATGCCATGCATTAACTCTCCACATGTCAATATTATACATGGCCAACTGGCTGAGCTAGATGCCCACACCAGATGAACATTTTAAGTGGCTAAGATGATAAAGCTCACGGAAAATGTGGGTTAACTGTTACTGATAAACAGTATTTCCTTACCAAGCTTCCCAACATGGATTGCTGGAAGCATCATGACAATATTTAAATCAATAATATCATGATTTTCTAGTGTCATGTAGCCCTACTGGCAATGTACAGCAACAAGTAGGGCAACGCTACATGACTATGCTACGTACATACAGACCTGCAAAACTCCAGGCAGTCTGGCACTTTTTCTGGTGTCTCATTAAAAGAAGGTTAAATGGGAATGGTATAACTGAAAACTGTATGTTTTTAACAACCTTAGTAAATCTTGATGCCGTCCCGGCCCAATGCACAACGTATATGTTGCGATTTATTCATGAAAGACCACCTTCGCTTGTTAAAAGGTAAGCCTTAGTAGTATAACCCCCCTCCTAACATCAAGCATTCACAACTAAGAGCAATAAGTAACAGCTTTTTGTCTTTAACTAAAAGTCTGGTAAAGAAAAGGAGTGGGGTAGTGGTAAGAAAGAGGCTAAAAAGCAGCAGCATCTGACCTTTGGCTTTGCCCTCAGTGAATATTTCAAGAGCAGAGCTCATTTTTGATATGTGAATCTGTCAGTGGCGGAGACAGCTTTAGATATCTGAATCTTTAAACAGAGGAAGCTGTCTGACTGGGTTTCAGCCGGCGTTGGCAGCAAGAAGCAAAGCAGGAAAAGGCTGGAACCTCTACAGCCAAAGACGAGGAAATGAAAAAGGGATGACAGTGTTGTTGCTCCGCTGCGGCTGTTATAATATAATGTTCCTGGAGGGTTTTGAATCTGAGGAGTCGGAGCAGTGCTGACAGAGTGCTGCCATCAGTCAGACAGACGCCTCTCAAACCGTCACAACAAAGTAAAGATTTACTTCCTGTTAGCATGAGAAGCAAATAACCCTTGAAAGCAGAGCAGTAATGGGCATTTACAACAGTGAATCTCTAGCTAGCTGGGTTATAACGGACGTCTTAAATAAAGTTCACAGTAATCTTGAGAAACCTATGCAACATGTCTGCAGATGTGCGACTCTCCAGCAGTTTTCTCTCTTTGCCCCAGACCATGTGTGGTGTAATCTGGGGCCTGATGGAATTAGGTTACTGAGCATATGCTACAGATTTCCATGGCAACGGGAATGGGGAAATCTGGAATCATGTCAGATGCAGTGCCAACAGGCTATTTTTTTCCACGCTGCATAACTGCTCTGTTTTCTAAAGAGAGCCAGACTTTGAGACAACTGCTGGTTGCCACATCTATTCTGGAGACTATGGAGGGGGAGTGGGCTGCCTTTATGTGGACCCATCTTCATTAACCAGGCAATCAAAGGGTGCTGAAATAATTTTGACTTAAACACAGCTGGTGACCACGGTTTTGACCCCAAGCGGACCGGTTTTAATCCAATTAAATGGAGGAGAGCCGGTGGATGGAGCGGCAATAAACACCATCATTCATCATACTGGGATGGTGAAGACACCAGGATTGACTCCAGGGACCCTCAAGAGCCTCTAGGACATAAGCAGCGAAAGTCGCTAGCAGGGAGTCGCTGAAAGAAAGTGAATCACAGCAGCATTGTTCACTGAACAATGAACAGAACTACACTGTGGTGCCTTTAATTAAAACACAGGCAAGACTGAAACGTCAAAGCTATGAAATACTGCAACAGCTCTGTGTTCAATAAGTCAGCTTTCCCCAGGAGTAAACACACAAACACTTCCCAAAAATCAAAACCTGAAAACACCCCAAGGACTGCCAATGCAGTTTCCAGGGTTAAAAAAACAAGAGTAAAAAAACGTTTAGAGGGAAAATGTTTTATGGGACAATTTATTAGAGAAGAAACTGGATGAGAACAGCTGAAAATAAGCCTGGCTCATAGTGTTCTGTTGTTTCTATATTTCATGCTCTGTCACAGCTCAGCAAAGCTTGCCTAATGTTGTTAGGCTCACACAGCAGAGTGTATACATGCATAAGACTGTTAGAAAATGTGTGTGTGAGAGAGACGGAGTGGGGGTAGAGGAGAAATCATGTACAGAGTGCTACTACAACATCTAATACAGTATACCATGTATTTGTGGTGGTCCCTCTAAGCCTTCAGCAGCAGAAATGGGTTTTGTGTATATTGGGTACGGGCTGGTGTGAGAATCTCTGTGTGATAACGTCTACAAAGAAATTTAAACAACAAGGTATAGTATGATCTAACTGATCAGTGCCTCCCTAACATGGAGTATGACCCAGTTGCTGGGACAGATGGGAGAGATGATGCCTTTGGGTCTGAGAGAAATGATGCTGGTCAAAACCAGAGCTGAAAGTGGACTGGACAATCTGAATGCTGCCAGAGTTTTGGAGTTTTCAATGACATCTTTTGTTTCAAGCAGGGATTCTCCACTGTGGTGAAAGGCAGGCAGACTGAGCTCGCCACAGAGTGAAACTCCTGGACTTCTCAGATGACACCACTGTTATTGGTCTGATCCAGGGTCTGACGAGTCTGCATATAGAAAGGAGGTGGATAGACTAGTCCACTGGAGCGGCCAGGACCACCTAGAGCTTAAGTTTTGGTCTGCAACAAGTCTTGGTCATCTTCTACATTGCCACCATTCAGTCTGTCTTGTGTTCATCTATCAATGTCTTGGTTTGGCTCATCCACAAAACAGCACAGGTCCAAACTAAAATGAACAACTGGGTCTGCAGAGAGGGTCACTGGGGCTGATCTTCCCTCCATCCAGGACTTGTACAGGTTTAGGGTCATCTCTGCAGACCCCACACACCCTGCACACAAGCTGTTTAGACTTCAACCATCAGGTCGGAGCTACAGAGCGCACAAACCAGCCACCTCAAAGACAGTTTCTTGCTCTAGATTGATACCGTGCATATTTGCACAAATTCAACCATATCTTCCTCTGTAAATATACTGTACATATTTACACAAAACAACTTAATTTTATTTCCCTCTTCATATAGTCAGTCAGTTATTTTCTACCGCTTCTTCCATAGTGGGTCGCGGGGGAGCTGGTGCCTATCCCCAGCAGTCTATGGGCGAGAGGCGGGGTACACCCTGGACAGGTCGCCAGTCCATCGCAGGGCATTCATACACCTAAGGGCAATTCAGAGAGACCAATTAACCTAACAGGCATGTCTTTGGACTGTGGGAGGAAGCCGGAGTACCCGGTGAGAACCCACGCATGCACGGGGAGAACATGCAAACTCCATGCAGAAAGACCCCCAGCCGGGAATCGAACCCAGGACCTTCTTGGTGCGAGGAAACAGTGCTACCAACTGCGCCACCGTGCAGCCTGGTATTTATTTGTAAAATGTCTTCACTGAGAGCAAAGTGAAATCAAAGTTAAATTCTTTGTGCACAAACTTGATAAAGTTGATTCGAGACAGGAGGGGAGGGCGTTGGCCATGTGGTATTTGTTTGGTCATGTGACAGTGAGGCAGCGCAGGATTGTGGGATGTTACTGAAGCAGAGAAGCAATGTCATTTATTCATGTGGCAAAAGGGCAGGAAAATATATATAATATGCTCAATATCGGCAAATATCGGTTATCGGGCATGACAGCAATATCGATATCAGATATCGTTCTCGGCCCAAATATCGGTACATCCATACTAGCTTTAATTAAACGTTCTCACTGTACAGAATATTATACCTTTTTGTTGTTCTGCTCTGTTTGCCAAGCAAGATTAACTCACCACAACAGGAAAAATTTTAAAACAGACATCATATATGTAGACAGTAGTCTTTGTTGTCAGGCAGGTGACTGGCAGCGGCAGCAACAGGTGGGGGAAGGGCAACACTGCACTACTCCATTTTTCAAGCATGCTTAATGTACATGTATACATTCATGTGCTCAGCAGGTTGAGGGTGCAGTCTCATTGGTGACCGGAAGTGGAGTCCAGCAAACAAAAAAGCTAATTATTAAATAAGACGAGTTTCATTCGTAAACTGGGCTTTGGTTGATGGATCCGTGTTCAAACGCTGAGCCAAATAAAACAAAGCCTGTCTGTATTTTTAAAAGTCTTCCAGGCCAGGACAGCTTTTCCTGTTAAATGTAGAGCAACCATGAGGCAAGCATTGACAGCAGGAATCAGGAAAGATGAAAGCCCAACTGGAGACGGATGCTGAATAAATAATGGCATCCATTGTGGGGAAATGTGATCGGGCTTTCTGAAAATCAATAACTAACAACCAGACCATGATGCCCTGAGTGACTCAGCAACAACTTCAATACACTTCGGGCGGTCGATATTAACTGCCTGTTCTCGTTCTGGGAGACATGACCAAAAAAAGCAGACGAGAAAAATGAAATAAAAACAAAAAAATCAGGACACACTTCTAAAGAAATCTCTCTTAGGGCGGTCGAGATGATCATGTATTGGAGAAAAATCTGTCAAAACTGCTGGTTGAGCTGTGAGCTGCACAGTCAAAGCGTTCCTGTTTTTCAGTATGTTGACTGGGATTCAGAAAGCAGTTACTGGAACCGATCACTGCCAGTTCCAGTCACTTATTGAAATGGCAAATCTTTTAATAAAGTTAAAATCTATATAGACTGAAATTCAGTCAATCGCAGCGCAGCGTCTCTCCAACAACACGTTTGTTCACTTAGAGACACAGCAGCCAGTCACTCAGCCGCTTGGTTTGTCTGCACAAAGTTAAAAAACCACAACAAAACAAACTTCTGACCAGAGCACTGATTACCCTGCATGATGAACTCCACGTCAAGGCATCTATTTTCTCTTACTTAGCAGCGATGGGTCTTTTTCACTTGTAAATAGTCTGTTGTTGTTTGGGGCACAAACTACATGAACATTTTGTACATTTCTAACTCAGCTGCACATTTCATTTGATCTAAATATGCTATTGTTAATAACTGTACAGTTGAATTTTTTTATGTTGTAAATTTGGCCGTATTGTACAGTCTCCTATTTGTTCTGCTTGTTTTTTGATGTTAACCTTTGTCTTTGTTTGTTTGTGTTTTGTTGCTGGTTCACCTGGATGTCCCCACTGTGGGACAATAAATTATATTTCTAGTCATCTATTCTATTCTAAAGGGCCATTTCACTATTTTTAAGCAATCCAGTGACTGGAATCCATGGCAAGGAGTTATACTGAATCCTTCACTCAGAGGCATTTTTAAACGATGGTGAAAAGGTTTGTTATTAAAAAGAAACGATGGAGACAGAAAGTTTCCCTTTGCACCATGATGTGTCCAAGAAACTCACAGAATGTAGCTCAAGAAAGCACAAAAACCTTTAAATGATCTTTGCAAGTTTATATTCACATCTTTAAATCCAAGCCAGCTTTGTAATTCAACCAGATCCGGTTGGGCCCAAGTGCACTCACAGTGCCGGTTCTTACCTGCGCTCTCGGTGTGGCAGAGTGTGTTGGTGCTGCCGTGTGATGAAGGTGGTACTCCACATTGGACTGCTGTGGCTGGTTCTGAGCCAGCCCACAGGGGGCGTCGACGGATAGGAGGTGCTGCCAAAGCCATGGTCCGACTCGGTCTCTGCAGCGAGAGACGAGGCAGAGCTCCCCATCGCCACAGATATAGGTAAATAGTCTCCGGTTTCTTTTTGATATGTGAAGTGTTCGCTTTTGTTTTCCCTGCAACACAGAAGTTGATGAGCGATCCAGCGCTGTAGCAAGGGAAGCACAACAGGATCCTCAGAAATAGCACAGATGTCCTCCTCAGCTCAGGTATAAACAAACGTGCTCAAAAATGAGGGTGATTTGTAGGTAGAGAATCCAAAGCAGAATTCCAAGAATTCATACGAAAAGTTCCCAGTACTGGGGGCATTTTACTGATTCCAGAGGTTAAAATGTAGTTTTTCTGATGCAAAGCCTTGCAATTCTCACCTTGCATCTTCTATGCTTGTGACATTCTGCAGCAAGTCTTGTATATAGCATAAAATAAGACCTTGCAAGCTCTTCCTGTCTTCTCTGCTGTACAAACTCAGAGGATCATCTTAAAACAACCTTAAAGATATGGGAACATCCATCTGTTTGCTGAGATTTAACATGACAGCAGCCCAAACACGCATCTCGACACCCTTAAGCTCTATTAAAGTAAGAAGTGAAAGTAGCCTGGAAAATATCTGCACTTATTTACAATGGGGAACTGGAGGAAATGAATGCACTGGGTTTCAAGGGAGGGGTTTTGGCAAAACTACAAGTATGCAAATACCCAAGTCTCCCCTTTCAGTCATCCAGGCTGACGAGCAGCTGTTGTGGAGATTTAACTGCAACCCATCAGCTGCATTTCTCCGAAGGATCAAACTGTATGCAAGAAATCTTCACGGAGGGATATCTTCTTCAAAACTTTGCTGTATTTACAGAATTCAGGATTTCAAGAAGAAAGTTAAAAGGTTCTTTACACCTCAAATCTCCCAGAGTTCCCCAGCAAATTACCCGAGAGGGTGGGCTGGAATGTGTGCTGGGTGTCACGCTGCGGTCCTCTGCCAGCACAACAGCGGGGAGATGATCCTGGTTTCCCGGCTGTCTGAGAGCTGCAGCTTAATTTATGTCTGATCCCACAGCCCGAAGCCCGGCCGGTCCAGTTCCTGAAGGCTGGCTCGGATTTATGTGGACCTGCCTGCCTGTCATTGCGGGTCTCTACGAGGCGAAGCAGCTGACGGAAACCAGCGTCATTACCGCGAAACTGTCACGGAGGAGAAACTTCACAGTGGGCATTTCGATAGAGGGTGAAGAGGAAGGGGGACAACGTATTTATTAGGTGATCATGAAATCAGCGCGCCGGGCTTTTCCAGCCCAGAAAGACGGGTTTCCACTTCAGCCTTAGAATTAACAGCACTGTTGGTATTATTTTGTTCTATCTGCGCATGTCTCCGCGTACCAGCGACATACAGATATCAGGAAAAACCTCTTATCTTTTGCCGGCTTCATTCCTGTCTGCGTTCTTCATGTGAAATTTACAAGCCGAGCTTGTTCTTCTATTCGGAGGCATCCTCGCTCCTGTCCCGGTGTCGCCCTGCTTGCTCACAACACAACTCCGCTCCATCCCATAATAAGGTCCGAACATCTAGGGTCTCCAAGTCCACATTCCCCCATCATTTAATTCTCCCTCACTGGCAGCAGCCTGAGCGAAGTGGACGGGGATGCGATCTCCTCCAGCGGATTACTGGAGTGTCAGCAGAGCGCATGCGCAGTGGCCTTTGCCAGCAGAGAAAAGCTGCGGGGCTGCGTTCAGGAGATTTACATGAAAGCTCAACATCGAGGCAGAGCCGTGGAGGCAGGACTCTACCTCTCTCATTAATGTGAATGGGATGCAGACACAAGTTGTGCACAATGCAGAACGCCTCTTCCAGGTTACTGCAGCTCAGACCCGGGCCTGGACTGCATGGGGCCCTGAGCAGAATCTGATCAGGGGGCCCAATTCAAGCTGAGCTCCTCACCTAGCAGCCACTACAGCACCAATAACCTCTGCTGAATTGTCCAAGCTTGCTTATTTATGCGTTTATCCCTCTACATGTCATGGTTTACAAGTGAGGCAACAATTAATGACTTAATCACAGAATGGTTTTTATCTCATGACCCTAAAATGATTTATAAACTAAATAATAGCTGTAGCTTCCCAGGTATGACATTGAGTAAAACTATCATGGTTTCATGGAATCATAGCCCTACAATCTATAACATGTAGGGCTGCAACTAATGACGTTTTTTCCCATTTAGGTATTGGATGGTCTTTCAGTTAACCCATTAATCAATCTAAACGACTAATTTCCCTAAGGAAACAAATTTGTTTTTATTTTTTTAACTCACCTTTATTGGTTACCTCAAAATGAAACTTAAACAAAAATCCATCTATCTATATAAAAATAGTTGTCAACCAACCAACCGAAGGAAACACTAATCCCTCCAGGACTTTCTCTGCATTCTCATTAAAAGTTTACACCTTAAATATGACAGGAGGGAAAATTTTATGAACTTGAAGCTAACTTTTCAAAACCTTAAATGCTGGTAATCGCCCTATGCCTACACCAACTGGTCTAGCTTTTAAATATGATTCATTAAAATCTGGATTTGATTGGCTGTGCTGCATACACAGGAAATTGCCATTACCTGATAAATGGACTGCAAGAAATGTGGCTCCAGCACATACATAAAGAGCAATACTAAATAACTCCTGGGTATATTAAGAAACACACATATCAATATTTCCCTTGGTTTCATTACAAATACATTTTTCAGTTACTTCACATCCTAAATAAACTAAATTCTTATATTTTTTAATAAATTTTAGATTCATTCTACATTTTGACATCTGATAACTCAAACATTCATAGGGACCCTGAGCAGCAGCAGCTCAGCTTGCTTATGCTTTGAGCAGCTCTGTAGCAGGTTACACATTCAGCAACTGTCCAGCCTCAGCTGTCTACTATGAAGGAAGCTTGGCGAGGTATAGTGAAGGGTTAAATGGAGGACAGCGGAGACACTCATCACTGATCAACTGTCACTGCAGATTACTTAAAGAAGTCGTCAAACTTTTCCTCTGCTCTCGTCTACCTAAAGTATCTTCCTTGGCCTCGTTTTTTGACAAACACAATGTTCAACAGCAAACTGAGCACATAATGCACAGCCATATTATATCACAAGACCTCACTAAATCACATGCATCTTTTGTTGCCTACAAGGCAGTGAGTCAGCTCTTAACCAATGAGTAACCAACGTGCTTACTTATTTCCCAAGACTTCTAGATAAATATGTGCTGAATGAGTCTAATTCGCACGAATTGCCACGTCATTATGTAAATACTCAAACTGGTTTGTCTGGTTTATGACTTCTGCTGGGAACTCCAGAGAGCAAGAATTTTACTTGCGATCTGCCCCTATAACAGGATGCAATGCTATGCATCACAGTGGGCAAAGACATTCTATTATTTTAACAAATGCAAGTTACACAAAATTATCAAGCACCCTCACAATCAGTAGAATGCAAACATACTTTTATTGCTGAATCAGCTTGCACAGTTTGTGGCCTTAAACAAGGAGGGGGGGTGGCAAAGTTAAGCAACTACAGCCCTTTGTTACAGGGATGCACCTGTCTGAGAACCACCTGTCCCACTGCAAGTGTCAGAGATGCAGCCGCTGACACAGTCGGTGCCAGAGGGAGCGGTCAGATTTCATTTCAATTCTCCAAGGGACACACTGGGGAAAAGAAGAGGAAGTGAGGATGTGAGCTGATTTCACAGTACATTGGTTTTTTTTTCACCCAAACATCCTGAGTGACCTATGACCCCCCATCTTGCCAGTAAACTTGCATTCCAGGAATTCAAAAAAAAAGGGAAACTGCCCCCGTACATCCATTGTAAAACTAATCAGGTTTAATTCATTATATTTCTTAAAGCAAAAATTTAACAGGATGATCTATTTTCAGTTTAGAGCTGTGCAACTCAATTTGAATTTCAGTTGATCACCAAAACCATGTAACTCACATATTAAGTACTTGCATTTGCCATAAACACAATGTGTTTTAAAACCCAAATAATTTCTTTCAGCAGTCACCAAAATAATTGTAATTCTGATTTTGTTCCCCAAAACTTATTTAGTTTTGGGCCTCAGGCCACAAGTCATCCAGCTAAAGTGCCCATGAGCAAGTCAGAGGGTTTCTATCTACCAAGCTGGGTTAAAACAAACAACAACAACAACCAACACACATTTAAAGGCAACGAATCAAATCCTAACCAAGTATCAAACTATGAGAAACAAAAGTGCCAAGGAGAAAACGCTCCTTTTACTACAGCAAATAATAGGCAACACACACGTCATTAAACGTCAGGGTTAAACACCCTAAACACGCAGGACTTGAATACATTTCCACATGAATTCATTTATAACATTAACTAACACATATAATAACAGTGTTGTCTAAATGTGTTCAGAGGAATTTAGGGACAGAGACGTCTCTATGGTTGATGGCTGTTAAATATCTCAGGGATAAATGCTATTTTTTCTGTGGATAAACTGTAGACCTGTAAGACTAACATGAGCCACAGAGAGCTGGAATAAAGTCTGAACAACCCTACTGAGAACAAGACGCCGGGGGAACACTGTAAACAAAGACTCTTTCAGTCATTTAGCCGACCTTCCCGACGCTGCTCCGCAGCCGTTTACGTCCTAAAGTCCACTCAAGTATCGTTTATTCTCACCTGGAGTCGGACGAGGAGGAATTATTCCTGGTTTCTCAGTCGTTTCTTCGTTAACTTTCCACAGCCATGGAGACGTTAAGTTCCTCTCCTGCTTCTACTTTAACCCTTCCGGGTCTCAGCTCCGCGCTCCCCGCTGCCGCCTCATGCTTCCCAGGTTTCGGCCACGCACGTAAAAATGTTCCGTTTGTTTCCACTCCGTCAGGTATTAGCGAAAATGATGCGACCGCGTAGGTTCACCTCAATCAGCCCAGGAAGGAAGGAGGATCTCTACGGAGCAAAGAAGGACTTCCACGTACGCAAATTACGTAACTTGGCGGCTACGTGACACAAGCGTCAATAAACACTAAGGCACGTATTGTGGATCTGTTCGAGCTACGTCACGCAGCTTTACGTAGCATGTATTGAAGAATGCCAAAACGGGGAAACTACATTTCCCATGTTGAACATAGCCATTTCAACAAAGACATCCGGGTATGACTTGCGTCCCTTTTAACAAAAAACAATTAATCAGACCAAGTAAAATATATTATTGTTCAGATATGTGTATTTTATTGCGATCTTATTAATATAAAGATATTAATTGCTTATTTGAGTACATTGGACACCCAGATTTTAAAATTTTGGATTTTTCGGCTCCATTAATGGGAATAAATATTTTTGGGAAAAGGGGTGAGGGTGGCTTATTGGGAGTAAAAAAACGTTTTTGCCCAGAACCTTTTTTTAATTTTTATTTATTTTTATACTTTTTTTTTATTTAAAATAATTTTTAGGGGTTTTTTAACTAAGAAACAAAAGTGGCATGAAACATTATCAGTTAAAAATAGATATTGACACCGTGAAGATCAAACTACCTGTGTTTTTTTACGATAAAAAATTATGGGGGATTTTGCACCCTAAATACTTTCCCCAAAAACACAAAAACTTTCTTCATGTTTCCTTTACCCATTTTTTCCCTTTTATTTAGCGGTCATTTGTCACTTTGTGCTGTGAAGATATCCTCTACATTTTTACACACCGAACAAATAAAAACATAAAAGAGTGTTTTATGGATATATAGTTCAGCTGCAAGTTTTTTTTACTTACTTTCTATCAAACTATACGTTCACTGCAGGAGTTTGACTTATAATTAGGTGTTTTAACAGTGCTGCATTGATGATTTATTTAAATTTAATTAACACATGTCAAATGTTGAGTAAGTTTTAAATATCATAGCTGATCCATCTTATGGGGGTATACTTGCTTGCCTTTCAGTTTGTGATAAAGACATTAAAATATGACAATAAATACTTTCTTTTCATTTTAAAATGGTATGCTGAAGAAGTTTGGATAGGTTAATCTTTGCATTATGTTTCAAACTTTTATTTCTTTTCACATGAAGTTGCAAGGGTTTCCCTCAGTGGGTTTGGGCCCAAATTTTGAGGAAAAAAAAATCATGCTGCTTTTGGGAAACTTGGGATTGTTTTTTTGCAGCCAAAATGAACATGGAAAAAATAGAAAAAAAGAGCAGGCGGGTGACCGAGGGCTCAGAAGGGGAAAATTTTATCTATTTATGGTGAAAGGTTTAAAAGGGTACACAAAACTCTCTCCAAGTAGCTTCATGATCCTGTTACTAGAGCTGTCAAATTTTATTTTAAATTATAAGGTAATTAAACTGCAACAAGACTGATGGTAAAAACAGCCCAACAATTCAAAATATTTAAGATAAATAACTTTTTCAAATGTTGAATCCTAATGGGCTCCATGGAAGAAGGGCCAAGAGGACTTTACTACTGACAAAAAACTCAAACGTTTGACTGGAATTCATCAAAAGCTTGAAAGTCCAAAGTTGGATAGCGCCCTTTGGATTGATCAGACAAAACTGGAGCTTTTTGGTTGGTTACATCTCAAAAGAACAACATACCCAATGTGAGACATGCAGGGAGCAGGGAACTTTCATTTTAGAGCAAACCCAGCGAATCTTCAATCTGGAGACCATTATAAAGTCTCAGGAGGACTACTAAGGAGTCCTGGAGTGAAATATCCTGCCCAATCTCAGAAAGCTCAGCCTTGGTCGCAGGTCATGGGTCGTCTAACAGAATAATAACCCAAAATGTACAAAAACAATTTAATCACTCAAAATCCCTGAAAAACCCCCAACAACACTGGGCTAGTCCTAAAGTCCTATTGAGCAAATATGAAAAGATCTAAAAACTTCTGTGCAGAGATGCCATCTGTTCAAACTAGACAGAGTTGTGCAGTTTACTCAGGAAGAGTGTGCCAGAGTTGGTGGATGCAAATGTCTCATTGTGAAGTACAGAGGTCTCTTGCTGGCAGTGTTTAATGTGCCAACAAATCCGTTATTAGGCTCAGTTTTTTTTAAATATCTCACTCAAGAATCTAAAAATTCAGTTTCTGATTGAGTGGATTTAACCTTACCTCTGTCTGCAGTGCAATGAAAACAGGTTCACCAAATATTTACCCATTATGAAACATAAATGTACTTCTTTTTCTTTGGCAAGCCTTGTAAAGTGATAACCCATCAATAACATTTTGCTCCATGATCTCAGGATTTGGTCTGTCACAAGTGCAATGTTCACGTCCTTCAACTTCCTAAAATGAGGGATAAACCAAGCAGTGCATGTTTGTCTACTTATACTCTACAATACTACTTATCTCGATTGTATAAAAAGCTATAAAATCTTATTTACCACATAAAAAGAACATTTGCTTAAATATCTCTTGAATATTCTAGGTTTTATTCAAGGTCATGCTTCATCTTTGCATTAGGTGTATTATATTTAACACTGAACCTTTATTATTAACACAAACCTTGTCAAAAGGACACTGCTTCTGCTTCTTGTATTTGTAAGCCATAACTTTAAGCCTGTGTTGCATGGGGACCCCATTGTGTTTTCTAGTGCCTCTTTAAAACATCAGTGCAATATAAGATAAAATGTAGCATGTGAAACCGCAGTGAGTCTGGATTACCTCTGGTAATGCCGGTGTCACCCAGGTTGTTTGAACTGGGGAGGTTCAAAGGATTAGGAAGAATTCAGCTGCTTGGATAACGAAACGACGTCTAACACCCATTAATGTCTAATTGCTGTGGGTTACTGTTCCTGTCTGACCGCCTGCACTGACTGACTGTGGACGGAATGAAACAAAGGGTTAGGATCATTTTAGGGTTTTTTCCAATAAAAAATGATAATAAACAAGCAGGTAGGTAAGGAGGGATGGATTACAACCACAGGATTTACATTTTATAAAAAAGTACCCTCAAACCATGAAGGATACTGACAATGATTGTCTTCAGAACTTTGACTGGATCAAATCTGTTTATATTCCTGAGTGATTTGTTTGATTTCCTTGATATTTGTGCACATTTATTAATCTTTGCTGATGAAATAGGGTAATTCTCTGTACAAAGCACTTCCATGTGTTTTACTGCTGGTCAACTTTAATTAAATCCATATTGCATATTAGGTCATACATCTTACAACTAAACACCCGTGTGAGCTTATTTGAGCAGTTTGATTTGGTTTTCCTTTTATATTTAAAATAATATAGAATTAGACCACCAGCAAAGACAATGAAAGGTTTATCTTGTATTTAGACACCCTCCAACCTTGTGCTATCATTGAATACCCTGCAGTCACTGTCAATATATGGTAGGAGTGAGTGTTTTCAGGATTGGGCTCAATGTGATTGATAAATGCAACAATTTCTTTTTAAAGTTAAATTTTCCACTTTCAAACTCATTAAAAATGTTTATATATCTTCATTTTAGATGTTCTTGTTTATCTATGGTTTTGATGTGTAAAAATAAGAACACCTTTGAGAGGGAACAGCGCCCCCTACAGTCAAAGCTTCAGAATTAGGTCCCAGGCAAGGAATAAGAAAAAAAATCGCTTTTTTGCTGGCGATTCTTTTTTCTTTTAAAAATTAAACTAAATGCAAATGTGTAGCTACTCTTCTCTAACAAAGGAAATGGTTTGTGAATGAATAGAATTAAATAACAACTTGTTTTATTTCTTTTAAATGAAAATCAAATCAAATCACCACGTCGTTTTTACGTCCTGGTTTCTGATATGAAAATCTATTTACCAGAACCTGCATGGACTCCAGATGTTTCCGTTTTAGGAGATTATAGATGTATGCTTGAGACTGGGAAACTAACCATGCTTTTCTCATTTAATCTAGAGAAGCTGCCACTTGTTAGATCATAGTGATTTATCTTTAGTGTTGAATGAGGCGGAGTAAAGCAAAGCATCTCCTGGCAGAAGCAGGAGAAGGAGAAGGAGAGGAGAGTCTGGGCGGAGGAAGTTGTCCCACGGCTGGAGGCTGGTAGTTTCACACATGGTTTAAGACTCGCAGCGCCTCTACGGGATAGCTACGCTAAAGTAGAGGAATAAAACGTTTTATTATCGCTGGGCTGCAGGAAATAAAGCGAAAAGAGACACTGGCGGAAACCCAGCCCTGGAAAAACGCGTGAAGGCAAACTTCCTTCGTTAAGGTAAGAGAATAAATGCGGCTTTGCACACTTCTCCGCGTTTTCATAGATAACTTGCTGAGAGTCTGAACTTTTCAGAAAACGCCTCAACTCTCTCCAGGCCAACACACTTCACTCAACTCCTGCCTGGAGTATTGTTTTCAAAGGCCATCGTCGGTGCGTGCTCACTGTTGTCATGACAATGCTCTGGAAACCCAGCGCGAGGCACGTTGCGGGACACAAAAGGCACCAGCTGCGGGTTTGAGCTTTGCTAGAAAACTTTGTGTGTTGGGGAAAACATCCCGAATGGTAACAGAAACATTTAAGACAAGGAATGTTGTTGTCTGAGAGAAGGACTTCTCAGCTTGTGTCACTGAAAGGATCAGACGGATATGTGAAAACTGTTGGGCTAAGGTGTGTCCTGTGTTTATATGAGACCAATTGTGACCCTGCTACTCAGGAAAGGGATGCTTTTAGTCGGCTCTTTGCTGTTTTATGGCCAGCGCACACGTGGAAATGACTGACTTCCACAATAGTGGAGAATGAGCAACACAGTTGTCTAAGGGGAAAAGGAAAAAGATGTGTGTGTGTGTGTGTGTACAGCATTTATATGAGGAGCACAAATAGTATGAGGTTATGTGTGTAGAAGTTAGGAAGATTGGGCCAGGGTCACTCTAGTCCTTGAGGACTTGTGTCTTGCAACTTTTGGATGCTTCCTTGATCCAACACACCTGAATCAAATGTATGGCTCATTACCAGGCCTGTGCAGAACATGGCTGCATTTGATTCAGGTGTGTTGGACTAAGGAAACATCCAAAAGTTGCAGGACACAGTCCCTTGAGGACTGGAGTTGCCCACTCCTACTTTACAGGGTCATTCAAGCCTTTTAGTTCACTAGTCTAGATTTGCAAAACCACATGGCAGACACACAGAGACAGGGCTAATCAGGAGCTATGCGGGCATGAATGAAGGTAATGACAAGCAGTATAAGCTGACGCCTGCAGTGACTCACTTTGATACCTGTTTACAGGAAGTTTTCATAACTCCAGGTGGTAAGGTATGACACAGTCATGGATCAGTGCCATACTTACTATGGTGTGCAGCGTTGGCAAATGATTCAAACATCACTATCCATTATTATCGTTCCTACAGCCCGAACCAGTAGTACTTAAAGGTGAAACCAGTAGAAGTATTATTGAGCTTTTCCAAAATATTGACCCAAACCTCGGTGGAAGGCAAAGGATACTTTTTGCTAAAGAATAAGCTAAAAAGTGTGGCCTTTAGTTCTCTGTTTCACCTATGTTTAATTTAATCTCAGTATAAATTGTTTTCGCAAAGCTAAAATTTCAAACTCAATGCTGAAACTAAAAAAAACACAATACCATTTTCATTACTGTGGCATCATTTTTTGAAGGCACTGCTTCTTTCTAATAAAGATCAGAACAGTATAATGTTGGAATTAAAGTAGGACATTACTGTCATTGTTTTAATGGTGTCACTTTCCTGTAAAACAGAACAATAGACAACAGTACATTCATGGAAGTATGTACTTTGCATTTAGTTGTGCAATTAATTTGGAAAACTGATATTTTTACCGTATAAAACTTGTTCGTATTCAGTTTTTCGGTATTATTGCATCAAATTTTCTTTGGTGATCAACTACAGTCAGCACGGTAGGTTGCAACATGGTCAAACATCAGAACTTTAGTCTTCGCCAGAGTTGAATTTGTAGCGACCGCTCTGTTTCAGAGGTGGCATCTGAGAGGGAGGAGTCTGTGCTCAGAGGTTTGTTAGAAGAGATTAGAGAACAAACGGCATCATGAAGACCAAGGAACCCGGCAGACGGGTCAGGGAGAATGCTTTAAAGCATTGTTGGGTTCTAAAACAATATCCCAAGCTTTGAACATCTCATAGAGAACATTTATTAGAGAAGCAGCCAGGAGGCCCATGGTAACTCTGGAAGAGCTGCAGAGATCCACTGCTCAAGTGAGAGAATCTGTAGGCAGGACAATGATGGTTGTCCACAAATCTAAGCTTTGTGGAAGAGTTGCGAGGAAAAAGGCACAAAGAAAGTCGCAAGAATTCTCTTTTGCAGTAAAGTCATGTAAGAGACACATCAAACATGTGCAAGAAGACTTGGGTGAAGGTTCATCTGTGGAAAATCTGTGGGGTGAGGTGAGGAGAACAGTCCATTCCAAAGGACCATGGACAACCTAGGAGGAACTGTGGGAAGAAAATTGGTCAGATATTACAGGTGAAGACTGAATGCTTTCTGTCTCAACCTTTAAAGGGAGAAATGCAGCAAAATATCTAAATAATGCAAACTACACTTGCATTCCTTGTTCTATCCTTAATATGTAAAGAACTAATTTGATTCTCATTCATTATAGAGTAAAACATAATGCATAGCAGCATAGTTCTGGCGCTGCGCTGATTATTTGTTTTTCCTAGGATCTATGGCTGTCCACCCCCTCTGCCTGTGGGTTGGGGCATGCAGCTGCATCTCCCCAGTCTGACTTGCACCCGCAGGGGCTGGAAGCATTCTGAATAAGACACATAAAATATACACACACACACACCTATACACTCATCCTCTCTCTCATGTACATGGGACAACATGAACAAACATACATCAAAGATACATCTTTTTCTTATGCATGTTTGATGGGTCAGGCAGGCAGCGGCAGGCCACTGCTCCAGGTTACAGTGCAGATTAGCATGGCTAGGAGGGGGGAAAGGCACTAAATGTGGATGGATGGTGAATGGAAAAAATGTGGAAATGGTACGGATATAGGAAAAGACAAATGAGAAATGTGTTCTTGTCTGTTTTGGATAATTTTTATGTTCCACATTAAAATGATGTTTGGGTTTAAGAGTAGGGCATAAACCAGGTGCTTTTAGTTGCACTAATTATACAGTATAATCATGTAAAAGTAGTTTCTAGCTTCACTATAGGAGTAAATGTCACAGCCATATGCTGCAGGTATAAACCTGGATCTAAACAAGGAATTTGATGCTGCTGATCATATAGTATTACTGAGGAAATCAAATGAGGTTAACACAGGTCATGCCATTTAGATGCCAGTTTTATAAAATCAGTCAGGATTAATGGTAGGTAACTGTAGGAGCATGTCAGGCTAGTTTATTTGCATTTATTGACCTTGCAGCAAAATGCTTAACTCACTGTTAGCATCCGCTGCCATTGCTTCACCTGGGTTTTATGTCAGGACGGCTACACTCATCAGCTTTGACAGGAGCAGATCTTAGCATAAGGAGGTACACGCATCTTTACCTTTGGTTCAACCTTCCAAAATACACATTCAACACATCGGATAAAGGGAGTTGAGTCGGTTCATCTCATCAGTGGGTTTTCCTGCTCGCCAGATGTTCAGCCTAATTACCATGCTGGCTTGAGGGAGAGAGGGTTATTAACACCCCAAACACATTTTATCCAGGTGCTGCAGTTCTGCAGAATTACCTCACATTAACATGGATCGTATGAGTTGAGTTCCTGCTGTATTTGTTTCCACGGGTAAGAAATGGGTCAGTATAGAGAGGCTGTGAGTTCTGATGGAGAAATCTTTCTGAATGGTTGAAGGGGTTCGATATCCCGGAAAGAAGTTTTCATCCATACCACTGGAAATGTGGAAAAAGCCTTAACATAAATGACTAACACAATCTCACACTGAAAAGTGTTCAAGCTTTAATTTAAGTGCATTTTTGTTCGGTCGAGGGGAAAAAAAAAATATGACACAGAAGAGAAACAGAATTCTGTTTCTCTTAAGCACCCTTCAAAATGGGAAAGACAAGAAAACATGTCATTCAAATAAGACAGATGTGCTATGCTGAAATGTGGCCGATATGCTCATTTTTTATGAGCGTATCGGCCCTTTGACTGACATCTGGGCCAGGTGCATGGTGTCGGATCTGTAAAGCTGTGGGCTCAACTATCTTTCAAAGGCGCCGGGTAACTTGTTAGAGTGCATGACATCGTGAACCTGGCCTTTTTGAACAGAAATCTGCCTGTGCAATAAAAGATGAATTTGTTCTAAAGCTTTTGTCACGTATTTATCAGCGGTTCTAAGAAGTGTGGATAGTGCTTTCTTTTTCCCCTTTGTTGTAATTCTTCACATTTTCTCTTAAAGTACAGGGACAGTTGGTCTAATGAAATAACGTCAACATGAGGTTCTTTTTTATTTAAAAAAAGCAATTTCCCAGTTTTTCGACACAAATAAAGACAAGAACTAACAGGAAATTATTGGCCTCATTGTTTAGGATAGCTTTAATTGGATGCTTAATGATTAAAGGAGTTTTAGATTACTGAATGTCCCTAGTTTTCTACCTGTTCTTCTCCTATTGCTTCACACGTTTTAAGTTAAGGAACTGGATACTATCTAGTATTGTGAACACATATGGGATGAAATGCGATGAAACCAAGCCAAGTGTTGTTCTGCCCCAATCATAAATCACAGACTGTGGGGACATCTTTGAAACTCAACACCTCAGGATCTGAGGGGGCTTCAGAGGCCCTGAGAGAGGCTGAGAGTAGCTGACAGAGTTCAGACAAAAGACAGAGGCGTGAACAATTGTATGACATGTATTTCCAGAAAGTGTAAATTTCAAACTGTAAATGATTCTGATGACTGAACAACATTTTGTCCAATTTCATCAGTTGCTTCTGTTTTTAGTGATTTATAAGGACAAAGTATTGGCTGACGTGCATGTTTGTTTCCAGGCAAAAGAGAAGAGGGATCACCGACACAAACCTGGGGAGCCGCCGGAGCCCCGGGGTGCTGGAATGGACCGACTCATAGAGTAAGAGAGGCTTATTTAGTGGCTGGTTTGTGCACTTTGTGGACATTCTTTATTGTGTTTCCTAAATGAACTTCCTGTCTCTATTCTGAAGCTTCCTGGAATGTTGTTGCCCACGCTCCAGCTGTACGCATGGCATTAGGAGTGGACAGACATGTAGTAATAGAGTGACTGCGAATAACGAGCTCACCATGTCTTTTATTTACCGATACATTTAAATTACAGAACTTAGGTTATCTTAATTTGACTTAATTCTGTCATTAAAGCCATGTTCCATTTATAATCTGATGTTGAGATTTCCAAGGTATGTTTCAGGTAGAACATTTGCATCATTGGAAATCTCCCACTGAAGCCCTTTTAACTCTGAATTAGGACTCCCCTTTGGTATCCGGGATTTCTGGCACAGTGTGAAGGCAATAATAACACCACTGCACTGTTAGCATTCACCGACAAGGTTTTCCCATGTTACTTTCCTGGGCATTTTACGCTAGTTATGGGTGGCTGTTAATTAGCAGTGATCAAATTGAAGTTGATGTACCACTTGGAGGCGTGTGCGTGTCTCCATAGCTAGGAACTGTTATCCAATGTGTGGCATGGTATTTTTTGGCATATAAAGAATTGATTCATTGTTCCAACTGGTTTGTGAGCTACATCAGCAGATATCTGAGCATAATCATCCACAAAAGTAGTGTTACAATAATATATAGCGCTGCCATAGCCTTGGTATAAGGCTTGTTTGGTTTATTTAACTTGGATGTGTGCATTCCCATCTTTACTTTCTCTTAGGGAACATGTTATAGTTGGCCCGGTTACTGCACATAACGATCAGACCTTACAGGTTTTTTAACTTGCAATTGGAACTTGGCTAGCAAAACAGCAATCTGACTTCAGAGGTAATCATAGTGAAAGACACAACGAGCCCATTTTGGCAAAGAAAAGAAAGAACACGACATGTAATCAAGACGGTGCCTTTTAGCATTTCTATGCCGTTGACCGTGATGGCTAAAAATGTGTCTAACCCCACATACCTCTCTAGCTACTTGCTTTTCTTCCAACACATAGTAACTTTCTAGTAGCGTACAGTATACAGTAAAGTATGTGTGACTGTGCATCTAAGTGTGTGTGAATCACCTACCTTGGCATTTTATTACTCGCATCTGTCACCAGAGTGGAAGCAGCATGTATAATTCATACCTGTGACTATGCCTAAAAAAAGGGTTCGTGCCTACACGCTTTCCCTCCTACTTGCTACACCCTAAACCTGTCAAGTGAAAATATTCATCCAAAGTGCATCATAACCGGCCCCCCCTCATGCATCGTATTGACCGTGACACATCGATGATGGGTGAATCATCCTTCCTGGCTCCTCTTTCAATGTGACTAGCTTTCCCTTAATGATTAGATGACGTCACAGACCTGTTGCTGCTCTGTGCCAAACTGTAGAGTGTCAGAGAGGGGCTCCTGACTTGGGCAACTTTGCTCTTCTCTGGGACCCATGACTCATTGATGAGTCATTGCAGCAGGGAAAGGAGCTTTAAAAATGCATCCCTGTGTGTGTAGGTAGGAACACACATGCATTTACACTTGGTGTTGGTCAACAAGCTGCTGACGTTTCCTTATAATGTGTGGGCAAACTCAAAAAGTTGTCTGTGTAAGTGTTTTTGCAGCTACATAACCCTCCTCACACACACACATTAATTGTATGTGTCAGAATGAATTCAAATGAATTTCTTTTTTTAAATGAACTTCATGAAACAGCAACAGTAATTGCCAGTCATTAGGTTCATTCCAATTACTGTTGATGCAATCCTGTCAGAGCCAAGCCTAATGATGGGGGCAGTTTATTTTAGTACACACAAATTAGATTTAGCCAATAGAGGGCGACACAACAATTATAATTTAAATTAATGAATTGGATTCATACAGTAAGTTGTTTGTTTGACTGCTTGTGCCATTTTATTGATTTTTATGCAGACCGCCACAGCAGCAGTTGAGTCATTTTTCCTCCTTTTGGTTGTAAACGTCCAGGAGATACATTTTCTCTGCTATGTTTCCAAACCTGTATAAAGTGCATTAGTTAGTTTTTTTTCCTACAAGAACCTCGTTAAGATGATGCAGCTGAACTATATGGTTTAACTCTCAACACATACTGCCACAGACTGTTACACTAATTTATTGGCATGTTGGACTTTACCCTGACAAGAAGTTTTCTGGGTTTAGGTTTTTTGCTTGTGTTTAAATTCCCTCAAATAAAATGTTTTCTAAGTTGGCGTAGAGATGAGAGACATTTAAGCTGTTGGTCATTTTGTTCTGTTGATAGGGGAGTAAACATAATGAATTATATGTGACTGACTGACCTGGTTGGTTTTTGACCAGAGACATTTACTGTGTAGAAAATAACTGTATTGAGCCAGATATAGATTCCTTTTTTTAACGTTGCCATATACTTCTATCAGTTTAAGGCTGAAAATTTGGCTAAAAGAGGGATTTGTTCCAACTTTACAATGTAGAAAAAACATTTGATGTAGACCTGCATTACTACCAAGAATTAATCATCCATGCAATATGTGCGTACACAATCTATCAAAAACATAAAAGATAACTAACTGCAAAATGCTGATATTTCCAGGTGTGATGCATTCATACATGAGATCTGTTTGGCCGTTTGGAGTGCGTTGGCCCTCATATTCCTACATGCCAGCATATAAAGACATTACCAGCATACCCAGATGACACTTGGAGGAAAGAAAAAAAATGTGCGTTTTTCTTTGTCTTTTTTAAACGATGGTCGTAATATTTTACCATATTAAAGAACAGCAGCATATTTATGTCAGTGATATTAGTGATCGATTCCCCCTAGTGGTCTGGCGCACTTCTGTTTTGTGGAGGGAGTTTGCAGCTTTTCCTAACACGCTGTATTTGCTATTTGCGGCATTTTTTCTTTGCATTTGTCTTATTGGTTGTTATTTGCTTCTCTATCTTCTGTGATTGCAGCATTTTTCGTTTTTTCTGTTGCATTTGTTTTTTGTGTGTTTTTGGAGTTTGCATCATTAGCTGTTTGCTGCTCGAATGCATCTGTCGGCCACCGTAGATACCACTTGCTTCATCATGAGCTGGGAGATTTTTGCCTTCAATGGAACGATGGAGGTTCACTTGCTGAGGCTGGCTTTGTGGAGATGAGGCAGCAGGCTTCCCTCTTGATTGAGGGCCTTCATCTGTTCGGTGATCACTGGGTTGTTCAACTGGACAGCATTACAATTTACAATACCTGTGTGATCAATGACAAGAATAATGCCCTTCTTTTAAAACATCCTGCATCTTCTCTTGATCCAAGTCCGATTGAAAACTTTTGGGGATGGATGCCAAGGGAGGTTTACAGAAACATCTGCTCCAGACAGGAGATGGCCTGTGTGAGGCCATCTTCAGGTAGAATACACTTCCCACCAGCCTACTAAAACAAGAACCTTTCTTTTTTTTCACACTTTAAGGTCTGTTTTGGATTTTTTGGGGGCTATGCTGTAAAAAAATTGAACAGCTTATGAACCACCTGAGCATCAATGCCATTTTTAATAAATTGCACACTAATTTTTTTTCTGTTGATTCTATTCTAGTCCTTTTTTGCATTTTGAAGCTCAAGTTTCAACCTAGTTAAAATCCAGGAGTTTAAATATATTAATAGTTGTGAATTTTACCCCAAACTTAGGGCTTTGATCAAGAATGAATTACCCTCCGTTTTGGTTCTTATTTGACAGACAAATAACACATGAAGCAGAGGTTTACTTCCTTGATGCTGTGTTTGTAGTCTTTGATATTTTTGTAGTGCTAGCATTACCTCTTTATTGACGGTGTTTAACAACCAAGTCAACCCAACATATTTGCACACAAACGATCATTGTATGCTGCTGACTTTAGCTAAAAGTGGTTGAACCTCGAAGTTAGTGTATCTGTAAAATTCTTGCAGGTTTCTGCTGCTTTTTCTGTAAAAACCTTAATACTTAATACAGTCACTTCTATGCACCATAATGTGCCCATACTGATAAAGTTGTGCCGATGAATCGTCAGCTGTTTTATGACTTAAATCTCTGTTCACTCATGCTGGGCTTTAAAAAGTATTGAGTCATTTATTCTTCTCTTTTATTGTGTCTATTAAAACTTCACAGCTGAGCTTATAAAAAGGTTGCAGCTGAAATAATGTCTCAGGTTAACCCCAGCCATGTCGATGCATAAATATGACTGAAGTGATCTGTATCTGATGTATCTGATGTTACAGAAACATTAGGGAGCCTGTTGATTGGCCAGCTGACGGTCCTTGCATGTTTATTGGCTTGTACAGCAGGTACCAGAGTTAAGATCGCTCAGAAATGATCTTAATCCTAGACGTGAATTGTAGGCTGTTCTACTTACAATCAGATCAGGCCAGACACACATTATTACCAGGTCTGAACCAGGCCTAAGAGCACTCCAGACGTATCTAGTGCAAACCAAACGATGAATATATGGAAAAGCTCTTCATGCCCATTGTTTTCAGCAACATGATTGAAATTATTTAACCAAATCACCACAGAAATGATTGAGCAGGTACAAAACTGACCTTCTGCCAGGGCCATCTCAGTCTCCAGACCTCAATCCTTCAGAAGAGCCTGTGGGGTGATCTCCCATTCCCACTAAAAAGCTTATCTATTATCTCATCTTATAGCTGTGAGACTCTACAGGTATAATAAAAGATGGATTTGTTTGGAGGCTTTTTCCACCTTTTTACCAGGGGTGCCAATAGCTGTGGAGAGCACTGTATTTAAATAAAAGTAGAGACAGAGATTTTAGGATGGGTTTGCCTGCAAAACTAAACTGGCAAATATACCATAAAGCAAAAGCTTCTCCCCTCCTTGTACCGCCACCTTAACGTGGTGGAGGGGTTTGAGTGCTCAAATGATCCTAGAGGCTATGTTGTCTGGGGCTTAAATGCCCCTGGCAGGGTCTCCCATGGCAAACAGGCTCTAGGTGACGGGTCAGACAAAGAGCGGTTCAAAAATCCTTCATGACGACTAATATATCCCGGGGTCGGGACTCACCGGAGAGCGCCTGGTGGCCGGGTTGCTCCTCGCGGGACCCGGCCGGGCCAAGCCCGAACGAGAGACGTGAGGCCATCCCCCAATGGGCCCACCACCTGCAGGGGGAACCGTGAGGGACCGGTCCAAAGAGGATTGGGTGGCGGACGAAGGCGGAGACTTCGGCAGCCCAATCCCCGGATACTTACGCTGGCTCTAGGGACGTGGAATGTCACCTCGCTGGGGGAAAAGGAGCCTGAGCTTGTTCGAGAGTTCAAGAGATATCGACTAGAAATAGTCGGGCTCACCTCCACGCACAGCGTAGTCTCTGGAACCCATCTCCTTGAAAGGGGCTGGACTCTCTTCTACTCTGGAGTGGCCCACGGGGAGAGGCAGCGGGCTGGTGTGGGTTTGCTTGTTGCCCCCCAGCTCAGCCGTCTCGTGTTGGGGTTTACCCCAGTGGATGAGAGTGTCGCATTCCTGCGCCTTCGTGTTGGGGATAGGTCTCTGACTGTCGTTTCGACCTACGGGCCGAGCGGTAGTGCGGAGTACCCGGGCTTCTTGGTGTCCCTGTCGGGGGTGCTGGATAGTGCCCCTCCCGGGTACTCCATTATTCTGCTGGTGGACTTCAATGCCCATGTGGGAAACGACAGTGACACCTGGAGAGGCGTGATCGGGAACAATGGCCTCCCCGATCTGAATCCGAGTGGTGCTTTGTTATTGGACTTCTGTGCTAGTCACGGATTGTCCATAATGAACACCATGTTCAAACATAAGGGTGTCCACCAGTGCACTGGGCACCAGGACACCCTAGGCAGGAGGTCAATGATCGACTTTGTTGTCGTATCATCAGACCTTCGGCCGCATGTTTTGGACACTCAGGTGAAGACAGGGGCTGAGCTGTCCACTGATCACCACCTGGTGGCGAGCTACGGCCGTAACGTATGCGGTGCCTGTCGTGGCGGCAATCCTAGAACCCAGTGGTGGACACCGGCAGTAAGGGATGCTGTCAAGCTGAATAAGTAGTCCTATCGGCTGTGGTTGGCTTGTGGGACTCCTGAGGCGGCTGACGGGTACCGTGAGGCCAAGCGTGCTGCGGCCCGGGCTGTGGCAGAGGCAAAAACTCGGGCCTAGGAGGAGTTCGGTGAGGCCATGGGGAAGGACTACCGGTCGGCCTCGAAACGATTCTGGCAAACCGTCCGGCGCCTCAGGAGGGGGAAGCAGTGCTTCGCCAACACTGTTTATAGTGGGGGTGGGAGGCTGCTGACCTTGACTGAGGACATTATCGGGCGGTGGAAGGAGTACTTCGAGGATCTCCTCAATCCTGCCATCACGCATTCCCTGGTGGAAACAGAGGCTGGGGACTCGGTGTTGGACTCTTTCATCACCCAGGCTGAAGTCACCGAGGTAGTTAAAAAGCTCCGCGGTGGCAAGGCTTCGGGGGTGGATGAGATCCGCCCTGAGTACCGCAAATCTCTGGATGTTGTAGGGCTGTCATGGTTGACACGCCTCTTCAACATTGCATGGCGGTCGGGGACAGTGCCTCTGGACTGGCAGACTGGGGTGGTGGTCACCCTTCATAAGAAGGGGGACCGGAGGGTGTGTTCCAACTACAGGGGGATCACACTCCTCAGCCTCCCTGGTAAGGCCTACGCCAGGGTATTGGAGAGGAGAGTGCGGCCGATAGTCGAACCTCGGCTTCAGGAGGAGCAGTGTGGTTTTCGTCCCGGCCGTGGAACACTGGACCAGCTCTATACCCTCTACAGGGTACTCGAGGGTTCGTGGGAGTTTGCCCAACCGGTCCACATGTGTTTTGTGGACCTGGAGAAAGCATTCGACTGTGTCCCTCGTGATGCCCTGTGTGGGGGGTGCTCCAGGAGTGTGGAATCGGGGGCCCTTTATTAGGGGCCATCCGGTCCCTGTATGAGCGGAGCAGGAGTTTGATCCGCATTGCCGGTAATAAGTCGGATCTGTTCCCGGTGCATGTTGGACTCCGGCAGGGCTGCCCTTTGTCACCGGTCCTGTTCATAACTTTTATGGACAGGATTTCTAGACGCAGCCAAGGGCCGGAGGGGGTCTGGTTTGGGGACCAATGGATTTCGTCTCTTCTTTTTGCAGATGACGTGGTCTTGCTGGCCCCCTCTAGCCAAGACCTACAGCATGCGCAGGGGCGGTTCACAGCCAAGTGTGAAGCGGCTGGGATGAACATCAGCTCCTCCAAGTCAGAGGCCATGGTACTCGACCGGAAAAGGGTGGCTTGTCCTCTTCAGGTCGGAGGAGAGTTCCTGCCTCAAGTGGAGGAGTTCAAGTATCTCAGGGTCTTGTTCACGAGTGAGGGAAGAATGGAGCGGGACATCGACAGATGGATCGGTGCGGCTGCCGCAGTAATGGGGGCACTGTGCCGGTCCGTTGTGGTGAAGAGAGAGCTGAGCTGAAAAGTGAAGCTCTCGATTTACCGGTCAGTCTACGTTCCTACCCTCACCTATGGCCATGAACTTTGGGTCATGACCGAAAGAACGAGATCCCGGATACAAGCGGCTGAAATGAGCTTCCTCTGTAGGGTGGCCGGGCACTCCCTTAGAGATAGGGTGAGGAGCACGGCCATCCGGGAGGGGCTCGGAGTAGAGCCGCTGCTCCTCAACATCGAGAGGAGCCAGTTGAGGTGGCTCGGGCATCTATACTGGATGCCTCCTGGACGCCTTCCTTGGGAGGTGTTCCAGGCACGTCCCACCGGGAGGGGGCCCAGGGGACGGCCCAGGACACGCTGGAGGGACTATGTCTCTTGGCTGGCCTGGCAACGCCTTGGGCTCCCCCCGGAGAAGCTGGAGGAGGTGTCTGGGGAGAGGGACGTCTGGGTGTCTCTGCTTAGTCTGCTGCCCCCGCGACCCGGTTCCGGATAAGCGGAAGACGACGAGCAAAAGCTTCTGTCTAGAGTTTAAGGTACCAAGTGAAAGTGTTGTGGGTAAGAAATTGGATTTTTAGGGTGATTAGGATAATAAATAGGATTTAAAGTTAAATGTTCATCACCAACCAAAGTAGGTCAGTAGAGTGGCTCCTGGTTGTGTTAGATAAGTAGGCAGATGGGAAATCTACATCTTTAGAGGCAGATTTATTTTTTTATGTCTTAATCATCACAGGGATGAATTGGGCAAATAATATTTGTTATTGCTGGAAGAGAAATAACCGACCCAATTTGGTCATTTGGAGCTGAGCTGTCAGGGCTGCACAAACAAGCCTCTGCTGAGATTCTTGGCCTTGATGCCGCTGAAGTTTATGTAAATTACTTTTAAAGATGATTCATTGGCGTTTTAACTCTAAAGCCTTGCTTGTTTTTTACAAGCATCAGGTAACAGCTTATACCACCACCCTCTAGTCTTCTAAACACAAAGTAGATGCTGTCTAAATATAATTTAAGCAGTTCGTTTTAAATAGGACAGGAGATTTATTCGGGTAGTGGCTCAGACGTCAGCTCAGCATGCTTGTTTTTGCGGTGATATTTATCATCTGTTCTATCTTGTTTGGCTTGAGCTCATCACTTCTGGGGTGAAGCCTGCTGCTGCTGCGTTTGGATTGAGAAGACAGATCGTTGCTTCGTCTTCTGCTGCGTCTTTATGTTCTCATGCTTTCCTCTGTGAGTGACTGCGTCTGCATCTCTGTGTTTACCAGGGCTGTAATGACACCATAAACCTTAATTTAAAATATCACCAAAATTGAAAGGGTGATCAAATTCCTTTGATTTTAATGAGTAAAACAACAAATAATCCAGCTGCTGCTAAAATAATGTAACATCTTGATTATTCCTTGCTAGGAAAGCCGTACATCCTTGCAGGGGCGCTGGTGCAGAGCCACTTAGACATTTCTTGCTACAGCACAAATTACGCACACTTAATAATAAATAAATTCATTAGGGTCCTTCTTAAATTACATCAAATTACGCCTCTTGATCCTAAGCCCTTTAGTAAGATAACAGGCCTGGAACGTTATCCAAATATATACTTTGAAAAAATTTTTTTTTATAAATTATGTAATTCCAGTCTCTGTTTATGGTTTTTTGTGTAATTGTTTTTTTGGTTTTTTTTTTGGCCTTTTTACTGTATTTTTTCCTCTTTTTACTTATATTATTGGTTTTATTATTTCTATTTTGTATGCCTTTGTTGGATTTTATGTATCAGCTGCTTTGTCTTCTGATCTGCGTATCCTCAAGTGTACGTAGTATCAGATGAGTCCAAGTGGCACTGATTGTGTTTTCTTGTTGTGACAACCTTTGGAGAAGCACTCGTGTCACATTATGTATTCCACTCAAACAAAAAACGGACGTCGAGCAGCAGCGGCGGCCTAATCATCTTTCAGATAAAGAACACAATGAGGAACGTCACTCAACACTGATTTGCCGCATAATGAGTCATGGAGGGTCAGTTGGACATGGACACAAACAGACACAGTGGTCAGTGTCCATCAAACAGGGTGAGGAGGCCCGAGGATGCTCAAAAACAATGACAGCAGTGGATGAGTTTAGTCGCTGCGTGAGTGTGACTCACTTAAATTAGACAAACTGAGAGACCAGGAAAAATAACACAGATCCAGTGTGTTTTAGGGAAAAAACGATTAGGGTTGCTGGAGGAACTGTTTTTTTTTTCTTAATGGGGGAATTAATTCGGCACAAAGCGGCTCATAAATTCAGAATTTTATAGAAATAAGACAAAAGCCCAGGCAGGAAGTGTAACACAATCTCTTGAGATATAGTAATGAGAATATGAAGCTTTCTTAGTAGCAGGTTATTTGTGTGGGAATGTATTTTTACTCAAACTGCATCTAAATCCACACTTTTTGCCTTGCAAAAATATTCATAAACTTTAAATTTGTCCACATTATCTCATGTTACCTCCACAAAATAATGTATTTTATTATGATTATATGTGCAAAAAACTAAAAAGTTCATATCTGCGTAGTGCAACAAAAGCTGTACATAGTTTTGCTCATATTTTATGCTTTAACTACCATTAAAGCTGCAAGTCATTTTGTGATTAACAGCTTTTTGCATTCAGACAATAAAATCTTCACCCATTCTTCTTTGCAAAATACCTCTGGCTTAGTCAGATCAGATGAAGAGCGTTATCAAATTGTTTAATCCTGGATGGCTTTTGAACTTTAAATTACTGGTGCCACAACTATTGGCACCCCATTTTACTTTCCATTAAATTATGCAGCTAAGGCATTTTTTGCTTTATACCTTGCTTTAATTTTATTTTGAGTGACGCAACTCCTAATTAGTTTTTCACAACTTCCTGTTTTCCTAAATATCATGTGACACAGAGGCCCATTTCCTTTAGCTGCTTTTCAAAAAGTAAAAGACAAGACAAGAGAACATATTTAAGTGGGGCAGATGTGTGTTCAACTTTCTGTTTTTTGATTTTCTGTATCATTGTAATGTTTTTCTTATGTACAGCGCCTTGAGTGCCTTGTTGCTGAAGAGTGCTTTATAAGTAAACTTGACTTGACTTCTAAGTTACCAGAAAGCAGCCACTTTAAAGTTGAAAATCTACAATCAGAGTGATAACAATACAGTAACATCTCATGATGTTTGCAGATGTTTTCCTTTCCCTGGGCAACCATTAAAGGCCCTGTTGATAAAGTTGACAGACTTTGTTGTGCCTCGTAATTTAAATAATTTTCACTTAGTGTTCATGCTTTGTGTTTTACCACAGCTGAGCAGCTTTTATTGGCATATAACAAACTACTGTACAACAGTAAAGTTGTAAACTGCAAAGCAATTAAGAAAATCATTAATACGTTTCCTAAAATAAATGGGATAAACAAAGATGTCTATAAAGGAGCATCAGCAGGATAATTTACCAGGATGATAACTGTACAGGCAGAGAAATAAATCTGAGTAACTCGGGTAGAGATTGATGTTCTGGCCCTTTATAGACAACATGTTTGTATCCCTGTGTGTGTGTAAGTATGCATGTGTGTTTGTGTGCTTCTATTAGCTGCACTCTGATCCCTTTTTGCAGGAAATGTTGTGTGAAATGTGTGGTGTGGGTGTGTGTTTGCAAGCTCTTGTGCTAAAGAGCTCAGCCTATCGATCTGTCTCTCCTGTCTCCATCCTTTTCTGTCTGAATTCTTTTACCTCTTATCCGCTTCTATCACGATTGCTGCTACCCTCTCCCTCCCACCACAGTCTACTGATATGAGAGGCAGCGTGGTCCGACAGTACTGCCCAGCCGGCGCAGTAATATGTTGAGTCCAAGTCTCTGGGTAGAGCGAGTTGAGTGAGACGGACGGAGGACACAGAAGGGACAGAAATAGATGAAGTGCAAAGGAGGAGCGTAATGTAATATTAGAGACTCTTGAAGCTCTTTTATTCCTCACTTAGACTCATTCTTCACTAAATATACAGTTTTCATACATAATGTATTGTTTTTGTGTATCTGCATAGTTTTGAATCTGAATCTGTTAAGATAATTTTTAGCGGTAACTTTTTAAATGATTGGCTTATACTGCTATCTTGGTTTGTTCCCCGATTAGTTTCATTAAAATCTGTTGTCTACTTTCCCTTTTTCTTCTAGTCCAAATCTACTCATTATACCACCTGCAAGGTATCAGCCGTCCCCTTCCCCGAGTATTAATACTTCCTGTTTTTATTTATTTACTCCATCTCCAAGTCCGTTTCAGCCCAACCTCCTTCCATTTGGTAGCATCAAACAAACAGCTTTCTAAAAAATATACGAGTCTTGCAAACACATTATTTTAACTGCTTAATAGCAAAGGTACTTTTATAGTCATTTAGAATATACAAGATACACATCCAAACAAAATGTTGCTGTGGGTCTCAGAGAAAAATAGATGTGGATAATGTAGAGGTAGGAAAACTTTACTGGCCGTCCGTTAACTCTTACATTACTCCTCACCTCTCATCGACTCGTTTTATTTGGCACCCCCAAAGGACAATCCTCAGTCAGAGATAAGTTGTAGTTTCCACAAGTTTGTTAAAACCAATCTGAATTCAGAGAGGGAGACGTCGCACTTACACTGCTATCTGGAAACCCCTGTGTGTCGTCTGACTGGGGCTGTGTTTCATTACATTTTATACCCCACGCTGCCATGCAGTACACATACACAATCATTCTGTCTGTGGACGTCTCCCCATCAACAGCATAAAAAAACAGAGGTACATTTCATAATTTAATTAAGAATTGTTTCCCACACGTCTTCAGGAATTTTCAGGGTGGAATAGTATCGAAGTTTCGGTCAGCACAGAGAGGAGTACCATGCCTCCCCAATCCACTGCCGCTTCTCACGATACAGACAGCAACCACCTGCAAGCTTTAACCTTGAATAATAAACACTGATTGTGTAAAAACTGGACTCTATAATACTAGAGGCTACTGTTAAGGTTTTTTCTAACTCTCAAAAGCATAACTAAAAACCCCTAATAATAATCGAACTATAAGCAACAAAGTCCCAAATATATCTTAGTTTTAGCTACTAATAATAAGACAGTTATATTTCCACACTACTACTAATAATAAGGCCTATATATTTCCACAATAAGTAGATAAAGTATTAAATGAAACTGGTGAATAAATGGTTCTTGTTCACTAGACAATCGAAAATTAAATATTGTGGTTTTGTCCTAAAAGAGAGCAGATATTATGCTTAAATGGCAATATTTTCATTTCAATTTTATGTGATCAGCCAAGACAGCGGAGTTCATGATTATGCATCAGAAGGAAAATGATACAAATAAACCAAAGATTATACATGGCTCTGGCACATTTAGGTGTAACATTTTAATTTTACCCACATATTTCCTTTGACGGGAAGTAATATTAACATTTTGGAGTGGTCCAATCAGAGTCCCAACCAAATCTAATAGGGAATCTGTGCAGGGAGCTAATGATTAGGGTGATGACAAGGAGGCCTTCCATCCTCAAAGACTTGGAGCTCATCATCGAATATAAATCCTCTAAATATCAGTCCATCAATGTCATGCCGATAATGGGCTTTAAATTAATTATCAGGGAGAGTAGAAATAATTTTTAACATGGCATTTCTTTATAAAATGTAAACAAAAACAGAGGAATTCAAATGTTTTTCCTTTCCAACCTATTTAACAGTGTCTTTTTTATCTAGTTTTGCTGTCTTTCCATGTTCAGAAGGCTTGAACAGAGCTCTGTGACATGTTTGAAGCTTGGGATACGGTTTTATTACCTAACCTTGCAAATCATGAAGCATTTTCCTTTTACTTCACTATTATAGTCTGATTTGTGTGGGCTGATTAACGTTTGCAGTTGCAATGTGACAAACTGTGGACAAGGGGGTATCAATACTTTTGCAAAGCACTGAGTATACGTGTATAAGTACATATAACACATTAACATGGGAATCCAGATGTCCTGGGGAACTCTTTGTTTTAATTTAAGTAAATCTCTGTTAATTTCAAGAGAAAACTGAGAAAAGCAAAGAAAAATCAGGAAGGAAGGCAAGCGGAAGGAATTATTCCAAAAATGAACACAGTGACCATGGAGTAAACATCAAACCTCTGAAGGGAATTTAGACGCACAAGGAGGAAGGATTGAGCTCCAATTGCTGATAGCTTTTCTCTCTGTGTGGCTCCAAAATAGTTTTGGCAGATGAAAAATTCATTCATTGCATTTTACTTGACTTTCAGTTCGAAACCAAAATGAATGCTCACTTTTATAACATCCATCGGGGAGCACAATATTTGGGTTGTGAGACATTTTTCACTAAACTGAAATGAAGTTAAAATACATTGTATAAACATGAAGAAAATATTTATTAACAGTTAATCTCACCCATCTCAAGCTTTCCATAACATGTTGGTTACTGCTTCCAATTTATTTAAACAATTCTGGTTTCAAAACAATTGCTTTAAATATTTGTACAGATTAAAGTCCTTATCATGGGATGAGATTAGAGAAAGTGCACGATGTGGAGCACAGAGTAATGCAGCAACACCACTCTGCATGGTGCTGAGCACTGGTAAGCTGCCTGAAAGAAGGCTACTCTACTTCTCCCTCACTTTCAAGAATGAGAAATGTTGCTGTTTAAAATGTCTCCTGTAATAAACAGACAATCATAGAGTAGAAATTAAAGAAATGCCATTCATCTCTTTTGTTGATGTGTTAGACTGTAAAGCAGCAGGCTACAGGCTGGTTACTCATGCATAATGTCCAACTAATTTTCCAGCTTGTTATGCTTGTGTTACTGAGCAGGACAGCAAATAGACATATAGTAACATTAGGTGTTTTTTTCTATATTTTTGCTTATGTCAATGTTTCAATTTCAAACTATCAATAAATGTTAAGCATAACATTACAATTTTCATCAGAATCAGTTGGCCCTGATGGATCTCTTTCCGAGCAGTGTGTGCACTGTACCTAATTTAACTATAAGTGAAATGTTGAAAATGAAGTGAAAAGGAGGCACTGAATTGTAAGAAACTATTTAAAGGAAAAAAACTATTTACTACATGTCTACACATCCCTGTAGTTAATCCAAGTTGCCAGAGAGCGAGATAGAGCCAGACTTTCAGCAAATGCCAAACCTTAGTACGTAAACATTGTTCTGTATTGTTTTAAGCTTTCAAGCTGTGTCTGTCATGGAACTTGCGGGACTTGGAAATTTTGGATACTTTTGGAAATTTCAGTGTTATGGTAAAGATCCACATTCTGTTGGGAATTTCAGTAATGCTATCTGTGCTAACAGAGCTGACTGATAATATATGTGTGTGGTTTTATAAACGATATGTATATATATATATATCTATATTTTTATATATATTATATATATCTATATATATTATATATATATATATATATATATATAAAATATATATATATACAGGGTTGGACAATGAAACTAAACACCTGTCATTTTACTGTGGGAGGTTTCATGGCTAAATTGGACCAGCCTGGTAGCCAGTCTTCATTGATTGCACATTGCACCAGTAAGAGCAGAGTGTGAAGGTTCAATTAGCAGGGTAAGAGCACAGTTTTGCTCAAAATATTGAAATGCACACAATATTATGGGTGACATACCAGAGTTCAAAAGAGGACAAATTTTGGGTGCACATCTTGCTGGTGCATCTGTGACCAAGACAGCAAGTCTTGTGATGTATCAAGAGCCACGGTATCCATAGTAATGTCAGCATACCACCAAGAAGGACGAACCACATCCAACAGGATTAACTGTGGACGCAAGAGGAAGCTGTCTGAAAGGGGATGTTCGGGTGCTAAACCCGGATTGTATCCAAAAAACATAAAACCACGGCTGCCCAAATCACAGCAGAATTTTAAATGTTGCACTCAACTCTCCTGTTTCCACCAGAACTGTCTGTCAAGGAGCTCCACAGGGTCAATATACACGGCCGGGCTGCTATAGCCAAACCTTCGTTCACTCATGCAATGCCAAACGTCGGTTTCAATGGTGCAAGGAGCGCAAATCTTGCTCTGTGGACAATGTGAAACATGTATTGTTTTCTGATGAGTCCACCTTTTACTGTTTTCCCACATCCGGGAGAGTTACGGTGTGGAGAAGCCCAAAAGGGAAGCATACCACCCAGACTGTTGCATGACCAGAGTGAAGCATGGGGTGGATCAGTGGGGTTGGCCCCATATCATGGCATTCCTTTGGCTCAATACTTGTGCTAGATGGGCGCGTCAATGCCAAGGAAATACCAAACCATTCTTGATGACCATGTGCACCCAATGGTTCAAACATTGTATCCTGAAGGCGGTGCCGTGTATCAGGATGACATGCACCAATACACACAGCAAGACTGGTGAAAGATGGTTTGATGAACATGAAAGTGAAGTTGAACATCTCCCATGGCCTGCACAGTCACCAGATCTAAATATTATTGAGCCACTTTGGGGTGTTTTGGAGGAGCGAGTCAGGAAACGTTTTCTCCACCAGTATCACATAGTGACCTGGCCACTATCCTGCAAGAAGAATGGCTTAAAATCCCTCTGACCACTGTGCAGGACTTGTATATGTCATTCCCAAGACGAATCGACGCTGTATTGGCCGCAAAAGGAGGCCCTACACCATACTAATAAATTATTGTGGTCTAAAACCAGGTGTTTCAGTTTCATTGTCCAACCCCTGTATATATATATATATATATGAGTTAGTTGTTGTGGTCACTTTTGAATGTCGGTGGTGCTTTCACACTCGTAGTAGCATGAGACGGACTCTACAACCCACACAAGTGGCTCAGGTAGTGCACCTCATCCAGGATGGCACATCAATGCCAGCTGTAGCAAGAAGGTTTGCTGTGTCTGTCAGCGTAGTGTCCAGAGCCTGGAGATGCTACCAGGAGACAGGCCAGTACACCAGGAGACGTGGAGGAGGCCGTAGGAGGGCAACAATCCAGCAGCAGGACCGCTACCTCCGCCTTTGTGCAAGGAGGAACAGGAGGAGCACTGCCAGAGCCCTGCAAAATGACCTCCAGCAGGCCACAAATGTGCATGTGTCTGCACAAACGGTTAGAAACCGACTCCATGAGGATGGTATGAGGGCCCGACGTCCACAAATGGGGGTTGTGTTCACAGCCCAACACCGTGCAGGACGCTTGGCATTTGCCAGAGAACACCAGGATTGGTAAATTCGCCACTGGCGCCCTGTGCTCTTCACAGATGAAAGCAGGTTCACACTGAGCACATGTGACAGACGTGACAGAGTCTGTAGACACCGTGGAGAGCGATCTGCTGCCTGCAACATCCTTCAGCATGACCGGTTTGGCAGTGGGTCAGTAATGGTGTGGGGTGGCATTTCTTTGGAGGGCCACACAGCCCTCCATGTGCTCACCAGAGGTAGCCTGACTGCCATTAGGTACCGAGATGAGATCCTCAGACCCCTTGTGAGACCATATGCTGGTGCGGTTGGCCCTGGGTTTCTCCTAATGCAGGACAATGCTAGATCTCATGTGGCTGGAGTGTGTCAGCAGTTCCTGCAAGAAGATGAAGACATTGAAGCTATGGACTGGCCCGCCCGTTCCCCAGACCTGAATCCGATTGAGCACATCTGGGACATCATGTCTCGCTCCATCCACCAACGTCACCTTGCACCACAGACTGTCCAGGAGTTGGCAGATGCTTTAGTCCAGGTCTGGGAGGAGATCCCTCAGGAGACCATCCTCCGTCTCATCAGGAGCATGCCCAGGCGTTGTAGGGAGGTCATACAGGCACGTGGAGGCCACACACAATACTGAGCCTCATTTTGACTTGTTTTAAGGACATTACATCAAAGGTGGATCAGCCTGTAGTGTGTTTTTCCACTTTAATTTTGTGTGTGACTCCAAATCCAGGCCTCCATTGGTTAATAAATTTGATTTCCATTGATGATTTTTGTGTGATTTTGTTGTCAGCACATTCAACTTTGTACAGAACAAAGTATTCGATGAGAATATTTCATTCATTCAGATCTAGGATGTGTTATAGTGTATGTGTTAAAAATCAACATTTTTCTCATGTCAACCGTCATTCCTTCTTCAACAAGTAAACTGGTGCTCAACTTGTTTTTATTGTGACCTTAGATAGAATTGAGTAATTCGGCTCTGTTTAACTTGAACCTTTTTTGTGCTGATTATGGTAAAGTCACTTTTTGAATAAAATACAATTATGTTACATTATGTAACAACAGACACTGCGGAAGCCAAGCTCTTGGTGATGGAAATACTGTAACTCCCTCCAGTGGTTGGCAAGCGTTTTACGGTCAGGTTCAAAACTTTCTGATGATGGGTGATTTCATGGTTTTAGTTCATCATCATAAATAGGAATAATTTTTGTTTTTTCTAACATTTTCTAAATTATAAAAAATCCAGTAATCAAAATTTTGAATGTAAAAATCAGTACTGACTAAAGAATAACCGTTCTTGTCTGCAGCCTGAATCCTTGATGCATTTTTTTCCAAGTAAAATGGCCTGCCCTTGTATAGCGCTTTTTCAAGTCCCCAAAGCGCTTTGCGACTACAATTAGTCATCCACCCATTCATCCACAAACTCACACACTGACAGTGGTGAGCTACATTGTAGCCACAGCTGCCCTGGGGCACCACTGAGCCCTCTGACCACCATCAGCAGGCACGGAGGGTGAAGTGTCTTCGAACCGGCAACCCATCAGTGACAGGATGAACCCCCGCCACTGTCGCCACCGTTGCTCCTAAAACGTAAGGAACGAGGGTGGTACCTGTCGTTGCGATGGAGCACATGCCCCATATGTGGAGGCCTCCATCCTCGATGCAGCTGTCCCGGGTTCGAGTCCCGACCCCTGAGACCTATTCTGCAAGACTTCCCTCTCTCTCCACCCTACTTCCTGTCTGCAACTATGAAAACACAACAAAAATAAAGGTCAATAGTGCTGCATTAAAAAATAGCCAGTCTATAAAAACTCATTCCTGTAATTAGTCTGGCAGCACTCAGTAGCCCTCCCTACGGGAATCGGTTAGACTTCATCACTCAATAGAAGCATACACAGAACAAACGGTATTCGCAGTGAAATGAACACTGCCTTTTTTTTCAGTACAGCACAAGAATCACCAGAATATGCTTGTGGAATGATGAGAAGCACTCTCTCTCCCAGAACGCTGAGAATCAACATTGCCATGGTCTTTATGAGTCACGAGTTAAAGGCCCAGCAAGGCAGCCCTGGGATAATGCCCGTCTCTCTCTGTGCGCAGACGTTTCTGTGTGTTCCAGCTGTGACATTCGTTCTTCGGTCTGTTTTATCCCTGGGATTTCAGCTTCATTTCTTTCCTTTTCATCTCTCTCTGTGCCTCTTTGATCATAACAATCTGGTGTCGCTGCTTATTCACCAACTGCAAGTACTTCACAGACACTGTGCAGTAATTCGCACATCTAAAAAATAAATGCAGCACAGCAGCTTGTTTCAACCACTAATTCCAGTAACACCTGCTGTGGCAGTAAAAGTAGCAGTTACACCTATTAGGCAAATGCATTGAAAACACTTTAGCTCCATACACAGACCTAAAGGTACTTCCACTCAGCTGTTTGTGCTTTTAATGTTTCCATCTAATTGGCGTTAGTATGGCTGCCAGACTTATGCTTTCTCAGCATCTATAGCAGTGCACTAAGAAGGTATGTGGTGAATCTACAGTACATGAATAAAAGTGACTTTATCTGAGTAAGTAAATCTTTTATTCAGGCAGAGATGCACTAACAAATAGGCTGATGCCCAGCTTTATTGTCTCGGGCAGGGACCACCTGGACAGAAACCCAGAATTCCAATCTTTTTCTGATCAGTGAATGCACCATACCAAGCACTGCCAGGGTGTGCTAAGAACATACATGCTTAGTGTGTATGCTGTTACTGAGTGAAGAAAGCTCAAAGTTAGGTGTTTTCCGTACCAGTAAGGTGTTTAAAAATGAAGTCAGAGGAGGCACAGATGTCTAAGAAGTTATTTAAAGTAAGCTTATTTCTTGCAACATGTTGGGACGTGTCTGTGGCTCATTCCGGCTGTGAGAAAGCGAGATGGAGCAAGACTTTCAACAGATAATAGGAAGGCTGAATGTATTACATCCGTCTCTGCTTTGTTCTTTCAGAGCTTTAAACCTCTGTCTTTGAAATTAACAACATAAATTATGGTCACTGGCCTTTAGTGACCCACTGATCTGTGACGGTGAATCTGCACTTGCAGCAGCATCACAAACTCCCCCCAACTCAGCAATATTATTTAAACCTCGACCTGCAAATTTCTTGCTACTCCATGTAAAATGCATGCTGTGAAAAAAGTGCAGGTTCAGCTTTTACAGTGTTTAAAACAGCTCTAGCAAAACTACAAAGGTAATCAGGATTAATATATTGATCTTCATGGGAGGAAAACTGGAGATGCAAAACCTGAAAGGACCTGCCTCTATTTTTTCCTTCCTTACTTTCTCACTCTAGAACAACTCGCACAATTTTCCTGTTTAAATGATGTCGATAAAAATACTGCAGTTTAGAAAATTTCAGGTCCCAACACATGACCTTAAAAAGATAAAACCATTTAACTATCACCTACTGAGTTTGAACTTCTTTAAAGTTGGACTAATTAAACATCTCTTCCGGGATTTTAAAACTATATAATTAGAAAGTTATTTTCAGAAATGAGAAGGTAAGAGGGACTGAGACAAAGTTGTGGAAACGGATGAAAAGAGTCTCTTCTTCCAGTCCTCCCACTGAAGCATCCTGTTCTCTGTAGTGCCTTCCCACATAATCCACAGTGATTAGGCCGCTAATTTCTTCTTCTTCTTTGGTGATTCACCAAGGCTTTAGGATGTATTTTATATACTCGAGGTATATAGCAGCACGTTGGTTTGATGAACAGGAAAGGTTCTGCTGGTTCACGCCTCTGTGTCAGTAAGCATCTAGTTCTCAGGTCTCATTGGGCCTCTGTGTTTCCGATGATTTAGAGTCGGACTCTTGAGGATCAGCTGAAAACAAAGCCTGAGTTTAAGCTCCTTCACTGAATGTGTCTGTCTGGTAGAGTTTCTGCAGCTTTAATAGTAAGACAACAGGACCAGATGAGGTAATACAGCAGTAGCACTGGTTGTGTTGGTGTTGTCGATGAGATTTTAAGACTGTCAGCCTGTTAAAGTAAAGTACTACTGAAAGTACAGATTTGCACTGGAAAAGACTGGGAAGCTTTAGCACTGACAGAGACAAATCCATGACAAGCAAATAAAACCTGCTGCTTAGAGAAGAAAAATGTTGAACCAGCATTTATATTTCACTGCTATGTTTTATTACATCATCAGGAGACACTTATGGTTTACAGCAGGTAAATAGTCTGCAGAACTGCATTTATTTATAGAAATCACCTCTCAAATTGGTCTCATCTTCTCGGTCAGTTCAGACCTGGCACGGACCTCCATCCTGGGTGATCTCATCACGCTTTGACAAACAACCAAAAAATGTGTGAAGCCTGTCAGGAAGGACTGAGAACAGTTACAGTGCCTTGTAAAAGTATTCATACCCCTTGAATTTGAAAGAAGTTCTCTTTGTTTTTATGGAAATGTGTATTTATTCAGCTCTATTCCTCTTTGCAAATTATAGCAACTCAGGCTCTGTCATACTGGAAGAAGAGTCCCTGTGAACATCAGTCTTCTTGTCTTCTTACACGTTCTCATCTTGTTTAAGGTCTGGACTTTGACTGGGCCATTCTAACTGGATATATTTTCATCTAAACTCTGCTGTTGTAGCTCTTCCTCTGATAGATTTACTCTCAGAACTGTCTGGTATTTAGCTCTATCAGTTATCTCATTAACCATGTCAATACTGATGAAAAGCAACTCCACAGCATGATGCTGCCACCACTGCGTTTCTCAATGGCTACACCATGAAACACACCGAGTTAAATTTAGTCTCATCAGAGCTACTTCTTCCACTTGTTTAGTTGTCCACTACATGGCCTGTGGTAAACTTAAAACAGACCATCTTATAGCTTAGAGACTGAAAACAAATGCAAGCCACACCGTTCAGATTTTTTTTTTGAACTTCATTTTGAAAAGCAGGTTTTTTTTCCCTTCCTCTTTGCAACTGTGTGCCACTATGTGTACTAACATCAAGGTTTGTGGTTGTATTGTGAGAAGATGTGAAAAAGTTCAAGGGGTGTAAATACTTTTGCAAGAAGAAATAGCCTTGTCAAACTTGGGCTTAGCTGCCAGGTAATTTAAACTGCTATCCAAGGGGGTTATAAAGATCTGGTTAAGTAAAAAAGACGTTTAAATCACTGTTCTACATGTGTAATTAGATCTCACTTTATCTGTTAAGGGATTCTTGAACCAAATTGTACACAGGATAGCATTCACTGTAAGGTTCTTTTTCCTGCTAAAACTGAGTTTTTCCTCTCCGCTGTCACCACACGCATGCTCAGGAATGAGGGATTGTTACAGAGTCGGTAACTTGATGCGGTCAGCCAGGATCATTTAGACAGAAAACTTTTTATTATTTAGCAGTAAATGATCCACTGAATTTTTTTTTTTTTTTTTTGGACTCAATTGAATGGTATCTAATACAAGCTCAGTCTGACTAAGATTGTACTGAACTGATCTAAATTAAACAGGATGATAGATAATCCAATAAGATAAGAATTGAACTCCTTTTAAGACTATATATTTATTGTGAAACTGTGCTATCTACATAAACTGAATTAACCGGATTAGACTCATCACTGTCTTTAAGCGGACACAGACTTCCTGCTGTTATCCTGTTTCTGGGTCAACTAACAGCTGACTGCTTGACGTGGCTCCATGTTTTTTAGCAATCAGAAAGTAACAATCCAGGGCAGATTTTACTGCCGGGTGTCACACACTCCTACGAAAAGCTGTCCTCTTGTGACCAAATTAGCCAGGACACATGTTAGTAATGGTTCTGGACAGATCCTTTGGCTCAGTTATCACAAGGAACGGCTTCAGGAGAGCTGGAGCGAGTCGAAGAGCAAGTCCTATAAGACGAAAGCTGGAAGTCTGAAAAATGAACCTTATTTGTAAAGGTTGCAAAGTAGACAAGAGTTTATCTGAACGTCTATTCTGCTGTTCCTAGTGTGGGCGAATGCAGGATATGGTCACCTGAACCAACCAGAATGCACAGTTAATGCAAAGAAATTCACTAAAGCAAATTTGTCAATGGTCAAAAGAGATCTTTGTCGAACTGTTTTTTTGATCTTTTTAATATAAGAAAGAAAGTACCTTTTAGTAACTGAAATCAAAGGTAAAAAAATGTATTGAGAAATATTGTATAAATATAAATATTTGCATATTTAACAATTATTATTAAAATTAGTTGGCCACCCTCTGCTTCTGTCATGAGTTCTGGGCTGCAAATAAAGAAAAAGAATTCACAGTGAAACTGGGAATAAAGTGGAAACTGTTAACATGTGAATGCGATCTAAAACAGGGATGTTTTTTGTCCTGTTACATAAAACGTTCTTTTATATGATCTGGAATTGTACTTTATCCGCTTCAATTTTACCATTTTTATTCAAATTTCAAGAATTTAGCTGAACCGTTTATATGCACTGTATAAAAATACTTTTATTCTGCTGTCTATTATTAGACTAAATTCAATTTAGTTTTATTTATATAGCACCAATTCACAACATGTCGTCTCAAGGCACTTCACAAAGGGTTTGAAATGATGCGGAGTTGTTGGGGAGGTTAGAATACGGACACAGACAACTAACATGCGTACACCTACAACATAAAGAGGTTCCTGAATCAATTGAAGATTGAGATACAGTCATTTGAAAAAATTAGGAAACCCCTTTAAATATTTAGCTGTTTGTTTGGAAATCTTTATTGATGTGTAATGTTTATTTTGTTTATCTCTGAAAAATAATTATTTATCTGCACTTAACTAAAATTAACCATGTTTTTGGGTTGTTGGGGAGGTTAGATTACACTACTGAGTGTTAGAGTTTGGCCATTTTAGAATGTGTAGGGGTACCAAGTAAAATAATGAACTGATAAAGTTTGTCCATCTAGAGCCCACTGGTGGTCATTGTTATACTAAAAACCACAAGGATTGGGATACCTCTCTCTGTCAGACAGATTATACCCAGGGAAAAAAAGAAGGGGTCGCACAGGTTGCAGAAATGGAGGGTGTGTTTGCACCTCAACCATAACTGAGCCGGTTTAGGCTAAACCTGACTCCCCCTTACTCCATCCAACAGAGAGGGAGGAAGGCAGAGGTAAAATGCTTTAAAATGCGTCCCCAGATGTGCCTTCACTGAACTCACATGTAGTGAATGAATCAGACGGGCTTCTATGAAGTGTTTAATAGAAAAGTAATGGGATGTTTTTGAAATTTTGGCTTTAAAGAACATTTAAAAATATGTAAATATGTATATTTTCTCATTATTCTTGCATTTTACAAGAAAAAAAGGTTTTCTGTATTCGAAGAATGTATGTAAATATGTGGTTTCAGCTTCAATCCCTAATCCCTAACAACCTTTAATTTGAGGCTGTAAGCAGCAGTTAGAGCATGTTGGTTGTTGCATAAGTCAATATTTCAATAATTAAATAACTGGATAACTAAGCAGCAACATGTTCATGGGGGGAGCAGCTGAGGTGATCCTAAAGGAAGCATCTGGTTGAAGGAACGGGCGCAGAAGGCAGCAGACACCTGCGGGGGAAGAAGAAGTTTATGGAAGAAGCACCTGAGAGATTCTGAGGGGAAGAGGAAAGCATGACCTCTATTTTCAAAATGAAAGTGAGACAAAAAGGGTGAGAGCATGCAGCTTTCCGTCTCCTCTGTTAATAAGAGCTTTAAAAAAATGCCCCACACTGCATTCCTGCTATTTCCTCTGCTCACCTTCTTTTTTTTATTTCAAACCTTAACCTCTCTGCTTCAGTTTTCTTTAGTTAAAGAGAGTAAACGCGCAGACAGACAAACAGGTGAAGCTGTGGTTGTGGAGCAGGCGTCCCCCAGATTCCAGTTAGGTGTGTGCTGAGACAAAAAGAGGAGACGGATGGAGGGCGATGTTCTTTGCTCTCCAGCTTTGACTGAGGGCTTGTTTGTGCTCACCATGTGACGAGACGTGTTGTGAAAGAACTCCTGCTTGAAAGAGAGGGCACAGATAAAACACATTCAAAAGGAGACGGAGAGAGAGAGAGAAAAAGAGGGGGTGGGCTTTGGTGCAAGCATCATTGCAGCTCATATTCTCCCACGAGCTTGTGAGGAGATAGTCTTCCCTCTCCCTCTTTCATTTTTCTCTCTCTCTCCTCCTTCCCTGCTCTCCAGTGGAGGGGAGGAGGGGGCACTGCTCCTGCTGTGTCGATGGGTAGGCAGTTACAAACGTTACTATTTTGAGAGTCACTCAGTGTATATGCTCCGTGCGCAGTGGCAAGCCATCGAGGACGCAAACAGAGGCAGAGCAAGCTTGAGATGCTTTGGAAAACGAGGGTGATGATGCACGGGAAATCTCGGACCTGCAGCTGAATCATACCAGCATCCTCCCAGAAGGTAGACTCCCGAGTCAGGAGGTCGTTCACCAAGGAACTCTGCAGAGGTGAACCACACTTTTAAAGATTAATTCAGGGAAATCAGGCAAAAAGGAGACTGAGAGGTGGAGGAAGAATAATGGCAAGTTTTGGAAAACTCACAGACTACTTTAATCGCCGCAAGTCGCGAGAAGAGCTGCGGGTGGGCAGAAGCTCGCGGCGCAGTGGCAGTTACTGCTGCACTGTGGCAGAGGCCAGGTAACCTGTGTGTGTTTTGTCTGTGTGCAAGGCTGTGCAAAGGCATGCCTGCCTGCCTTCATGCTGTCTGCATGATATCCTATGGAAACCTGTCACTTCTCTGTAATGTCTGTCTCTGTCTGCTGTGTGCACGTGTTGTCCTGTCAAATCCCTCCATTCACTCATGTGTATTATCACTAAAAGCAGCTAATGTATTCTGAAGCAGTCTGCTGAGAGGTGTACTGATGGATCTAAACAGTCACACCTGTCAGGCTTACAGGTGTTTGTTTAGTAGTGAGTCTGTGTTCGGGAGCATTGTGTTACAGAATTGTGGAGGTTGCAGTGAATGCGTGCTGTCAGGCATGCTGGTACCCACTGATGCAGAGTTTTAATACCAAACCTTTTTCTATAGATAGAAGCAAAAAGGATAAAGTCAATATGCTGCTTAAATGGAAGAAGGAGCCGTGGAGAAAGGGAGGAAGGAGCCAGTAGCTTACATGCGTCTTACTGCTTGACACATTAACACTGTGAACTTCCTACTAGCAATTAAAATGTGTTGCTGTTTATCATTCAATGGCATGGGAGTGGATTTACAACAAACTGTCTGCAAAGGTTCTTCTTTGAGACAAAATTCCAAATTTAGAAACGAAATCTCCTCATCTATCCCTAAAAAGTAACTGGATTTATTTTACGTTTAATGTTTGTAGAGCAAACATTTAATCTCCTGCTGTCATGAACACGTTACTGGACATGTAAACCTTACAAACAGATGCAGCAAACTAAAAATAGATAAAGAAATTCATCTCTAATTCCAGAAGTATAATCCCACAGTGAAAATATATATATTTTTTGTTTTACAAAATCTCCAGTAAAGACAATTGAGTTAATTTATTCAGCTCACCTCACAGGTTTTCTATAGGATTTAGGACCAGAGAAGAAGGCTGATGTTAAACCACTTAAATCACTATTCTGGATCACTGTTCTGTTCAAAGACCCAGTGATGACCCATTTTTCAGATTCTAGCAGTGACCACCAGATATTTAATTAAACCCCTCCAATATTTTAAAGAGTTTGTGATTCAGTGCCCTTTTAACTAGGGTTTTTGGAGGAGAAAGGGGCCCACAGCATCACACATTCTGCACTGTACTTAAAAGTATGCATGAGGTGCACAAGTCCAGTTAGGTTCCCAGTAGGATTACCGAACTCTACACACGTAGGTATATGATGGTGGGACAGAAATTTTTTTTTTTTAATTTTTAAAATAAAATATTTTTGGGATCGATGGCCTCTAGTGGTTGTTATGGAAACATAGTGATCCCAAAATACCACTCTTTGCAGCAGATGTTTTTAACCTCTCTTACCATTAAACATGGATGCTTGCCCAGTCTAACGACCAGTGGCCAAATGAAACGGTCTGGAAGGACGTCATAGATTAATAATTAAACGTTTAAAGACACTCAACAAGCAACAGAAATGCTTCTGTTACATTTATTTTATGAGGGTTGTTGGGGGTTGCCACTGTTTGTGGTACGGGGGGTTATGGGAAAACAACAAATATTTCTTAACATGGAATTTTTTTACCAACTGATTAAATGTAGTAAAATTAAATGTTTCATTTTTCTAAAATTGTCAGTGTGAAATTACGCTACTGATAACGGGTGAATTTATTTAAATGCTTTTCACACATTACTGTGGAGCTTTACTTGTAAATATCACTTCAAAACAGAGACCATCCAAGCAGATGCAGTAAATTAAAAGTGTTTAATTATGTTTTTTCAGTGTTAATGTAAAAGGATCTCCTAAAGCCATCACATTTTTACCTTGTTTTCTGACACCTTCTTAGTTTTGTATAAAAGGTCTTAAATTAGCTCTATGAATTATTAAAGACAGAAGTCTGCTGGTGCATATTTTGCATCCTCTGTCAATTCTTTGTGGACTTGCTGTATATTCATATGTATAAATTGTCTTGAACCAAATAAATGTTATGCTTTAGCACAAACTCTAGCCTGGATTTAAGGGAGAGGTACTCAAGTTATAATGATAGATGCAAGGGACAGAGTTATAGATTACTGGGGTAGAGTTATAATCATTCACCAATAAAGTCATGCAACAGCTGGTGTTTCATGTATATTCCAAAGGATTCACCGTTATATAATAATCCTCTGCAAAACTTCTTGCTAATTCTTTAAATATTGATGCAGAAAAGATGTAAAGTGCAGTGGAAAAGTATTCCCCCCTTACAGATTTCCTTTCCATTTATTTCTTTTTGTTTTTGCTGGGTGAGTCATCAGTGTGCTCTGTGAGTAATTTTGGTAGATTGGCCAATTCTGGGAAGGTTCCTCACTCTTCCATGTTTTCTCCGCTAGTTTTCTCCATCGCTCTCACTTTGATTCACTTTGTCTCAAAACCTTAGTAAGCCTTTCCAGGTTTATAGATGTCAAGAAACTCTTGAATGTATCCAGATTAGGGGACAGTGTGTTGCTGTTATGTCTTTTAGCCTACTTTATGTTGTCAGACAGGTGCTTTTATAGTGATTTTTTTGATTCTTGACAGTAGTCAGGGCTGAGTGAGGTTAGGGAAACTAAAGAAATGTTGCTAGTCACAGTTGCTTAGCGGGCTGCACGGTGGCGCAGTTGGTAGCACTGTTGTCTTGCAGCAAGAAGATCCTGGATTTAACTCCCAGCCGGGATGGAGTTTCTGGATGGAGTTTGCATGTTCTCCCCGTGCATGCGTGGGTTCTCTCTGGGTACTCCGACTTCCTTCCACAGTCCAAAAACATGACTGTTAGGTCAATTGCCTTTAGGAGTGAATGGGTGAGTGCAAGGTTGTTTGTCCTGTGTGTCTCTGTGTTGCCCTGCGATGGATCGGCGACCCCGCCTCCCGCCTATAGACTGCTGGAGATGGGCACCAGCTCCCACATGTCCCTATACGGAAGACGTGGTTATAGAAAATGGATGGTTTTATCACCCTTAATAAATGAAATCATCATTTGAAATCTACGTGTTATGTTAACATAGGTTTTCTCTCTTACGGCTCTGCATAAACTGACAGATTAGCAACATAAATATACGTCCAGATGCTGGTGAATCTTGCGTTTTCTTGTAATGATCAGAGATTTATTCTTCAAATCTCAAAGCTTTAATACAAACATCATTATCTGCTTGTTTAAGCTGTACTGGGTTATAAGATCCGACTCAAAATGCTTTAGGGTAAAAAAAAGTAACGCCGCTGCTATTCTATTTTCTAACAGGAGAAGCGTTAATGTGGGTGGAGATCTTAAAAAACAGCTCAAGATGTCCTGCCTTCATGGATCTAGCTTTCCTCACATCCCCACATTCTGTCTCTGTCTCCCACTCAGCGTCTCTTTCTCTCAAGTCACCCCCTTCCTACGCCTCTCTATCTTTTTATGTGTTCCCTCTCTGTAACTCTCCATTTCTATTGAGCTGTCACTTTAATCATTTTCTTTCTCTTGTCCTTGCCCTTTTTATGCCGGCTTCTTCAAAAGTCTGTTAAAGCTAGACTAACACTCTGCCTCTATTGTCTCTGTTGGGATAAAATCAGGTGATAACATTCTGTTAAAGGTCAACAGGTCAGCACTCTGTTATCACAATTCGACGTGGGCCGCTATGACATTCTCACAGTTTGATAATCCTGAGTGAAAACAACAGTTTTAGCTGATTTACACAAAAGATTTAAGAAAAAAATCTTTAACATGATCTAATTTAGGGCTGAAACAATTAATCGGATTAATTGTGTTTAATCGATGATTGAAATAATCGCCAACTAATTTAGTAATCTTACAAACTGGAGTATGCAGACTCTAAAACATGCCATTTGTTGAAAGAACAACCCACTCATCCCAAGCCAAAATTGTATAAAAAATATCTAAATTTAGCATTTCAGATGAAAAATGTTCTTCGGCTGTAAATATGCTCTATCCAGAACTCCTCAGGTGGCGTAGCTTTAGCGTCACCTGGTACAAATTCTTTACAAAATTCTCAGATTAAGCACCTTTTGCTGTCTGATTATTAATCGGTTTATTCAAAAAAAGTCAGCTGATTAATTATTTAGCAAAATAATTGTTGGTTGCAGACCCACTCTAATTGCTTTATTTCAAAACAGGTTGCTAAAACGATGGCTGCTAAAAGAAAATGAATATATAAATGGCTCATTCCTCTATGCCTCAAAGAATGGAGAAAGCTCTGGTTGCTCTGGGACTTTTTCTGGCATCTTATTTAAACGGCCTAAGAAAACCATTGACATAACATTTTAATAATTCTGAAATGGTAACTTTGAAAAAACATAAAACACCCAGATAATGGTAACTGGTGCATTTCTAATCACGAGGCATACATGCGATAGATCCAGTTCAAAACACAACATGATACACCACATTGGCTTTCCAAGAACGAGACAAGGCAATATTTATGCAATATTCTGACTCCCTGAATCAAAAACTGCATTTTAAAGAATCTTTCTGAACCATTCAGTGGTCCAGCTTTGACCACTCCATATTAGGGATTTTTTGGTTGTTCGAAGGGAGACGTCTGCATCTGTGTGAAACACAACACAAAATAAAACAACCACGGCTCCTAACTGTTACCCAGTCCTGATCATTCAGGTTCTGAGGCTAACCCCTCAAAACTCACGAAAGGGCTTTTTTATTATGCTTTCACAAACCGAATAAAGTTTTAGTAAATGTCCATTTTTAGAATCTGTTTATTTTAGGCTTATCCATTTCAAGTTTGATCAATCTAAGTATTTTACATTTTTAACCTGAGAGGATCAAATGGCATCCAATAGGAAGCTTCACAGCAGATGATGAAATAAGCGATGGTTATGGTTATTTCATACCTCCCAGTCTGCTCTGCTGTCCCCTCAACTATTAAGCCTGTGTGATGTAAATTCCATCAGATGTACCTGGGGCTGTACAGTAACTTAAATGGATTCCTCAATGATGAACGTTTTTACATTATTATATTGGCATATTCCGTTTTGCAAGAATGCTTTTATTCTGTGATTTCTCCCGGCTGAGTCACGCTTCTGTCTCTTTTGAAGAATGAACTCACTTCCTTTGGCTTTTTTTTTTAAAGTCAGCGCTGGAGGAGGACAGAAGAGGACAATGAGTCAGGACGTCTTCACTCAGCAACACAACAGATCGTTTGAACTCATCAATACGCAACTAATACAAAAGGGACAGACTTTTAAATACTTGTTTAGGATATTTCCGTAGCTTATTCATGTTCTTATATTATTTATCAGTAGTAATTTAGATTTTTTAATGTTTTGTCATTTATTTCCAGGAAGGACACTAAATTGATGATTTCCTTTGCTTTAGTTTTTGTAACATAATCGGAATCAGGATCAACTTTATTCACCAAGTTTGTGACACAAACAAGGAATTTGACTTTGGTTCCACTTTGCTCTCAATAATGAAATTTGAAATATAAACATAAAAAGGGAAATACAATTTTTTGTAAATATGTATATATACAGTGTCTTTACTAAAGAGAAAGACATTCTGACTGTTAAGTTTTCATCAGAGAGACAGCCTGAGGGAAGAAACGGTCTCTGAGGCAGCTGGTTTTTGTAAATGGCGCTCTGTCGCTCCAACCTGAAGGTGAAAATCTAGGCAGTTTGTGTCCAGGATGTGTGGGGTCTGCAGAGATGTTAGCCACCCTTTAGGATAATGTAATGTAACAGCCTACATTTAAATAAATATACAGTCAGTTAAGAAAAATGAAGAAGAAGGTGTCTGGGAAAATGTTTCAAGGCACTTCACAGTTTTAGGTGCATTAAATTGATAGTTTTTCCAAACTAATCATGTTAAATAATCATCCTTTCAATAATGACCAAAATAATTATCATAATTTTTTCCATAATCAAGCCTCCAGATTTGTGTCTCATGGACAGTGACAGTTATATACTCCCAGTCAGAGGGTGGCGCCAAACATAGCAGACAAAGCAAACTATGGGTCTAATCTTGAACAGAAGAAAAATAACAGCATTTTTTAGTTCTTTTCTTCTTCTACTCTTCTGAGTAAACAGTGTATTATCGCCCCATAACAGGCTGTAGTAAAACTGCATATCTCTGAGTGGAACACGGTTTATCTGACTGTGGTAGAATAGTGACGGCGAGGTCCGAGCGGCTCATGGATATGAACTTGTTTACATCTCGTCTGTCACTGAATGACCCAAATGTTTGAAAAAATGCTTAAAAGTGGCCGAGTCCTTCTTCCATGCTAATTTAACTGTCCACCATGACGAGCTTTCTTTGAGCAACATAACAAGGCAAATCAAGAACTTATTGTTTTTCTTACTTCAAAAGAAATTCCTCGAACAAAGATCATATCCAGGGCTCATCTTACATTTACCTTAGCAGACAAAGTCACATGCTGGCAGTAACTAACATTGCTCTGTGAGACAGATTGTACCGAAAAGACAATATTGGGCAGTTTTAATATTGTATGATCTCGTGTCACAAGATCTCGTTACACCACTAATACAAGCCTGTATGTACCAGGAAGAAATATCAGCTGCAGCAGGGAGTGTTGCCACTCAAACATGGTCTCAGTAAACAAAAAGAAATTGGGCTCATGGCCTCGTTAATCACCTGTTTCAAGCATTTTGTCAATGTCCTGCACAGTTTAACCTATTGGCCTGTGCAACGATAGTTAAATCCCTTTTACCATCTGATTTAAAGACTAGATTTGTGAGTTTGACATCTATACTGTCTTTTTAAGGCATAACAAAAACACAGAAGTCATATGTACTTTTTGTTATTTTATCTTTGTCTCATTGTCTAAGTCTAAAAAACTGCAATAAATAAGTTCCACTTTAAGAAATACAAAGTGGTGTTTTTATTTCAATTGATTTAAGTTTGATTTATGCATTTTGCATTCATGCTTTATTTTTTTTATGAATGCCAGTTTCCTTCCTAGAAAAGAAACATCACACATTTAGCAGCCTTTTGCAGACTGAGCCTAAATCTCTGCTGTTTTTCATATACAGTTGTGATAAATGACGAACAGCCTGTGGTAAATCTGAATGGGAATCTCTCAGTGATGAACAAGTAAATGTCCATCCTGAAAGCTAGAGGGACACCAGTTTATCATTAAAGTGGATCAATGCAGCTTCACTCAATTTATTTGGTTTATTGACTCTGGTGTCTGCTGAATGACTGCAACAGAAGAATAATGATTAATCGGCTCTTAAAGTATTGCTCCCAGATTTTCTCTGGCATCCAGATATGCAAGAGCTGTCATTGTAAATCTATTGTGTAGATTACGTTCATCTTCCCTCCCTGTGACCCGAACCTGATGTCTTAGACTGGTAGAATAATGTATAAAACGGACAGGGAGGTTGTTGGAGAATTGCAGCAGATTCATGTTGAACTAAACCTTTGTTTTATGTTTTTTACACATCTTTAACAGGGTCCCAGTAATTGTGAAGGGCTCTGGACATGGAGGTTCGGTATACAAAGTGCTAAAATGGTTCAGCACCATAGATAGTTCTCAGTGCAGCTGCTGGGTTGTCAAGCATTGCTATTCACAGACATTCTCCATTCAAGCACGCTTGTCAGCCTAACAGGCTGCTTTGAGCTATGGTCAGTTTTTTTCACACAGGTTTTAGAGTGTCAGGGTTGACAAATGGTTCGACTCTAGCACATTGAAGCCAGAGGGATGCATGCGCTCCTTTTAGCTTTAAAATGGGTCACTAATACAAACTGCTGTGCTTGTCTGGATCTAGAATGTGTTCTTGTGGATGTGGGAGAATGGCACATTTCCCCCACAGCGACGGCGAGACGGAGAACAGAAGCTTTTGAGAAGTCTGAGTTTTCTTCTACATCAGTCAGGCAGGGAAAAAATGGCCCAAGACTAGGAAAAACAGACCATTGAGGTCCTAAAAATACATGAAGAAAGTCATTTGCTGACATGATTTACACTTTATTGAATATTTCTTCTCGTTGTGTTTTTTCACACATCATCATGACTCTTTTTGCTTCCTCTGCCTTCCTGACAACCCTTCTGTCTGAAATACTTAACAAATCTTGTTTATTCCCTGCATATTTTCAGTTTATGTGATACATAAACAAGAAATGTAGCTGCTTTCCAGAAGGTAACATGTAAGATAAGACATCTGTAAACATAAAACTGTAGATTCTTACAACTCACTGATGGTTTAGATTGACGCTGGGAAGCAAAAAGAAACGAGCCTCTCCACTTCTCATCTCTGCTCTACTCTCTCGTTGTATCCTCTATATTTTAGCCTCTTTTTTTGTAGTCGGTGTCGCTTAGCAACAGGTTTGTTGGATAAGTGAAACCCAAATTGCCAGAGTGGCCTGGGACGACAGTTCAACCCTGTGTGTGTTATCATTGTGTTGTGCCAGTGGGAGACCAACAACTGTGTTTGCGCAAATGAAGAGAGTGCGGCTCGCTGTAAGTGTTTACCAGTGGACTCTTTGTTGTTTCACCTCAAGGCACATTCATGGTGTCTGTCTGTCTGCTTGTGCAAGTGTGCTTCAGGCAAACGCTTTTTCTTTCACACAAGTCTGTATGGATTGCTGAGGGGTGAGAAACTTGTCAGCTTCCACTGTTATCAAAGTGTTTATGCGTGTATTTCCTGCCTACATGTATATAGAGAGCTTGAAAGCATAATTCACCTTCAGTGGCTTGTCTTAAACTCAGAGTCAAATGTTCCCAACCTCCGAACCCCTGCATTTTCCACCAGGTGTTGAAGTTTAATAGCTGACAGTGAGCTGATGTCAGTGCATTGCTTCTGAGACCTGCGGATGTGCTGACCCAGGAGCTGCTCCTGGTTTATCTATTTGATCCCTGGAGTTAAATAACCCTGAGCCTGCAATATATACTGCAGCACATTGTGAGGAGTAAAAAGATTTACTTCCCTCACTGCCCAAAAAATCATACACTTAAAAAATAATTCTTTAAAAATGAACTTATTTCCACAAATATTTCCTTAATTATAAACTGAGTTTTATTTTGCTGATATGCTTTTAAGATATAAGTGTCCACAAATCTGGCATTAATGGAAGAGTGGCAAGAAGAAAGCAATCATTGGAAGTAAGTCAGCTTAAGTTCTGTTTCCGGGAACCTGCATGTCTAAAATTTTGTATTTGACACTTGTGTGAAAGAAAACTAATATTTTCACATCACCCTGAACACGCCGTTCCCATGGTGAAACATTATGGTGACTGCATCATTGCTGTGGGGATATCAGGAACAAGGAAGCAGATCAGAGTTGATGGGAAGGAGCTAGATTCAGAGCTTGAGCTGTTTTGCAAAGATTAATGGGTGAAAAAAAGCAAAGCTGGTAGAGACATTCCCCAAAAGACCTGCAGACATAATTGCAGTGAAAGTATTTACTCTGAAAGGCTGAATACAAATGCACACCACACTGTTCAGATTTTTCTTTGGGAAATCTGTCTGCACCACTCTATCACATGAAACCCCATTAAAATATATAAACGTCTGTGGCTGAAATGTGTAAAAGTTTGAGTGTTAATAAAACCTGAAGACAGTGTTGGAATTGTCCTGTTATTAACATCTGAACACATCTTGTAATGACACACTGCACTGACAGCAGATAAACTCAATTGACTTGTATTCAGTGAGTGTTGCAATGTTAAATAGGGCTGCAGCTATTGAATATTTTACTAATCTAGAAGTCTATATACATTTGCTCCATCAGGCTTTCCCAACATTAAAAGACACCCTACTTCCAGCTACAGTAACAGCTGTGCCTCCCTTCTTCTGCATCAGAACCCACAATCTACAGTCACTTTAGTGATTTATTATTTATATATCAGAAGCTGTTTCCAGAACATTTAATATCCATAAAAAAGTTAGTGTTCAATCCCTTTTTGTCCAGAGATGCGTTGTCAGGATTTCTGTATCTCCAAGTAAAATGCTTACCTTCATTCTCCAACAGGCATACATTCAAAAAATAACCTAAATCTTTGTCTTTGTTCTTTCGGAGTGTAGATTTTTTTGTCTGACTTTGTTTTAAAATATTTCTTCAACACTAAATCAATTGGCAGAGGAGCTCCTCATAGATATAGACATGGATAAATGCACCAAACATTTCTTGGTTTACAAGAATGTCTCTGCGCTGTTAGGATGGGACCTAATTTTCTCTGGTGGTTGTTGAAATCTGTGCACGGTGATAAGCCAAAACACCCACCCTAGCTAGCGTTTCCGAACACGGCAGCTGGCAGCATCTGGGCTTCTGACTGCCTCCTCTAACTCTATGAAGAAAACGTACAGGTCTTCCATGGATGACCTTGATTGGTTGTCCCTAAATTGGCCAGAAATTGCCATAAATGTTGATGATTACAAGGCTCATTCAACTGGAGAATTGATATGACTGGTTAATTTAACTGACGTTATGGCTCTAGGCCCGCTGTAAAATTTATACATACTTTTATCTGCCTGCCAACAGATCCAAATAAATTCTGATAGGATGAAAACTGGCTTCTTTTAAAGAATGCTGGAAATTCTGAAACTTATCTAGCACTTGGTTATTTTTTAGAAAAGAATAAATATAGTTCAGATATGGATGTGGTATTTAAATTTTTTCGTTATTATAAAGCCAATTCAAAGTATATTTTTTTAAATGTATTGGGCCCTCAGAGGGGGTCTGACAGTTCCTCTCTGGTTTGATGTAGTGTATGTTCGCCTCTTTTGTTTGACAAATTTATGGCGTTTCTTTCTCTTCAGTTTTCCTCTTATTATCTCCTGTCTTTATTGCAGTGAAAGTAAACAAATGTTTTGCGAAAACAATAACTGTTCCCTGTGAAAACTGAATTTTCTGAGGAGTCCATCCAACCATCATTCCTTCCTTTTGCATTGTCAGTATATATTCCTATAAGAACCAAGGCTGTCCTGTACGACTTGCATAAGACAATAGCTGGTTAAGGTTTTAGAGTGACCAAAAAAATGAATACCAGTACATTTGTGTAGAAAAGCCAACTAAAACAGCTTAAGCCAGTTATAAATAACATTGTGTGTGTGTTTTGTTGTAGCACTTGTTAAGCTGTTCCCTTGATTGCTTCTATTGATTTCTGGTGTAGAGTGTGTGTTATCGGCTGCTATGATCAATCAATAGTTTTAGTCATTTGGAAGAAGCTCGGTCTGATTAAGCAGATGTGGAAGCAGTTTTTCCATTGATCCATAAAGATGCTGTTCTTTGTCATTACTAGGAGGCTGTATGCATGTATGCTGCACATTCCTGGCTGTTTGTTTGTGTATTTAAGATGGTATCAAGTTGGATGTTCTTTACAAAGACGAATTACTTCATCAGTGGTGTGTTCAGTTTTAGTTGACAGCCATCTCACAGTTGTTCAAATGTTCAGTATGACAATGACTGAAGTATTGATATAGAACATTTCAAATAAGCTAAAAATATTTACCTTTTGCTTCATGTCTCATTTATGAAGGTCCCTGGAAAGTAAACTGCAGAGACCTCTACTGGCAAAGTCTCGTACTCTCCCCAGCATCCCCCAGTCTCCAACTGTCTCCAGGGTTCACCACTCTGACTTGATTGGTGGGAGTCCTCCCCGCAGGAAAAACCCTCCATCTGCCACCGTCCAATCAAAGGCCTGCACTCTGCCTCCTGCAGGTAAACAGTAAGAGGAGGCTACAACACACCAGCATCGACATTTTATTTTAGCTTTTAGAGGTTTGGGGAAAAAAGAAGCTTTTATTGTCGCTTCAGTTAGTCATTTTGTGGAGAAACATGAAGGTGGTGTATGTCTGCAGGACTGATTGGCTGTCTGACAGCTGCCTGGAACGTGCAAAAACTACCTCCTTGAATTTGATTAAAACATGGTGGTGCATTGATGCATGTCCAAAAGGTAAGTTAATGAGACATTCAACAGATTTGGACCCAGAGACATGAGAACACACCCTCTCCACAGGGGCTTGTTGCTATATATGAAAAATGGTCCAACAGGGTGTATATTAATTTAAAATATTGCCGTCAACACAACGGCAGCACTGCATCACCACATTAAAGAACCTTTAATGTGGCAACTTTTAGCTGTTAGTGTTAATATGTAATATAAACTGATCATAAATAATCCTATGGGAGTTTTAATGCACTGCCTACTCATGAGTACTGTACATAACACACTACTTATGAAGTAACAGCATCTTGAACTTCCAAATGGAAGGTCAAGTGTTTATTTGCATGTCTTTAGCAGCTGGTACAAAACTGTATAGGGAAAAAGAGCCCAAACTAAAGTCTTCTCAGATATGTCAAACATGAGCCATTTATTTTACCTTTTTTGCCCCACCCCTGCTCTGATTCTCTTATATTTGCTTCACGTCAGAGCGCACAGAGCATCCAGTCGGCTCAGAGGTAGCAGATGTAGTATCTTCTACCTCACTCTCTCTGTTTTCTCGTCTCTCTCTCTCTTCTGGCTTGTAAGTCAAACAGCGTTTTCTTACCTGAGAGGAAAAACATGTCAAGGAGAATCCTGAAGCTGAAACCTCCTGACGGAGTGCTTTCATTTGAAAGGAAAATCCGTCCTTGTTAAGAAAACGCTTACAGGTAATTGCAGTGAAATGTGGTTCTACAGAGTAATAATCATGGAGATTAATGCAAATTCAAGCTATTGTTGTCATGCATTACTATTTTTATCTTAAAATGACGCTTAGCTTAAGATCTGTCATGCAAACTCTACATTCGGTGGGATTACAAAGAGCATATAGACAAAGAATGTTTACCCTCTGATTTTCTTTGTCTAAATGTTAATCAAAGTTGGCATGACCTTGTTGAGAAATTAATTTCATTCTAGACAGATTTTGTTTTAACACTCCAAGGACAAATTCAACTCAATTAACCTTAGAGAGCTTTTTCTGTTTTTTTTAGTAGGTTCTAAAAATATTACAGCCAATATTCAACCTTTTTCAAAGCATTTCATCAATTTTAGTGTGTAAAGCTTGGAAAAAAAGTATAAGGAGAAATCATCTCTATGTCTCAGCCTGGACCATCTTGTCCCCTGTGACAGTATTGTTTTATCAGTAAAGCCACTTTATTAAAGGAGCTTGGGCTTCATCCATCAATGCCCTAATCCAATAAATCCTTCCTGTTGTTGCGTCTAATGATCCCAGACTGAACAGTCTGCAGTTGGCTGATTGAAACCCAAGTCCTGCCATTTTATGAACATCTTAACTGCCTGTGTCTCTCTCTCTCCTCTTGTTCGGCTGTTGCTCCGATGCAAATATCAAATTAAAGAAGTCGGTCTCACGTGGATCCTTGTTGCCTAGCAACTACTGTCATCGACCATGATGCGACCTCGCTCTTTCCACCACTCTTTATCCCTGCAGGAGCAGGAAGGCAACTCACCCCCCCCCCCCCCCCCCCCCCTTCGGTTTAATAACTGAGCAGCACTTCATTCAGAGATTTAAGCCGCGGCTGATATTAGTGAGGACTGCTCAGTGGGAGTAACTCGCAGTCGTTCTGTCACAGTGTTATTCAGCTGCAGAGCCCAGCGGTGTCTCACTGCAAACGACACCAATATATTCTCCAATCTGAAGATGTTTTTAAAGCTGACATACTTCGTAAAACCTACTTCTTTAGTGTTACACACTTAAGTCTTCTCCTTGGCATCCTCCGTGTTTAAGGAAGTCTGTTCCTGGACTGATTCGACTAGATCGACTCTGCAAGGCGCCTGCTCATTTTGGAATTTCACAATCTATTCTTATTCCCAATACATTGGCAGCAAACAATGCGAGCTGCACCTGTTCTGTTGTTGGCTGCAAAACAGAACACGAATTGTCAGGCATTCCTAGCATCTGATGGTACTGCAGAACCAGTGAATTACTGTTGTTTTCTATGGCAGTGATTTTGCAGCAGTAGAACCTCTGGATCTGGTATTAATGTAGATGTTGAAGAAATGGGTCCATCTGGTTTCTTCTCTGCTCCTGTTAATGTGCACAGTGCCCTGCAAATCAATGCATGCCCCTTGGACTTGTTCACAATTTCTGACATTTTTTTGACTGCTTTTTTAAAACCACAAGCTTCACTGTATATTAGTGGGTTTTTATGTGACAGACCGACAGGTGAAAGTGTAAAGTGCAACAGTATTAGAACCCCCTTTTAGTCTGGTTCCACCTCAAGAAAATATAGTGCAAACAGTTGTCTTCACACACGATGACTAGGTGACTAGAGGTCCGCTTGTGTCTAATTTATTCCCAGCTTTATGAAGACCAAAGAGAACAGCGGACAGGTCAGAGAGAACGTTGTGGAGAAGTTTAAAGCAGGGTTAGTTTCTAAAACAATATCCCACAGAGCTCTGTTCAATCCATCATCTGAACATGGAGAGAGGATGGACCAACTGGATGGACGGTCACCTAATCTGATAGGGTGGGAAAGGAGAACATTTATCAGAGGCAGCCAAGAAGCCTATTGTCTTTGGAGGACCTGCAGAGACCCACAGCTCAGGTGGGAGAATCTGTTGACAGGACAACTTTCAGTGATGCACAAATATGACTTTTTACGGAAGAGTGCCAAGAAGAAAGAAGAAAGCCGACCATGAGAAGTCCTGTTTGCCACAGGCCATGTAGGGGGACACAGCACTCATGTAGATGAAGGTTCTCTAGTCAGATTGGACTAAAATCAAACTCTCTGAACTTTATCAAAAACGCTGCACTTCACTCTTAAGGCAACATCCCTATGGTGAAACCTGGTGGTGGCAGCATCATGCTGTGGTGATGCTTTTCTTCAACGGAGACGGGGAATCTTGTCAAAATTAATGAGAAAATAGATGAAGCTAAGTACAGGGCAAATCCTAGAATAAAAACCAGACATACAGCCAGAGCTCTAATGGAGGGGTTTAGAGTAAAGTATTCATGTATTAGAATGGCCTAGTCTAAGTCCTGACCTAAATCCATCTACAATCTGTAGCAATACTTAAATATTGCTTTTTATGCTTTCCATCCAGTCTAGCTGAGCTTGAGCTGTTTTACCATGAAGAATGGGCAAAGCTGGGAGAGGCGTTTCAAATGTTGAAACATGAGCAACTGAATGCAAATTGTGCTGATCTATTAAATATGTTCCCAACAAAAACACATTTCAGTTTGTGTTATAACATGAAACAATTTGAAAAGGTTCAAAGGAGCTAGGCACCACATAATGTATTTTAACCAGAGGCTAGAAATGTAACCCAGTAATGTTTAATTTTAACCACCATTCACTTCTAATTTGATCAGGATTCACATGAATCGAGCTCTCCCAGAGAAACTCATACATTTTCTCCTACACAGTCATTTACATGTAGCTGCTGCTAGACTCCTTCCTGCAGCTCTCTGAGGAGGGTTCACGCTGGCAGCAGAGCTGGCAGCAGCCACAGCAGTTTACTTGGATTTATGTCTGCAGACAGTAGCTCTGTTGGCATCTAGCTGTCAAGAGAGCTTGAGGAAAACATCTTAAATCTGATGAAAAAAAACACTTAGGTATGATAGAAAAATGTACTTTGCTGCATGTTGTCAAAGGTTATCCAAAGTATGCTTGTAATAAACAGATTAGAGGAACATTATTCACTAACCAGAACAATATTCATACACACACCCACCCACACACACACACACACACACACACTCTTGTTTTGCTATATGTAGTGAGGACCATGTGTTGACTCCCATTGACTTCCATTGACTTCCATTGATTTTCAGTCATTTTCAACCCTTTCTATGCCCTAACCCTGACAATAACCCTAAACCTAACCATTACCAGTGCATGCCTAACCCTAACCTTAACCTAAACTCAATTCACACCTTAGTCCTAAACCTAACCGTTAGCAAAATAGGTCGTGAGGACCAGCAAAATGTCCTCACTTTGGTACCAACGGTCCTCAATTTGATGGTAAAATCGGGAAAATGGTTCTCACTGTGATGCCAAGACAGGAACACACACACACACACACACACACACACACACACACACACACAACACACACACACACACACACACACACACAGGTTAGCTTGGTCATAGATAAAATGACACCCTAGAATGTTTTTCAATCTGAGTTCTGTCTGGGTTTTCTCCAGGCACCCAGTCCTCATAGTGTCTAAGAAGATGCACCCCAGGGTAACTAGAGGTTCTAAATTGACTATTGTGGTGGTTATAATTAAAGTGTCTCGTATGAAACATAACAATTGAAGTACAGACCACTGGTAATGTTTGAACTGGGAGCCTTGGCCAACCTTAACCAAAAGTTCAAGAAGCCTCGAACCAGCCGAGCAGTCACAGCCGGTCTTCTTCCCTTCCTATCTAAAAACTGGAAAACAAAAAACAGGACTGCTGGTAACTCCCAACTGAACCAATAATAATAGGAAAAACAAAGAGTGGCTTGGTGATCCTGGGTGGTGGTTGTCAGAAGGATGAGGCTGAGCTTAGATCATCCCTCCAGGTCATTTATTTCCTGGCCAACCAATCAGCTCTGGCAGGACAAATATGGTTTAGAAGAGCTCATTCTTAAAAAATAGATACTTGGGGTGTGTAACAAAAAACACTGACCATAAAAGGACCCATATGCTTCCAGTTTCTAGACTTAAATAGCAGTTTTTAATCAAGAATATTTAAATGATCTTATTTCCCTAACCTTTATCTGATTTTTAATAAACTCAATGTGCATCAGAGAACATACAAAAAGATTCTGACTTCTGCTTTCTTGGTTGCTCAAACAAGAAGGAAAATAAAATCCAATGTTTTACTATTTGATCTTCAGGTCACTGAGCAGAGCTGATATGGGAAGAAAGAACGGCGCTTCACTTGCTCAAACCAATTAATCAAATCCTACTTTATGAGATATGATCTGCTGAAACTGACACAAACCTTAAGTGAGCTACAAGTTTATGTGGTATTTAAGATAAATGTAATACAGGACATTTAATGTGAAATTTAGCTTCTGTTTTAGATTCATACTGTATATAAAGCAATAGCACAGTTTACAGAAATTGTATTGACCATGTGTTTCTATGACTTTGTGTGGATGAAAACCAACACTGCACATCACTCTCAACAAACCATCTCCAATGTGAAGCATGGACATGGTGGTGACAGCATCATGCTGTGGGGATGTTTTTTCTTTACCAGGGACAGAGAAGCTGGTCAGAGTTGATGAGAAAATGGATAAAGATGAATGCAGGATGATCCTGGAAGAAAATCTGTAGGAGGGTGCGAAAGTTTGAGACTGGGGTGCAAGTTCACGTTCCAGCAGGACAGCGACCCTGAACATACAGCCAGAGCTACAAGTGCATAATTTAGATCAAAGCATATATTAATGTTAAAATGTCCTAGTCAAGTTTTAGACCTAAATTCATGTGAGAATCTGTGGCAGAGCTTTAAGACGGATGTTCATGGAATCTCTCCATTCAGTCTGACTGAGCCTGAGCTCTTTTACAAAGAAGAATTGGCAGAATGTTGGTCTGTAGATGTGCAGAGCTAGTAGATGAAATGACATGCAGCTGTAACTGTGGAGAAAGGTGGAGCTACACATTACTGACTCAGGGGTGCTCAGTTCTAATGCATTAAACATTTAAAATGTGAGGAAAGGTTTTAAACTAATGGATCTTTTTTCCTTTTACTATCCTGAACTACTTTGTGCGGGTCTATCACATGAAATCCCAATAAATCCCATTGAAATTTGTTGTTTCAGGGTGGGTAAACTTCAGAAAGTTGTATGTCCTTCAAGTGAACAGATATCTGTTTTTCTTGTTGTAACGTGTTGATGTAGACAGTTTTATGATGCTTACCCACATAACATTAATCAGTTTGTGTCAGCTGGAACGTTTTCATTAAGAGCTTAATGAGGGTTGGTGGACTTGGACAAGATGTTTGACAAACATCAGATGGAGAGCGATGAAAGTCGAATGTGATTGGTGCAGCCGAGCTACGTTCTGACAGCACAGATCCATCTCTATTGTGTGGCAGTGAATGAAAAATGGGAACTGTTGCTGCAGAACTCGTCCTTCGTCTTTGTTGTAAATAATCATTTCTTTCCAGCAGCTATAATCATCACCAAGTTGTTCAGGGCTCAGGCAAAGAATAATACGGTTATAAAGTAACTGAGCCTAATTACATTCAGGCTTTATGGAGGGAGTCATGGGATGACAGCTTCCGATAATTGTGTTCTCTAATTTGTCTTGTTCTCATATATCTACCCGTCTCTGTTTGTTTTTGCCTGCGCCCCTCCTCCCTCCTTCTAGGGGAGCTGTGGCGTTTGGAGGACGACATGGAGGGAGACGACGAGACCGACCAGAGTGGCTGCAAGGAGGTCCGTCCTCGCTCCCAATCACCCTTCTCCCACTTCAGGGCGCGAGCCGCCTACCTCCGCAAGAGCATGTCGGCTGATGACCACCTGGACATGGGCGTGGACTACAGCTCAGGGAGAACAGCTGAGGGCAAGTCAACTCGCAGCAATAAGGGGAAGCTGAAGAGAAAATTTGTAAGTGGGAACTTCTACCTGCTTTTAACCTTACGAAAGCAGATCGCTACAGCATTGAACTTTTTTTTGATGTGATTTCTTTAAAGCACAAGGATGTCCATTGTGGCGTATTACAGTGTGTTTAGTAGCCTTTTGAGTTCATTTACAGTATGCTAGGCGTGAACCTTCATCTGCTTCACTAGCATATCTGGGATAAAATGCATCATGTAAAATCACAAATGTGGCATGCAAAAAGAACTCAAAGAATTAAAATTGTAATTAAAACAATACATGATTTGGAGATGCAGTGTGAAACTTGCTGTTGACTGGAATCAGACTGTTTTCAGCTTAATTGGCCCTGACTGGTGAGCCGCGGGTCAGAAACTCCGAAATCTAATCTGTTTCTGTTCAGTCAACACACCATGCCTAATCACTCTCAGGTCAGTCTGGCAGCAACACTCTTCAGCGTGGATGTTGTTACTAACTATTTTCAGTGTCGGAGAGGAGTAAAATGAAAATCGAGTGAGTGGAAGAACGGGAATGTAAAAAGTACTTTGAAAGCAAATGTTTTCTACAACACCTTGAGGAATGTCTGCGGTTCATGCAGGCTCCCAGAGAGCCAGACACTCAGCAGATACCAGGAGGACTGTACAGAGTACAGCAAGGCTGCTTTGTTTGGTCCTTTTCAACTTTTAACCTCCATCTGTTATGGAGCACGCGGTAACATTTTAGCAGCTTTTGAAAATCTCAGCGTTAAGCTGACAATCTTATTAATTCAATCCAGTTTATTTAGAGAGCAGCAGTTAACTAATTTGATCTTAAGGCACTTTACAAAATAAATCCGATATAATTTATATGCATAATTCTAATGCAATTTATGTTATAATCCAGTTCAGTCAATAGGATGCCCAGGTAATTTCTTTCAGATTAATCTTGCATGTATCCCTCTTACTGAGCAAGCATGTAGCAACAGTGGAGAGGAACAACTTTGTGCTGACCTTGCTTATAGCAAATAAAGGATGCTAAACTCTGTAATCATTTAGGTTTTGTTTTAAAAATATGCATAATTATTGAACGTAGAAGGCTAAAACACGTGTTTAAAATGTTTTCCTGTGTCTTTTTATTTTCAATGTTATATTTTCATTTTATATACAGAAATCGTTTCGTAACGGGAAAATCTGAAATTGCATAAAAGGCACGCACATCAGAGGTCAGGCGTGTAATAGGCCATAGAGTAGAAATCAAGCCTCATGATCTGATCAGATGCACCTGATTTAGGCAGTCTATGTCTTATTTACTAGAAAAGATGCTAAAACTAGAACTTAACAGTCAACCAAATGTGAAAAGCAGGAAAAGTCCCAAATTTGAAGAATATTAAAGTAGCACCAGGGCAAACCTTGAGGTTTCGTCTCGGCAGACGTGTAACTGATCAAATGTTTCAATGTTACCTTTTTATTTTACTGACATGAATGCTGAGGCCAATGGTTTTTAACATGGTCCTTATAAACACATTCATTAAGCACATTCATTCAGGGGATTGCTGTAAGGCAGAGCAGCTGACATTTACGTACCTGTAGAAAGTTGCTGGTTTGATCAACCTTCTGTGTTTATGTCACAAAGGAACATTGATTAAGATATACAGAAACCCCACCCCCCACCCCACTTTTTTTCGGGTCCCCCTTTTACTTTATTGCAATAAACAGTTTTTCTAAATAAACGTAATGAAAGGAACTGAGAAACCGTTGATGGAGTGGATGGATCCTCTGTTGCTACAAAATTGCAAGCAGCAGGGTCCAGAACATTTTCTGGAATGGGTTCGGATCAAGAATGAGGTAGTTGGACCATTTCAGATATAAACTAAGTGGGAGCTTGCTGTTTGCTGCTAAAACAGCTTTATGTGTGTTTTTTACTCAATTTGCATAAGACAAACATCATGTTAAATCCTTTAAACACATTTCTAGGCAGAAGACAAATCCCTACAGCGGGTTGTTCTAAATCAGGAAGAGCTCAATTTAAAACGGCCCTAAACTAAATCATTTTGTAGGAAGCTTTCTTTCCTAGGAATATAAAGAGGTTCTCACTCGATTCCTGCTTTGTTTTTCCCTCTCTTTTTCTTGAGCTTTGTCAACCCCTCAGGGTTTCTAACTCCAGTGTAAACCCATAATAATGACTCAAGGTGAATATATTATAACTGTCATTGGTGATTTCAAGGGTTCTTGCTATTTGTTAGAGTGCTGATTAGCCTCCTGGCATCGACTCTATCCAAGAAATTTAACATATCCAATAATCATAATGAATGAAATTTCCATCTAAAAAGTGTGCACATCACCGACACTGTTAAAAAACCTTAAAAAATTTTGAACTTTTTATAAAATTTGCAAATTTATTCAAACACATTTGTAAAGAAAAATATTGTCTTTTTTGTTTTTATTTGCTTATTTCTTACTACTTTATTAATTAACGGTAATTAATTGATTTTGATTGTTGTTTTTTTTTGCTAACAGCCTGCGGAGGAGGGTGAAACTATAGCTATGGTTGTTAATGGCTTCTTTCCATATTTCCTCTCCATTTAAAACCCCTTGTTCTGTAAACTGTTCTTGTGTTTAGTAGTCGTCAGTTTTTAGTCATGTGTCTGTTTTATGTAGCAAACATGCACTTTAGCCAAGTGCTGATATTTTGTTTATCCCTTTTTCTTTTATTTAAGCATTTTTTAATGCATTTTACAGATAATCTTTAGATACAAATCATTAATATTCTGTTCATTTACATTTTGCCCCTGGGTAGAGTCCCTTCATTCTCTGCTCCACCTGTGTCCCTTGGACAAAAAAAATGCTCTTGGCATAGAAATATTAAATATGAACATATTTTAGTTTTATTATGAATTAACGTAAGTCCTCACTGTAAATATTTGTGAAGTTTCAGAAATTTTAACCCCTTAAATTCCAGTTTACGTGATTAAAGTATTCCTGTTGTTTTTAACCACCCCATGTTAGCTATTTGAAGTATTTTAAAGAGGTACAATATGATCCTGGGATCATTAAAAACTGCCTGCACCTCTGATTCTTATCTATTTTTATTTTTTGTTAGTAATTATTTCGAAGTCATCAAGAAATAGATTTTTTTCTATTCCATATGTGCAAATAGGTTGATTTACAGTACATGAAAAAATCCATATCCAGTGGACATATTTATTTAGCACTTTTTCAAAACAAAGTTACAAAGTTTTTCACATAGATAAAAACAAAATACAAGAGCAGTGTGAATATGTGTTTTTAAAGAGGACATGGAGGAGGCCTGTCTGATATCAAGTGGAAGCGCCCAGACCATGAAAGCCCCACAACCTTGTGTTGCTGGGAAGAGAAAGCAGCATCCGGTTTGATGATCTAAGGACTGAGAGGCTCAGAAAGATACACAGGGAGAGACGGTTCACAGGTTTAAAAACAAACAATACGATTTTAAAATCAGTTCTGAACTTCACAGGTAGCAAGTGATGCAGTATTTTGTATAAGTTGTAGACGATTTAGAGCTGTTTGTGGCCGGCCAGCAAATAAAGAATTACAGTAATCAAGATGCCAAGACACAAAAGGATCAATAAGGGTTTGCATGTCAGAAAAAGATCTGATTTTGGCAATGTTCCTAATTGGGAAATAGCTGTTTCTGTGATATTACCCGGACTCAGACGTACAACAGAAACCAGAAGAAGGAAGAGTCTGTATGATGAGATGTTTGTGGGCTTTGGGTCAAAAAACCACCACCTCACATTTATCATCATTCAACAACAACAAGTTCTGAGACAACCAGGCCTAGATGTCTGATAAGCACGAATTTAGATTATTGATAACGGAGAGGTCAGAGAGATTTATGGATTAAAGCAAAGAAAAACGGGACAGTTTGGAAAGATTTCAACACCAGGAAATGAAAAATAAAATCGAATTGCCGTGTTTGTTCATTACAGAACATTCACACAGATAAAGCTGCTGATTCCCAAAATGAATTTTCAAGGACATAGACGTGGATTTCTCAATGTAGTTTATTAATAAAAAATGAAAGATCAAATATACACGACCTGTATGTAGTTTGCATCAATACAGCTGAATGTATGCAAAAAACATAAACATTTATGAATTCAGGAGTTTTACTAAAGCTGAGTTGCACAGAAATACGTTCTACGTAAGAAAATGGTCATATTTAAATGATAGAAAGCATAGAAATGCAGGCCTGTTGGTGGCTTCTTACAGGCTTCTTAGCTATAACCTCACCAGGAAAGCATAATAGCCTCACCTTTTAATTAAATGAATCTAAATGAGAGTACTGTATGTTGCTTTGGGCCTTCTGGGTGCAAAAGAGCTTGGCTTTTGCAGCAAGCTTGATGAACAAGCATTAAACATTAAAGACCTTTTTATTGTCCTTTGAGTCATTTAATCAGGAAACTTTAGACCTCATTACCAGCCCAAACCTTGTAATTGACTCTTTAAAGCATAAGTGCAACAGGACACCTGCGTAGGTAGGCGACAGCCGGGAGGCTGACAAGTAAAGCTGTTTGTATTTCCGTTGTTTGCTGCTGAACTTGGATGGACTAAGATATGGCTGGAAGGAAGCTTTTAACCAGATGACTAAACATCAGAAGGTTTTTTTATCTGATTTTTCTGATTCTTATATTCTTGAACACAGGCCCAAGAAGTAAAACTCATCGTCTGGATTGATTTGTCTGCAGACAAAGGTCTGTTCAGTAGACAAACGAAATAGGAACAGCTCTGGATGTGATGGCCTGCCGCCTGTGTTTCGGGGTGAGCGTTCATCCATTCTTCTCTCCAAGTAACAGGAAACATTAGAGGCACTTACGGAGATACCTCATTAATACATCATTCCTGCTTTTAATATAGCAATGTGGCATTACATTAATTGGTTTAAAGCGTTATGCAGGATAATGCACCAGGTGAAGGCTTTTATTCATGAAGCTCCCTTGTGCAGCTACATGAAAGCAGCATATCTGCAAGCCACTTGGGGAAAAAAGCAAGAATAAAAGCATTATAAAAGAGCTTTAGGGATCCAGGTTATATAAGGCTATGGTGTGTTCCTATTTGCCCCACTTACCAACACTACATACATTCCTTTCAATAAAACCATAAAAAACTTCACTTTTAAAACTCCAGACAAAGCCTCAGGTGGACGATCTGTCATGTCTTATATAATTCATCTGTACTCTTTTATAACTCTGTGTCTTTTCTTTCACTCAGTATAAATAGTCAAAGCATTGGTTTTTGAAAATTTGCTGTGGATGCAAGAATATATTTGGAGCTTTGAATTGTAGCGAAACACTTTCCTGCTCCATTGGCCTCATGAAAACCACAGCCTAGCCTCAAAGAAGCAGCAGTTGTTCAGTTGTTTTTATTGTTTTACTGCCGTGGTTGACTGTGACACAGCAGAGCGCCAGCGTCTTAATAAGTGGACAGAGGGACGGAGCAGCCTGTACTGATGGACTGAAGTGCCTGTGTGGTAAATAATCTACTGTGCGCTTGAAAGACACAAATAAGAATTTTAGGAAGTTGCAGCATCCTTCAGACGTTTTGCGACCCCTAATAAAGAAGTGTAGAAAAATAAATACATATTTTACTGCAGAAACAGTCTCTTGTAAAATCTCAGAATTATTTACAGTTTGTGATGTATCTGACCCATTTTTAGGCAAGTTTTTAGGCAAGTCCAGATGGTTAGTCCTGATCTTGTATTTTTGGGTCCAGAAATAATGACTTCTTATTTTATCTGCATTGAACTTATGATCCATTCACTTGTGCATATTATCCATACACTGATTCTGTGACTGTAAGGAACTGTGGTCATATGATGACACAGAAATCAGCACGCACATAGTATGAGATGTTGTAGTGCTTCACGATTTGAGCTAGGGGGCGCCTATAGTTATTGAATAGAAGTGGTTAAAGAATGGAACATGGGGAACCCCCCCATCTCATATTTGGTTGCTCAGATTTATAATTACTGGATGAAAGTAGCAAGCTCCTTTCAAAAATAACACTTTAGTGCAGGATTAGGAAGTTTTTTTGCCCTCTATTTGTGATTTATGTAAGGATGGAGGCAGCAAGGGGGGTTGAAGTCTACCCACCTCAGTCACGTCCTTGACTTACTAAGCAATGTAGTCAAAACCTGTATATGCTGACTTCATATCTTTGGTGACTGTGTTGTGACAGTTTGTATGGCCCGGCTGGACAGGGGAAAATATACAAACACCCCGTCTGTGCGGTGCGTGTTTGATGCACAGCGCACACTGGACAAGTTGTACGGAAGTGTGCAAAGACAGAACCAATTGCTGCTGCAGAAAGTACCCTCGGCTGAAATCCAGCAGTTGTGGGTCAAAATAGAACAAAACTGAAAAGTTTCACACAAAAGAAAGAGAGTTAAATCTCAATTACACATTTTTCAATTAAATATCTGAAAGATGTTTTATTATGTGTGGGATATTGCCGTATTTATTTGTGATTTATGAATGACCAGCGGCAGCTCAGAGAGGAGCTTGACTTTGTAGGTTTATGATAAAACTGTTTTGTGAACGATTGTCTCCAGTCCTCAAGCTCTGGTGTCCTGCTGCTTTTAGATATGACCCTGGTCTATCCCACCTGCATCAAATGTCTGAATCACCTCTTGTGCTGAGTGGACGCAACCTAACCAGAAAGCATTAGAGACATTATATTTTAACATAAAGGAGTAAATTTGTGTTAATGTGTTGATTAAAAATGTGTTAAGAGTCAGAGTATCTTGTAACTTTTAATTTGTAATCCCTGCTTGTAAGTCCCAATGAATCTTTCTTTCCACCGCACAAAGTGTGGAGGATGCTAAGGGAGGAAACTAATTCACCAAAGCTCACTGTTAGACTACCAGAGGAAAAAAAAATCTGTGTAGGATTATGGTACTGCAGTAAAATATCAATTTATGTTAGGGTTAGAGAACTTCTTACACTTCTTAAACAGGAAGCAAGATAGTGATTGAGGGTTCTGTAGCTTTTGCACTGAGGTAAACTCTGAGAGCCAATACTAAGAAGACGTCTTGCTGTGTTATTGCTAGAATGAGGTAGAAAAGGAAAAACAAAGCTGAACACCAGTATACGGTACGTCTTTTTCAGGGAAGAAAAACATTTCTTGTATAGCTGTATAAATGTTATAAAAAACAGCTAGACTCATTTCTTTCCGTCTCCCTGCTGTGCTTCTGAAAGTGCCTGCAGCCTCTAGAGAGCCCCTAAACCCAACCATTTAAAAGGTTTACATGATCCATGAGAAGCCTTCATAAATGACAGTGTTCAGTATTAGGGACGAGTTGGAAATTACAAGTTTATTACTAAATCAAAGCCAAATTAAATCCCCTGACTGTTTTTCTCTTTGATAATTGCCTATCGATTAATCAGTTCCTTTGTAATCTCTGTTTTATTGTGTGCAGTAAACACAACAAATCAAGATCAAGCATAAAATCGGATGATTTCCTGAATGCATTTGGGCTTCAGTCTACATGACAACATCGTGTAACTGCAGAGGTTCAGCAGGTGAAATACTGACCTAAGTTCATCCTGTTCCTATTGTTTCGTCAGAAATGTCACTTTTTTTTGTGCAGTCAGGGCAAGTTCCTCTAGCAGGGTGGCCCTGCCAGGCTAAGAGGAAGCCACTTTGGGATGCTGAGAACTTGTTTGGTCTTGAAGTTTTCTCTTAATCTCCTTGAATTTAATGAGAGATTCCGATCTTGAAGGAATCATGGTCGACTGGGTGGGGTGATTTGTGTCGTTCAGGCAGATGAAAGAGAAAGTCGTGCAAGTGAGGGAAGAGCGAGTGAATGTAACGTTGTGTTTGTACAGCTGCAAAGCTGTGCATTATGGTAAAAAGCTAATTACCTTCTGTAACAGTATCCTCTCCTTTCCAGAAATTCATCCTCTTAACCCTCTCACTCTCCCATTGCAGAATATCTTAGTGTAACTGCTGCCTCAGCTGTTTTTATTTTTACATATTCCTCATCCTCCTGCCTTTCATGTTAACTTGCTCATACAGACTGCAGATGTCTGCTCAATAATGTTACAGTAGAACAAAAATTCATCTTTCTGGTTACCATGACAGTCAGTGCATCCTCACCTACAAACATGAGGTTTTTGTTTTTTAGAATTAAAGATGCACCAGTCACAATTGTGCAGCCAGTTTCCAGTGAGTGGTTTTAAGAAGCTTTGATCTGCCAATCTTAACCTATTTTGGTTTCTCTGTAAGGGCCATTTATTATAAATGTTAGGCAGATTAGTTGGTGTAAAACGGCTTTTATAACATAGAAAAATTAAACAAATTAGCCGTTTCAATGGTTAGCTTTGATAGCGTTACTAAGATTGCAGTCTCTGTATATATTCTGAAAGATTATAGTCATTTGACTTAATTCTAAAGTCTTAACTACTCTACCCAGGATATTTTTTTCCTTCATTTTTGAAAAAAATTAAAATAAAATCTGTCAGTCAGATAAATTCAAATTTTAAAAATGTAGTAGCTATGCTCCACCAGCAGCAGCATACGTCCATGCCAACGTTTCTTCAAAAAAAAGAAAGGTTGGCATAGATAAAGCACTACTAGCTTAAATATTGGACTAGCATTTGTAGCTTGGGTTTTCTTAAAAACTCTTTATCCTTTGCTCTCAGTGATTCCATCAGTTTAATGGAAACTGAGTCAGGAAAAAGCGACAGATGTGCAAACAATCTTTAAAACTGTTAAATGTTTTTGTGGTAAGGAAAGTAAGGAATGGGCATGTGCAAATGGTGCCCCCTTGTGATCGTTTTTAATAATCTCTGGATATCCAGGCCATATACATACACCACAAATGATGGGTTAAAAATCTGCAATTGGAGGATGTAATTTTGGTTTTTTAATATCAGTTTTTTCTCTCTGAAAACCTTCATGGTTTATGCAAGAAGTCCTATTCTCTTTCGCTCTCTCGCAGTCCAAAAGAACATGTCAAAAATGCAGTTTCCTTTTAGAAGTACCCTCTGACATCTCTGTGGTTCCCCGGATCTCTGTTTTAAACATCTCACTGATACAGAAAAGTTACTTCGTACTATGTAGTCGCCTTCACTGAGCAACAACTCCCACACCAAACAGCGTTGTCACAGAAAATGGGTGGCACTTAAGTATGGTGCATTCACTGATTGGAAAAGGATTGGATTTTTTTTTGTTTCTGGCCAGTCAGAGTCGATCAAGCTGAAAATTGACTGAAAACGGACGACTGCTGGATAATCGTTGCATCTCTAATTATAATATTTGCACAATTTCTTGTTGTGACACTAAGGGTAGTTGTTGCATGAGAGCAAATGTAGTTTCATTTATTCCTCATTGTGCCTCATACCGTGTTTGGCTTAGATCTCCATCCAGCCCGATGAATTGTCCTGATGATACATGATGCTTGAAGGACTGTTTTTTATTATATTCACAAATTGCAGAGATCTTTATCCATTGTGTCGGTAACAAATTATGACCAAACCACAATTTCATCTGTTGACCCCCTGTTATTGGAATGTAAAAATGTGTATTTTTGTTTCTGCGTGGATGTTTTATTTATGCACAAACATGTCTGACGTGCAAATGCACTCCACAGCAATGAGCGCTGAGGCTGAGTAACCTCCTAATCAAAGTACAGAGCGTATCATTTCTGTTGATTGGGTGGCTGTAACAACATAATGCTCCATCCCCGCCTGTTTGCAGTGCTTCAGTCTGACACATCGTCTGATGACTCACAAAGTTTCTTGAACAAATGAAACAAGGGTAGTCAATTTAGCTGTGGAAGAAGTGAATGCAAATAATAATTTGTCACGACGTCCTGATTTGCTGGAAATCAACAGGAAACACCACAAGACTCTTATCAGACAAATCATTTGGAGAAATAAAACCTCAGACACATCCATGACTCCTACAGGCAGGGAACTCTGTGGTTTCTAGATTAATTAATAAACTAAACGATATTCAGCACCTTAATTTGGTCAGAAAAGCAGTTTTATGTTTTTCTGGGCTGGTTTAAGCTCCTTGTGGTTAAGTATTTTCTGTGTTTTTAATTTATTTTGTGAAGAATCAAGCACAGAGCCTGTGAAGACATAATAAAGACACACAGAGAGCTTCTTGCAGTCATACAAATATCTGATATTGAGACAGTGTTGGGAGGATTTATAAGGTACTTTCAGCTCTGACGTCTGTCTTGCCAACCGGTTCTGGCTGTAAACAAGCCTGTTTGTCTCTCTAACAGGAAAACGTTCATCAGAATTTGGGTCTGTGGGGGTTTAGCATCACTGAGACTTATGCAAAGCAGTTGTTTTCCATTTATTTTTATAATTCTGAACTAAGATCTTTTCACACAATAACTTCTATAAATCCAGAATTGTGGAATATAAGATGATCCTCTCTACACGTCGGAGGAATTAGATGGAGCGTCTTTACCATCTGGAAAAGGCTTGCAGTCATTTAAGCTTCCAGCAGTCCAGACTGCTTCTTGTTTTGGACATGATGTGCAGATTTTCAGTGAATCAGAGCTTTCTACTTGTTTTCTTTGCTAAGTCACCATCTGATTTCCCCCTAAGATGGCACAGTCTCATCTGATTCAGTGTAACTTATCCAGCATGAGCAGGAAATGAATGCAAAAGATTTTTTTTAAAGAAAATTATGTATAAGTCAAATAAATTAAAGCCACAATGTTATTTTCACTAAACAAAAAAGCAAAATTAGTCTTTCCCTTTGAACTTTTTCACATTTTGTAACAAAACCTCAAACTTCAGTGGGTTTTATTTGATAGATCTATACAAAGTAGTGCATCACTGTGGAATGAAGGAAAAGGATACATGGTTTTCTATTTGCCTCCTAACATCTGGCCTTTATGGGAGAGAGGCAAGAAGAAAGCCATTGTTGAAGAAAGTCAGAAGAAGGCCAGATTTCCTTCAGCAATAATGTGGTAGAACGTGGTCTGATATGATCATAGCAAATTAAGCTGTATGTGTGGTGAAAAACACAAAGACACCATCCCCATTGTGAAACATGGTGGTGGCAGCATCATGCATTATTAATCAGCAAAGTGAATATGAACATAATAAGTTTAATGAATGCGATGACGGCAAACCAGGAAGTGTCTATGGCTACCAGTTCCAATTTTCTCTAAAGTCAAAACTTGGATTTAGGAATCACATATATCCCAACCTAACTGTGTTCTTGTTCTAAGTGGAAACATGTGGGACATCTGTATTTCTCAGATTTTGAAGCAAACACTGTTGTTCAACAAAAGAGGTTGCATAGTACTGTGTATGAAAGATTTAAGTAGATACAACCCATTCACAAGTGCAATTAAACCATTATTTACTGAGACTATCTCAGACCTTTGGCTGCAATGCAGCCATATTGGATTTTGAAGTTGCCGTTGGTGAGAAAAGTCTGACTCACCTGCAAATATTTCCAACATGTAGGGACTAAAACTTCAAGCAAATTTCTGAGTGAAATTCCAATGCAGTTAGCATTGTGGAAACTCTTAAAAATGCGTAAGAATGGTCCAGTCAAAGCCCAGACATACATCCAACTGAATCCGTATTAACATTTATAAACTGATGTTCACAGATGCTCTCTATGCAATCTGACTGAGTCTAAGCTGCTTTATGAAGAAAATGCATGTTCAAAACATTTCTTATCTAGATGTGCTACGTTGGTAGAGACATACCCCAAAAGACATGAAGCTGTACTTACAGAGAAAGCTGGTTCTACGAACTTCTCTTCACAATTATACCGTACTTTGTGTTGGTGTATTGCATAAAGGTTGTAGCTTGACAAAACATGGAAAAGGACTAAGGTGAATAAATGCTTTTGCAAGGCTATGTTTATAATCAGGCCCAGGAGAACAGAGGCATTCCATTTTAATTCTGAGTGTAGGCCTAATATTTACCAGTATGGTCCACCAGTTTCTGCAAAATTGCTTCTGTGGCTGCGAGATATACGTGGCTTTGCTCCACCACCCACCCAATTCTACATTTTTCCCCTCTATTAACATGCTGAGGAGATCACATACAATAACAACCTCGCCTGTAGGCAGCGGATGTGTTATGTGCAATATGGGAGCGTTAGTCAAGCCATTACACCGGTGGCCAATAATCTAAGAGGGACTGAGAGCTTTTCAAACTTGCATTTCTGTTTTAATAAAAAGTAGAGAAAACTGACTCAACTGTCCATTCTGCCTAATACAGGAAGTGTCCACTGTACTCTCCTGTCTCCAGTTCCTATAGATAGGATAAACACATCCTGTGTGTTGTATATAAATGAAAAAAGCTTTGTTTATTTTTGTCAGTTCTGCATGTTGGACAATACAGTGTTGATGGCCAAACATTGTATTGTGCAGCTGTCATGTAGTTTAATCCTTGAGGTCAGGCTGCTGAGTGTGACGTTCTGTGCAGCTTTACAAAAAAAACCTGAAGTAATTTTGAAGTGATTTCTGAAGCCCTCAGTGCACTTAAGAGCTGTAGAAACCAGAATCAACACTTAAGACAGTGTTGTTCACATGAGTGATATGAATTACACTGTTTCTGAGACTCCCCTGGATAACAGCAGGTAAATATAACCGAGCAACCCAACGCGGACAGCTCCTCATTTTTCTGATAACCGTTGTTAAAGGTGAAGTGGTTGTTCAAGCTTCCACCTTAGTGTAATACCAGCTAACGGTGTTGTTGAGGATCATTGTAAAAATGTTGGCTGAATGGGCTGGGCTGATAGATGTTAAAGACATGATGCTAGAGGTTTGAAAGCTCAAGTATCTCCAGCAGTAGCCGAATGAGTTCAAGTGTCCTCAATCGAAATAGGACTGCAGAATACCTCGAGGCCTTTGCAGCCTTTTGAAGCCTTTGTGGTGTTTACTGAGGCAATTAATCTGAAGTTGTGGCCCAAATGGAGCCATAGTCAGGAGTGCTGATAGCTCATTTATTTATTTATTTATTTTACACTTGATTCCCACTGTCTGCTTCTATTTCGACCCTGTCTGCTATCAAAGGATCATTAATGTTCTTCATAAAGATACCAGGAAATGGAACAATGCATGCATGTTTATTCACACTGAGCTGTCACATTGTCTCTTGACTCATCACTGCTAATTAGCCATAAACAGACTCCATACAGTTACTTGCCTCAACACACCTCAGTCTCTGCAAATCTCTTTGTTATTGACTCTTACAATTTATAGTACATTAACTATTGAAAGAGCTTCTGTCCTATTCTCAGCTAATATTTGTAGCAAATTATGTATTTTGCAGATGTGCAGGAGTCTTCACTCTCATTTGGACTCCTGGTGAAGATGGTTAAGAAGCTTTGAAATAAATGTATCTTTTGTTGCATTAGTATAATCTCACACTGACAAATTGCTCCAGACGTTTAGGATCTTCTGAAAGACACAGTGACGGCCCATTTTCAGTTTTTTTTTAGGCAGGGTTCATCAGAGTTTTAGCCTTAATATGTTATTTCAAAGAGTTGGGCCTGCAGAAGAGGAACAAGCCCACAGCATCACATATAGTAAAAGGAAAAGTATGCAAGAGGTGCTTTTCCACATGTTTGTTTTTGTTTGGCACTAAATGCATCTGGATTGTTTGTTGCCAAAAAGATTCATCTTAGGGTTATCTCTCAAAGTTGTTCAAAGCACAAAGCTGCAGTTAAAACTTCAGCTCCATATTTAATTACCCTTTGGAAATAATAAAGTATTTTTGAATTATATGAATATGTTTTGCATGGTGGCGCAGTTGGTAGCACTGTTGCCTTGCAGCAAGAAGGTCCTGGGTTCGATTCGCGGCCGGGGGTCTTTCTGCATGGATTTTGCATGTTCTCCCCATGCATGCATGGGTTCTCTCTAGGTACTCCGGCTTCCTTCCACAGTCCAAAGACATGCCTGTTAGGTTAATTGGTCTCTCTAAATTGCCCTTAGGTGTATGAATGAGTGTGTTCATGGTTGTTTGTGTGTTGCCCTGCGATGGACTGGCGACTTGTCCAGGGTGGACCCCGTGTCTCGCCCATAGACTGCTGGAGATAGGCACCAGCTCCCCCACGACCCACTATGGAATAAGCGGTAGAAAATGACTGACTGACTGACTGACTGTTTTGAATTGAATTCCATGTGTTTGTTTGTGGTGGCGGGAAAGAAATGATCTTTGTCTCCCAAACAACTGGTTTGCATGTAGATAGCTTCCAATGGTCTTTGTGACTCTGTGACCACAAGATGCCACTCTTTCCTGCAGTTCTCCATCCCAATCACCATCCTCCTCACAGTGTGTGGTAAAAAGATAAACTGGGGCCCCTCATCTTGTCACATTTCCACTTGTTCTAAACTTTTTAATTTTTGCTCAGATTGTAGATTCGGGCAACTTAAGGCAGTTGTTCTTCTCCTGGTGCCGTTTTGCTGAATTATGCAGATCAACACATATGTCTTACCTAATGCTCACCAGTTATTCCTATTTTGTAGAGAGGCTAAGAGCAACAATTCTCTGTGCCACGTCATATTTTTACCCCAAGATGAGGCAAGCTTGCTTCTATAGCAGGAATCATAGGCAGAGCACTTAAAAGTGCTCCACAGGGAAACAAATTAGCGGAAATTAATAACATAAATAAAATCAAAAACACAAAATGTGCACTAAAAACACAAATCATTAAATAAAGCCTATAAACATGAGACATAATCACATGAAATGACAACGCCAGGGAAACAGGAAGTCGTAGATAATTATTTAACGTTCACCCTGTACTCAACCTAAAAATGTCAAATATGTATTCAAAGTGTTTTAGTTTGCTCACTGAATAAATTGACTTAAATAAAAAGAAAGTCACCATATACATCTGTATGCTGATGACACCATTATCTATACTTTCAATACCCCCCACCCTTTAGCCCTCACTTAGTTTTAAAACTAAATAAAACTACATGTATGATTGTAACAGAAATGTACCACAACCTGATTGTCGCCCTAATACTTTTTCTTTAGATGGCTCTGGGATTGACTGCGATTGACCCAAATTGGTTTTCTTTATCACAACAAATTCTCCTTCAGACATTGTGCAAAACACCTTGTGGTCAAAATGTCAGTAAATCCAACACTAAGGTAATGTACAGGACCGGCTCAAAAACCCTCCTCCACAAACTGGATGTCATTTACCACGCTGCTATCTGCTTTGTTACTGGTGCTTCATTTAGCACTAACCACCAACATGTCTACTCTCAGCTGAGTTGGCCATCTCTCCATTCTCGTAGGTGATCCACTGGTACCTATTTATTTATAAAACCTGTTACATCTACAGTCACTTCTTCACCTTCACAGTCCGCAGTCTGTGCTTTAGTAGCCTTATCAGTCTCCTTGTCCCCAAAGCCCGTACCTCATTTGGTTGCACTTCTTTCTGTAGTCCTCTACAGCAGAGCCTGAAACTCAGTTGATCCAGTTCACTCTCCTCCTTCATAGACTCCTTGGAATCAACAGTACAGTACCATGGCACTTTCTTTTAACCATTTGTCACCTTTGATACATGTCACCATCTCTAGGTACGTAGTCTGTATTTCATTCATCTTTTAATGCTATGTTTTATGTTTTTTTGTTCTTAATTTGTATCTGCCTTGTATGCAGCCACTTGGCCAGGTCGTTGTTGCGATTGACAATTAGTTTTAAGGTTAAATTCATAATAATAATAAAAATATATATTTTTCACATACCTGCCTTACATAAATGGCATGTTCTCTTGTTTTTCCCGTTTTGAAGAGTGGCTAAGAGAGGTTGGCCTCTGTTTCGCACCATATTTACACCCCAGGGGAACCGAAAATAATTAATTAACTTTGGCCTTTCAATGTCATTTATCTCTTAACATGGGACTGTTTTTCTTCACTCAAATAAAAGGTTTAATTTTTCTAAATTGTTCTGTAGGAGATTATCCTGCTGCAGTAAAAGGAATTTAATTTAAAGACTTTCTACACGTTTTAGTAAGGGTAGCTGTATATGTGGTGAGCATTGTAAAGTGGAACACTGATTAAATTTACAGATTTGAATTTACCTGATACACGGGTGAAATATGATTTAGTTTTTTCTTATTTTAATTAAAAAGCCTTATTTTAAAAAATGCAAAATAAATGATAAAGGATGGCTGAGTATCTGTACACTAAGAAGACATTAAGCACTAAAATGCTGGAGCTAATTGGAGTTAAATCATTACTATTTGAAAGTTATGTTCTCCAGAAAATGCATTTTCCTTTTGTTCTTTAACCTCACTTTGAATGGCTTTGTAATGCCACACTTCTACCTGGCCTTTCTGGCCACATTACAGTAAATCTAGTAAATTATTTACCTTTTAAAATAAAATCTTAAATCCCCTGTCAGAATAAATTCTTACACACCAGTTCAGGTCTAGCTTACACAGCACAGTATGTTCATTCTGCTCTATGACCACATGGTGGCAGCAGGATACCACACAACAGAGATAATCTTCACCGTCTCCATTCTTGTTCTGTGCTTTGTGTGAATGAGCTGGTGCCTGGGCGGTATTTGGAGTTGGTAACTCATTCATCCTGGGATGACTAACCCAGAGACACCACAGTCATGACCACCACATCAACCGGAGCTTTGCTGCGCTCAAATCTTCTTCTTCATTACTCTTGGAGGCTTTCATTGTTTCTGTCTGCTCAGCATTCCTGTGCTGAACATCAGCTTGACAATCACTTCAACTTAGGAGTCATGCAGAGCTAAAATGCCTCGTTCTGTTCCTCTCGTAATGCAGATATAAGATGGATGGATGCAAAAATGATTAATGTGCGTAAACAAGCAACATCAACCGCACTGGAACAGGATTTTCAGGAGTGTTGCTTAATGTAAACTCATTTCATCGCCTAATTTTTCATCTCCTGCCTTATTGGATGCATTAATTCTATTGAACCAAAGGCGGTCCTAAAAATGGATTACATTTTCACCCTCCAATTAAAACTAAGGAGACTGGACAGGCTTGGAAACATGTATGGCTGGAGGCCACAGGTTGTCATTCGAATGACCTCTATTATTTAAATACCAACAGGCCACAGTCAAATATGCACACATGTAATTGTTTACAGTTTCTAACCATCTCACTTGCTGTATGCCAAAAAAGTCACTCCTGACCACTGGTTCTAAAAATGAAAGGAAGACGGCCGGTAATGATAACCACAACCTGTTTTTATAGCTTCCTCCACAGTTATTGGCTCCTCCAGTAAACGCGCAAACAGCCTAAAAAAATGCATATTTTCAGACATTCAAACCTTTCATTTATTCACACTGGGATAACAATAAATATAACTAAAGATTTTTTTTTTATTCCTGCTTTAGCTTTTAAAATTGATCTGGGAAGTTTTAATTAGTGATGTCAGACATCCTGTAACCATGGAATATGAAAATGACTTGACACAGAGGCCCATTTCTCTTTGTCACTCTTCACAAAGGCAAAACAGGAGATCTACATTCAGAGAGATGTAGATACCACAGCGGTGAGCAGGATAGGAAGAAGGAAGTATGAAAATCTCCCAGGGTCTCTTTTTAAAAGGGGATCCAATGATTGTGGTTCCAGATCTAAATTCAGCCTTACACAATGTGTTTGATCCAAATTCTTCTTTTTTTAGACTCATGCAGGCCCACAGCCTCACCAAAAAGCAGAACAAATGTTGCATAGTGGTTCATTCGGGTTTTATTTAGTCCTTTTTGCTCTCTCTCTCTCTCCCTTTTTCATTGCCTTGTTACTGTCCTGCTATCATTCCCGCCTCCCGACGGTGCCTCCATTTATTTTTATTGAATTGTGCTTCACAAAAATGTGACAGACCTAAATCAGTTTGACATTTGAATGTTTTCTGAAGGTGTCAATGGGAACTTGCTGTTGCTCTCTCTGGACGGTAATTCAGGAGATAATGCTTGCTTACACCCGGTTTGTTTATTATTTCAGCAGGTTCTGATTTCAGCTACACTCACGCGCTCTTCTTTTTCCATCCAGAGCGAGAGGAGAAATTCATTGTTTGTGTCCAATGTGTAATCTAGCAAGCTATATGGAACAGGCCGCCTCTCAGCAGCTGTTCGTCTGTTATGCTGATGGAGCTCTTGGCAAGGCCCTTTTCTAAACAGAGGCCCACACACTGGCTATGTGAAGGCATTTCACATGCCTGTGAGCTTGCAGACTTAGACCCCCTGGAGCCATCTGATCACACTCCACCCAGTTGTGGAGGCTCGATTCAGTAAAGCATCAGCAGACGGGACCCGATCTGTTGCTGCTCTTTGAACACAGCGGTGTTGAGTTCACACAGTTTGGACCTTTAGGATCTTCTAACATTTTGAACTATTAATGCTCTCTCTAGTATGAATTGATGCTATAAGAAGTAAACTTTGCTACAGTGCTTGACAAAAATATTTTTAATCCTTTTTATATCTTTTAATGTTACAACTGCAAACTTTAACGTATTTGACTCTGATTTTTTTGTGATAAAGTAGCACCTAAATGGTAAGTGGAAGGAAAATGATACATGATTTTATTTTTACAAATGAAAATCTAAATATTTATCCAGATTACCACTCCATGTCTTGTATGATATGTCTCCACAGGTTAGCCAGTCAGTCAGATTGGATGGTGGGCGTATATGAAGAGCAATTTTCAAGTCTTGACGTAGATTTTCTATTTGATTTAAGTCTAGACTTTGACTAGGCCATTCCCACACAATGAGCTTTGATGTAAACCATCCTATTGCAGCTCCGGTTGTGTGTTCAGGGTGGTTGTCCTGTTGGAAGGTGAACCTCCAGCCCGGGCTCTAGTCTTCTGCAGCTTCTGACAGGTCTTCTTCCAGGATCGTCCTGGATTTAGCTCCATCCATCTTCCCCTCAACTCTGACCTGAACGGTCCCTGTTTAGAAAAAAAAAAAACCACCGCCATGTTTCACAACTGCATTTGCACTGATAATTAATTATGCATAGGTGTCTATGGAGTCTATGGAGTATATAGGAGTCTATTTACTAATTAGGCAAGCTCCTATAATGTAATTGGTTGTCCTGGATTTTATCAGATTAAAAGGGGGTGAACTTTATTCAACTTAATGTGCTACCTTCTTTTGGTCTATCACATAGAATCTCAATTAAATACACCAAAGTTTCTGTTTATTATGAAAAATGTAAGAAAGCTTAATGTAAAGCGAATGATTGCTGTTGTTTAGTGTTTTAATATCAAAGCCTTCGTATGCCGTAAAATTATTTAAGGAATTCTAACGTTTCGCAGTTATGCTTTATTTCCATTGTCAGTTTTTTGTCATGCTGGAGCTGTTTCTCCTGTATCGTCTGTTTTCTTTACGCTGGTTGTTTTATCTTCTGTTCTCCTGTTTTTATTTTTTAATGTCATATTTCTGAGTACAGGTCTTTGCTAGCATTTTGTCTTCACCCCCTCCTCCATTTCCCCACAATGTTTATTTGCTCCATACCCACTGTATTTTCAAAGTAACCCTGCACAGAACAAACTACGACGTCGGCTTCACCGCCCCTCTCCATCTGCCCTTCACCTACTCCATCCCAGGCAAGTTCCTTTCCTCCTTATTTCACATTTTTGTCCCACTCTTCCATTCCCACACTCATAGTTTGTAGACCTCTGCACCTTCTCTACTTTCCTTTTTATTTTTCCTTCCATCTTGATTTGTATGTTCTTTTTACTTAGTTGCATTTACATTATTTTACAAAAGTGTTTATATCCCTTCATGTTAGATCAACAGTTGTAGATGTGTTCATTGAGATTTTATGCGATAGACCACATAATTGGGAAGTCCATGGAAAATTAGTTGTAGTTTTGAAAATGTTTTACAGTTAAAGATCTGAAAAGTATGACATGCATGTGTATTCACCAACTTTACTCTGATACCCCTAAATGAAATCCAGTGCAACCAATTGCCTTCAAAAGTCACCTAATCAGTTAACCTATATGACTTGGATGTAACCCAATTGACATGTAATTTGTTTTATAGTGTAAATAAAGCTGTGAAACATAGAAGCAGCTTCATGTTGTGTGGATGATTTTCTTTAGCAGAGAAAGGGAAGCTGGTCAGAGATGTTTGGAAGACGGATGGAGCTAAATAAGTTCTGAACGAAAAGCTGTTAGAGGCTGCAGAAGCCTTGAGACTCTGGTGGAGACTGACCTTCCAGCATGGTGACCTCCCTACACGTACAGCGAGAGCTGCAAGTGAATAGTTTAGATCAGGTGTGTCCATTTCTAGCCCTGAAAAGCCTGTGTCCTGCATATTTCAGATGTGTCCCTGCTCCACCACAGCTGATGTGATGGCTGAATTATCTCAGTATGTCATTAAGTTCTGCACAGGCCAGAAAAATGTCAAACCTTTACCGGTAGACAATGACACTATTTTCTTGAAAGAAACGTACCATATTTATGGAAAAAAAAAGAAAAAAAACCGTATTTTTTGCAGCTTATGACCCCTTTTTTTTTTTCTGTTTTTTTTTTTTTTTTTGGCAGTTCTGTTAAAAAATTTACGGGGAAAAAACAGGAATAAAAGCTAGAACTACAATTTTGTTTTTGCCTTTTAATATTTAAAGCCATTTCTCAGGTCTTTGAAATGTTTTGTCCAAAGTTATGAGGTGCCACATGAGTCCCCAGACCTGCAGGTTTGACCCCTAATCTAGTCAAAGTCCAGACCTACATCCACATGAGAATCTGTGGCAGAACCTGAACATTGATGTTAAGAGATTCTCTCCATCCGGTCTGAATGAGCGCTAGCTTTTTGGTGGTGGTGGGGGGGGGGAATGAACAAAAAAAAAACCCCTGTCCAGATATGCAATGTAGAGACATACCCTCTAAAGTTTTGCAGCTATAATTGCAGTGAAAAGTAAAAAAATGCGAGAACATCTGAGAAAGTTCAATACTTTTTAATGCCATGATTAGAACTCAGGTGGTTTTGATGGGTTTCTGATGATGTGGGCCCCAAAGGTGGAACTTGAATCACCTCCCTCGTGAGCACCAAGTCTCCTGTCGCCTCCTCTCTCTTCCTCCCATCCCTCACTCCCTTCGTCCCTCCTTTCCCCCCCCCTCTGTGGGGCCCAACTCTCTTCTGTGCTTACACTCCCTTTTTAAAAGGGGGGATGGGGCCCCCCCCCAGTGTTTTTTTTGTGGGGCCGAAAGGGTTAAAAAACTTCCCCCTTAATTGACATTCCGGTAACACTTTTCAATAATGGGGCGAGCAATTTCCTTGAAATTGATGTGTGTCCACCGCAAGGAAAGAAAAAAGACCCGCTGCTCCTAGGTTTCACTCACCCATGGATGACCTACACTTGTGCTGCGTCTTTGTCTGTGTGTGTTTGTGTGTCAGCGTGAGAAAATGCATTGGCTGGCAACAGAAACACGTTTCTCTACATAAGAAGGCATGCAGTCATCTCACCGCTCTTTTCTCAGTGTATGTCTGTTTGTATCCAAGTCTGACTCCAGATTTTTAGAGCTTTTGTGAGACTATTTTTTTCCATGCCTGCCGTTTATTTTCGTCCCCACTAGGTTAAATTTAATTGAGATATATTTATGTAAGCCAAACACGCCTGACTGACAGCTGTGCAGTGTGAAAATGCAAAACAAAAACCAACAAAAAAAAAATTTACAGCAGAAAGCCTATTTTCTCTCTGCTCTGTCAGTGTCTGCCTGTGAGAAAATATGCAAACACAAACAGTGCTGCACGCTGGCCTAAACGGTGGCCACTGGATAGGGGCTTGTGGTGTAATGATGGTTGGTGTTAAATGCATTCGCATGTGTCAGGAAGGGGGAAGCAGGAGACAGGCCGTAAAGGACAGTATGTGTCAATAAGTAGATGGAGCGGGTGTCATAAATGCATGAGTGTGATGGTGTGTGTGTGTGTCTGTGTGTGGCTGCAGGCCGACGCTGGCTGGTTCCTGGCCTTGTCATTCTGTCTCCCACACACCTTCTGATGTGGTCTCAAGCTGCGGCTTTTCGCTGCGGTGGGGGAGAGCCGCCGCACACACTCACACTGTTCTCACATGTCTGTGGAAACACACATAGCACGGTGGTATGCAGTCACATTCTCAGAAATGCAGACACACACATACTGAGCAAACGTTCTCTCACACACACGCACACACACATGGTTCAGCCTCCTTGAAAGACACAACAGCACGACGTCGGCCTGCCGAAATGTCTGAACGGACGCTGGAGAGCGCTAACGCAGAGCACCATACGTGGTGCCGCCTGAATACCCACAATAATCGGTTAGTTAAATGATATCAAAGACAGATGTTGGCTCTGGTCCCGTCACTCTGTGTGTGTTTTTATCGTGTGTCTGTGAAGGAGAGCGCTGATATGCAGCAGTTCCTTGGGAACACATGTTTGCTTGAAATGATTACATGTACAGTATGTGGACCTTCGGTGGTTTGTATTGGTAAAATGTATGGAAGATTTCCCCCAGGCAGGCGTGGTTCAGCTTCTTACTGGGGATCTCAGAAGTGTCCACACTGCTGTTAAAATCCAAGGGTGTGTGACATAATGAAAAAAACAAACAAAAAACAAGAAAGCAAAGTTTCAGAATTCAGTCTTTTTGAGTTCAAACCTGCCATTCATTAAAGTTAATTAGATTCATCTGAAACGAAGGTCCCAGGTACCCGTCTCCAGCGCTCTTTGGGCGAGGGGCGGGGTGCACCCTGAGCAGGTCTGTGACCCATCACGGGGCAACACAGACACAGGACACAGGTATGACTGAATACATGCAACCTAACATTTATGTTTCTGGACTGTGGGAGGAAGCTGGAGTACCTAAAATGTTACCATGTCAAGGTGGGGTATGGTGACAGAATCCTACTAAAGAAAACTGAATGTTGAAGTTGAAGAAAAATAATTAGTTTAAGGTTCTGCACACACCGGATTGTTGAACCTTTCTTTTTTTTTATTTCCTGCCTAATAGATTTGTTTGTGCATTAAGTTAAGCTATGCAGGATAAATGTCCCCTTGGAAAACATTTTGAAATGATGGATCATCTTTTTCATCACAAAAACCTAGTCGTTTTTTATGGTATCTTTTAGAAATCCTGCAACATATTTACTTAATTGACTTTTGTTGAACTGGATTTCAAACTAGCTAGCTTGAAGAATCCAGTTTGTCTATAGATGGTAAATGGATTAAATTTATGTAGCACTTTTCCAGTCATCCTGACCATTCGAGGCACTTTACACTAGAGCCACATTCCCCCAATCACACATTCATATACCAATACCAATACACAGATCAGTCGGCAACTTGAGGTGTTGGAGTGTTCTCGTAGGTTGCTGCTTTTTCAGGATGTTTCTGCAAAGCTTCTCTCCCGGAGCTCCCAGTGATCTTTTAGTCCCACCAACGTTAAACTGTAGTTTTGGTTCAAGCTGTTTTTTTTTAAACTGCAAACTGATTCCACGAGACTGCCGTCTGTCTGACTTTCCACTGCGGTTTAGAAAGCCGAGAAGATTAGGCGGAATAGTCACCAGGGAGCCCAGCCTTCCTTCTGTGTCAGAGGGGCAGATTTGTGAGCTGAACTGCAGCACACTCACAGCTGGAAAACTAAGTGTAGCAGCAAACTGTCTGTTTCTCTGCAAAATCTAGTCATGTCACACCTCTCTGCAGGACTTGTTGGGCTCTAGGGAAACCGCTGTGGAATAAACAAAAAAATAAATAAATAAAAAAAAGTTAGTTTTTCTGGTTTGTTTTTAATTGAATGTGTCCAGCTGTCTTTAGTTTGCATGATCAATGAAACAATTAGAGAAATTGGGAAATCTTCATTTGGGCTTCTGTTGAAAAATCCATCACAGAATCACATCATGCATGGCGTCAGAGTCTCGGGTATATCCTCAGTCTAATTTATAAATACTGTTTTTATTCACGTAATTAACTTAAGTTATAAACCAATTAATTTTTGTGATCTGTTTTCATAATGCCAACCTGCTTTTCTGTTTACTAACCATCACTTAGAGACAAAGCTGGTGACTTTAGTTATGCATATTGTTTTGCACAGGATGTCCAAATGGCTGCTGGTCATTAAAAGAAATGACAACGTTTATAAACTCAGTTAGAAACAGGGACTTCAACAGCAGGTCTGCGGAGTGCACCAACATTCATCAAACCAAAAAGCATATAATTTTTTATGTGTATTTTAGCTCAGCCTCTTGTCTTGATTAACCCCAGAAAAATAAGCCAGTATTTCCTGTCCAAGTTGAACATGACAGAGTTTATTTATAAAGCACTTTAAAATTACAGCCAAGTCTGACCAAACTCCTGAACAGAATTGTGAAAACATATATGTTCAAGTGAAAAAAATAAAAGCAGTCTAGGGATAAAAAATGCAATACAGATTTAGGAAAGTTTTTTTCATTTAGTCTAAACAAAGATGTTAAAAATCAGGCTCTGTTTGGGGTTAGGGTTAAACTAACAATAAAACAACATTTAGACACCAGTACACAACTTTATCCAGAGGTTATTTCATCTTCCGCTTTTCTGTCACATTTTCCTGTTCTTTAGACAGAAGGCTGTGTTTTTTTACTTCCTTCACATCGTTTACTTCTGTCCTTAATGCCGACATTACAGGGAAACAAGAAGTAGTTTTAAACGTGGAACTCACACGATTTTAAGCAGTTGTTGGTCTCCATGAGCCCACCTCCTGATGTGTTTTTCTGGGTCAGTCGAGGAGAGCTGCCAAGATCTTGCTGGTGCTGGGGACCTTGTGTTGGTGATGGAAACGGAAAGAACTGGTGCTAAAAAACCACTGGCTTCTGTTAAGTACCGTAACTGTCTTGGTGGAAAAAAAGACATTTTATTGCATCCCTACTTTAATTTTAAAATTTTTGTTTAGAGCCTAAAACTTTTTTTTTAAAGAGACTTTGCTTCAAATATGCTTTCAAATAATCCGTGTCCTTTATTGAACTTTCTGATTGGAAATAATCACTGTCAGATGTATAACAGCGTTTTTAAGATAGACACACAGTAAGGGTTTGTTTCTTGCATGTTATTGCTCCTGCAACATTGTAATAGTTGGTCAACATTAATGTGTACTAATAATGAGTAATAATTTAAGATTGCATGCTAGCAGTTCAATATTTTATATCAAAGATTTATTCTTTAAAGTATCTTTATTTCTTTTGAAAGTTTTGCTCTCCCAAATTTTAGTTTTTGGCTTATTTAAATAACCCAAACAATTGAAAATAATTGTATAAAGTTTGTGTTTTGACATATTTAATTTTTATTTGTATAACTGAAGTAAATGCTTCTAATATACTGATGCAAAATTTTTTTTTTGTGTGCAAAGACACATTTTCGAAAGGATGTTGAGTTGCTAATCTTTAAAGTTTGTTTCCCACTTTTGTTCCTTTATAAAATGAGTATCTAATCATTTTTCTGTAGGAGTTTAGTATTTTTGTTACTTTATTGGTGAATAAAATAATAAATATGTTAGTATACATCTGTTTACTGAACTGTAAGACTGTTAAGAAAGTCATCTGTTTGACAAAAGATTTGACGTGTTTCTCAGTACTCTGATGGTGTTTTGTTTTAGGTGTTTAACACAATTGTTTGTGTGTACATCGAAGGCAAGCTCATTTATCAGTGCTGTCATTTCTGTTAAACCATCACATAACCAGAGGTCAGAGTTCATCTCCCAGGTTGACAGGGCATCACTCTCACTCATACAGTATGCAGACACACAGGCACTTCCAAACAGACTTGCTGTCTATCAGTGCACAAGTTCTGTTGAAAAACCACAGCCTCTCGTGTACTTGTGTCCACAAACCAGAGACGTTCTCTTTCTCACTTACACACAAACACACACACACACACAGACAGGGAGCCTCAGTTGACACTCTGTTTTACTGACCCCTCCTGGTCACACTGAACTTTTGCTTGAGATCTTGAATGAGATGTCATGATGGCACTGTGGGCACTGTGGCATGGATGGAATACTAAACAAGACCGGGACTGTTTGTCTTGTCAGTCCTTGAATGATCTGACAGCTTAGTTTAATTGTGACTTTTTAATGCACAAGATGGGGCGAGTATTTTCTTTAGGACTATTTCCTGTCTCATTATGTTCTGTGCCCTGCTGAGACTGTTTTTGACAAGGAAGGCTTCTTATTATCACTGCATTCCTGTGCATGGCTGCCATCTTGTCTCTGTAAGGTGAATCCTGATTATCAATAACCCGCTCTGCCACTCCCGGGGGGGTTGTTTGTGTCTCTCAGGCGGCTCTTTAGGGGCCCTGCTGTCTCTTATTTTCTGCAAGCCTGTCTCTTTAAGGTGATGTTTGTTTATGCCGAGGCTCAGCACTGTGAGACCTGTGCAGGCTCAGCGCTGGGCTCCTTTCATAGCGGCTCCATTTTGTTCTTAATAAAATGGCACTCAGTGGCTGGGGGACTGGCAGGCACCCAGCTCCCTGGGAAACCAAAGAATGCTGGCCTTCATTTAGCGACAAACAGCTACTGCCTGAGGAGGTTGGTTCTCCGCTCTGCTCCTCAATACTACAGCTACTAAGGCGTGTGTGTATGTGTGTGTCCCACTATTGAAAGGGGCCACGGCTGAAGGGGTCAGGTATGACAGCACCTCATATAGCTTGTCTCTTGTGGACATTTGCGTATACCATTCTGTCTTTTCTGTCCTACGTCTTGGCTGGCCCCTTGAAGACACGCAGCACTGCTTCTCCTTCTCGTCCCCTGGCCCTCTGGTGCTCGCTCTCACCGTCACTCGGTGTGAATGGTGGGAACAGAGCAGCCATTAAGATGCATATTTATAAGTGCTAACCCTCCTCTCACCCCCCCCGTATGCTCTCATAAGACACACACACAGGCACTGTAAGTCACTAAGAGTGCCTGTCACCAGGGCCACACGCATCATTACACACTTGCACTCTTACACACTGAGGTGTGCTTGTTGGAAATCTTCATGAAGTATCAAGTTTAGGCAGGACTTTTACCAGTCTCACCATAAGCTTCTACTCTTCATCCCTCCCTGAAATATTCCCAACAATGTTTAGGTTATGTTTTAGTCAAGAAGATGTTGTTTTATTTTCATACCCCTTAAACTTTCTCAGATTTTGTCACAATATCAATACAAACATCCATGCAGTTTAGAGGAAAACAATGCTTCTAAACAATGTTCCTAAAAACATTTTTAATGAAAATCTAAAAAGAAGGCATGCGTTTGTATTAATCTCCCTGTACTTTGATGAATAAAGTCCACCTGTGTGCAATTTATTCTCAGTGTACGTTCAGCTGTGAAACACAGTGGTGCCAGCATCATGCGGTGAAATTGCTTTTCGTCTGCAGAGACATGGAAGCTGGTCAGAGTGGATGTGAAAATGGGTAGAGCTAAAAAAGAAAAGCTGTTAGAGGCTGGAGAAGACTTGTTTATGGGCAGAAGATCTCCAAATAACATCGTCATCAATGCAACCATCTGCCTTCTGAATTTACAGTACCTACTTAGTGAAAGGTCCATCTGGTTGCAGTTTCATCACAGTATAAATGGAGCAGTTCTATTTTTGGGTTCAGAGGTTTGTTTGAGAACATTAGATAACAAACAGCATCATGAACGCCAAGGAACACACCGTGGGCATCAGTCAAACATCAGTCAAACCACTGCTTGGGCCTCGCCGACACAAAATCTCCTTTTTTCACACTATCAGGTGAACCACACTGACTGAAAAATACACATTTCTCTCTACAGTCTCTCAGGAGTCAACAATGTGCAGGGTTTGTCAGGAGTCCATGAAGAAGATGACAAAGTAGAAGACAATGAAGAAGAAGAAAAGAATGTTCTTTTTGAGAAAGAGATAACAACATAAATGATTTGGCTTGTCCTATATGATGATTGCCAGCTAAGATGGCTGGGTCAACATCTTAAACTGTCTTTAGCATTTCATACTAGCGATAAGCTCAGTTAGCATGGTAGCATTACCTATCTGAATTACCTACTGAATAGATCCTTATCTTAACTCTAAGATTTCTAAAAGGCTGTCAACATTTAAATCCAGCATGTTACTTAATAGAAGTTAGAGGCTCAACACAGAACACCTTTCCTGTACTCTGCTCACCCTTCCTGTTAGCTGCTGAAAGTCTGGCTCTCCCTCACACCCTTGCAGCCTGAGTGATCAACTATGTCTCCAAGATGTTGTAGGAAATAGTTAAGCTTTAATCATCTCTTTGCCTTCTCTGACTTCATTTTAAACATTTCACTGACACTGAAAACAGCAACTGCTTCCACACTGAAGAGTGTTGTGGTTAGTGCGACCTGGTGCTGCTTACATATTGTGCGTACCGTGATTTTAAGGGGATTGTGTTTCTGGTCCCGATCAAGCTGAAAGTCGTCCAGTTCTTGTCACTAGCCAGTTTCTCAGAGTATTTGTATATAACAGTCCTATGGGTGTAATAATTGCAGTCACAGCATTAATAAACCAACAAGCTCCTAACGAGTGTTTATGTAGGAGTGTTTCACTGAGGTGCTTTTTAGATATAAAAGTATATCATATACTTAGATGTCAAAACCCCTCCAAGACTGTTCATACAGCTTTTAAAATGCATCTCTGTCATGTTAACAGCATTAAACACTCAAGGTTTGAAACACATAACGTTATTAGGTAAGACAAATAAAGTGCGATGTGAATAAATGTGTATCCTGCAGACTTGGGAAGGTGTCTATGATCTGATAGGAGAGATACTCGAAACCCTACTACTTGCAAGACAAAGGGTTTGCGGATACCAAGTAACCAACAATTCATTGCTGAGGGATGCAGACGGATTTAGTGGGATAGCTGATAAGAAAACAAGGACATGAGAAATGAGAAAGGGACTGACTATTTCAACATTCACACACATATAAAATTTGTCCTGATTTATTGAGCAGTATGTTATGATTATATTTAATATTAATATTTTAATATTTTATTAAATAATATTTCGGTCTGTTAAGGGTTGTCCTGTGAATACCAGCCCAGTAAGGCGGTGGTATTAGGACAAAATAGAAAGGGATGAGCCAAGCTCTGACATTATTGAACAGCAACACTCTGCACGCACAAGGAATGAATTCACACAATTTCTTAAAATACAAGAATTTATTAACAAAAATAAGTCAACTCAAAGTCAAACATATTTCAATCAACAAACTCTTTACTATGCTAAAACAATCCAACTAAACTACCAAGCAGAATGAAAGAATAACGAAGACTAATGGGCTATGTACAATATAAACAAGTTGATTAAAGATGATTAAAAATCATAACCAAAAGAGTGATGCAACATTACCATGCAATGTTTATGTTTGAGAACCAAGGATTATCTTGAAGAATCTGAAATTAAGTTAAGTTAGTCTTGGACCTAACTGAGGCAATAACTGGTATATCTTTAGACAACCATTCACAATGCAAGATCAGATAAAATATTATTTTAATAAAATAATGTTTTAAAAAATGATCTGCTGAATAAAACCAACCTTCTGGATGACCATTTCTCAACGGTGTCTAATTAGCTGCCTTTATTTATTTAAATAATATTTAAAGAAATATTATTAAGGGAATATTTTGGAAAAGAGCCAAATCTTTCTGGAGAAATGGGGCTTAATGGTGTTTATTTAGTTATCAGATTTAGTAAAATAATGTTTAGGGACTATTATTCACTAGCTTGAAAACTAACAACCTTCCTGTTAAATATTCCCTAGCAGGCAAGCACGTGTTCTTAGCTTTTTAGCGGTGAAAGCTAACAGGAGCGCGGACAGCGTGTTATGGCCGATCTTCTGTGTTTAAAATCACCCCTTTAAATAAAGTTTGTCTTAACTTTAAAAACGCGCAAAGCTGAGCACATGTGCTGCAGATAGCCTGCTACCACCAAGATAGTTCAACACAAACAAAACCAAACTTCATAAAATGAAAAATGTTTAGATAATTTCATCCTAGATATCTCTCTGCCCAAACCCTAACCTCGTTTGAATTGTGTTGAGGAGGAGTTGTCCGGGCGACGACGAAGTTTGAAGAAAGCTCTGTGAACAAAGGGTTAGCTTCCAGCTAACCTCCGGAGCAGTGGCTGGGCGGCCCGTTCTGTCCGTTGACCACTCTGCACGTTACCAAGGGATGCGGCTCCTGTTGTCGTCCTTTCAGACCGGGAAAAACCTCTCCACTCGTTGTAGACACAGGGTCTCTACTGGGCACTTCTCTGGGACACAGTTTGCTTCTGCAGGCCTCAGAGAGAGAAAGTCAAGCCAGGCTCATACCTTAATTACCCCTTTTTATGAATGAATACCGGATTCTTTCAACAATAATTCATCAGTACTTAACTTGTGCATATGATCGCGTGATCTTATGACACCCTTGGATCCAGTTTGAAGAGTTGATGTCTGTTTGCCAACAAAGACACATTAGCGCGCTTGTGCCTCCCCTATCCCGATGATCACCGGTGTGGAAGAGGCAGGATGTAGCAAGAGCGGTGCTTTTATTTGGACCGTGGCGTCATAAGAAGTCCGCAGTTATCCCGTTTCCGGAGTTTAATGTTGAAATCCATCGCTGGGTCCCAACAAGTATGAAAAAACTGATATTTAAAGCAACTAAAACACAGTAAAAATCATAAGTAAGAAGAAGGTGAAGATTATAAGAAGGAAAATGTGATTCTGATGATTGCAAAAGAAGGGAAGAGAGGATGGTAACCAAACAGAGGCTGGGAAAGAGCACTAAGGGAGTGTTTTTTGTCTCGTTCTAATGCGACACATATGGAAGGTCCTGGAAACAATGAGTCACCCCAGATCAGGACTGTCGTCACAGTCGGGCCCAGGCAGGCTCTCGGTACAAGATGATTGTGTCAGTTCTTGTGATGAAACCCTGGGCTTCTCACTGAACTGAAGTTGCATTGTGTTCCCACCATTCAGCCTGCCTTAGTCAATACTTAATAAATCTACCTTATGCTGCATAGAAAGCTCGAAGTCTTTTGGCTTATGTCTGTACCAGCTTTGTGATCATTTAAACTGAAATTTTTGTCCATTCCTCTTTGCTTAAGCTCACTCTGTTTGTACAGTGAGCTTTCCATGGATTCTCAGTTAAATTTATGTCTGGACTTTGACTGGACCACTCCAACACAGATTTAAAGATGAGTCGCCACCCCAGTCTCTAGTAGTCTGCACCCTCTTACAGGTTTTCTTCCAGGACTGTCCTGGATTTAGCTTCATTCATCCTTCCATCAACTCTGATCAGCTTCCTTATCCATGCTAAAGAAGAGCACCCCCCTCAGGATGATGCTGCCACCACCATGTTTCACTGTGGGAGAGATGTGTTTAGAGGGATGCGCAGTCTTTGACAAGACCTATATCGTTGCCATAGAAGAGGTATCCATTACCATGACTTTATCAATAATGATACAAGGTGTGTTATGGAGAAAAGTGATAAGAGAGATGGTGGCAAATATTACTGATGTATAGATGGGTGTTTGTAAGTTTCACAAACAAATATTTAAAACATCCATCCATTCTTTTTCTATACCTGCTTCTTACAAGGTCACGGGGGAGCTGGTTTCTACCTCCAGTGGTCTACAGGCGAGAGACGGGGTACACTTTGGACAGGTCGCCATCGTAGGGCAATACAGAAACACTCAGGACAAACAACTATGCATGCAGACACTCATAGCTAAGGGCAATTGAGAGAGACCAATTAACAGTCATGTTTTTGGACTGTGGGAGGAAGCTGGAGTAAATGGAGAGAACCCACGTGTTCACGGGGAGAACATGCAATCTCCATGCAGAAAGACCTCCAGCCTGGAGTCGAACCCTGGAGCTTTCATGCTGCAAGGCAACAGTGCTACCACTAAGCAGCCCAGATTTAAAACCATTCATGAAATGTAATTTCTTTTATTTTACATACTGCTTGCTTTTAACACATTTCTTCTCTAAATCCTCCTTTTCTGCCTCATTTACACACAGGCACACAGTCAGTTCCCATCAGGTTTTCTCTTGCCATGTTTTTATTACTCAGACTGGCTGACAGAATGACAGTGAAAGCCCTGATTGTTGCTTTATTTTGTTCAAATCCAACACTTGTTGCTCCTGGACCATAAAATAACCACTTGCTGTTTTTCTTCTATGCCTCCTTGTTAGCCGTAGTGAGCTGTCATTGTGCTGATTGAGTGGCAGGTCTAGCTGCTTGTACAGTCACTTTCACAGGGATGTAAAGTAATCAGCAGACGGTCGCTGTGTGCAGGCGGCAGACTTTTCCATGGGGCTAATTAGCGGAGAGATTTCCGAGCAGATTGCCGCAGCCCTGTCTGTGGCTGTGCTTTGGTTTGATCCCATGAAATTAGGCTGAAACAATAGGACCGAGCCGCCATCGCTACCTTAATTTGCTGTCTGTCAATGTCTGTACATCCGTCAATGTCTTTTCCTTCAACAATCTCTTTGCCTACATACTTTTTCCCTTAACCTTGATGCTTCAATATAACCACCTTTTTAGGTTGTTGAAAAAATGTTCTGACATGAACCAATTCATTACAATGCCAGAAACAAAATATAACTATTGGCAATGATGTATAAAACTCCTGGAAAAAAAAATCTGATATTGCAGCAATAATCTTACACTAAACAATTTTAAAACATCCTTTAATTTGGAAACATTTATACTGTCGAAAAAGAATCCGATATTAAGAGAGAGTTTTTTTTAAAATCGAAATCCTTTTAGTCGCATCTTTTGGGATCCCTGAGAATTCCAATAAAACAAATGTTATTGAATTTTAAAATGTATTATCTCTGTCTTCCTGTTCTGGATGTAAACATGGCATGGGTCAGAGGCCTCAAACAGTCCAGGTCTTTGTGAAACAAAGAATGAATATATGTTAAAGCATCTCATCCCCAATGTTAAGTATGGTGGAGGATCTGTGATGCTGTGGGACTGTTTCTCCTCCAAACGCCCTGGCAGACTCTCTTGTTTTCTGTCATTGTGGGAATGGTATGCTTTAAACAATGTTCTTCTGAGAATCTTAGGTGGATGTTCTGTTGAGATGTAACATCTACGTTTAAAATTACTCTTCAAGGTTGATTTCACAAAGAGCTGTGTGGTCTGATTCAAATGAATCAGAGAGTTAATGTCCTTGAAAACTCTGCTCTATTTTGGGCAGGTGTGAAATCTCATCTGAATTCTGTTGCGAACCAAATAAGCAAACTCTGGTCTACTTGAAAATGTGGGTCTTGGTTCTCTTGCAGTGCGAATTTCAAACGTACTATCCAGAGAACTAAAGAAGAACCTTTCATATTGAACCCCCAGGATAATCTTGGCATAAAGCACCCTCAGAGACAGTATTCCCTCTTGGACATTTCCTATGCAAACCTCCAAACAGGCTATGCTGAAAAATCTTCCAAAATTCAATCCAGTCATGTCTGCATGGCATTTGCTGACCAAAAAATCAATCCATTGAGGACCCACCTCAAAATATAAAACATAACCATCTGCTATTGATCGCTTAGTGCCATTTATTCCAACAGCAGATGTTTGGAGGTCTTATTGGGTCCATGCCTTGATGTTTTAGAGGTGTTCTGTAGGCAACTTGCACACCACCTTAATATTTGGCATGTGGTCATAATGCAATGACTGATGATGCATGAAGGTTATAGCCTGAAAATAGTTTTTTTCTTTGAGCTGCATGCTATAAAAACTGGGAAACACTCAACCAGATGATGGATTGAAGCTATTTACTCCCTGATGACTTTGAGTGGTGTTGAACTCGTTTTGGTTTATTACAGATTTCGGCACTGATAGCGGGTTTTTTAAGTCAAGATACCTAACTCACATGTATACACTGCAAGTTGGGCAATTGCATGCACACATGCCCTCACACTCCTTTTGTAACCATGCACCACCTCATGTCATTATAATTTCAAAAGGAAAAATGCATAGCTATTGAGTTGGACACCTTTCTCCATCAAAGGGGAACTTTTCAGACATTTTTAATGTAATATACGTTACCTCCCTTCTGTTTTCCCCTTATCTTCTTTCTTCTTTTGCCAAGAGCTTTTATAAAAGATCAGAGTAACAGCAGATACCTGCACCCATTAGGGCTCTCCAGTCACTCAGCAGCAGTATTGTGATACAGGAGGAAAGGCAGAGGGACACACTTGTCGCTCAGTGACTGCCTCAGGGAGCTTTGCTTCCATCTTGACAGATATCTTTCCTCTAATGCCTCCCTGGAGAGGCCCACCTACCCCCTTGGTGACTGAGGCCCAAGGGGGAGAAGAAGAACTTGGAGCGGGAGAGGGATCTCCTGACAGACTGTAACAACAGTTCATATACTGCTGTGCGCAAGAGCTGGTCAGATCCGTGGCTGCAGTGGGATCCGCTTTGTTTCTCTATGGTATAATAACCTAAAAATACCATGTCTTCACAGTATTAAGTGAAATATTTCCATTAAAACAAAACAGCTTTTATTTAAAACAGAAAAACAACATTCATTTAATTTAACATTTATTGTAGTCATAATAATGTTAATTACAACATTTATTCATTGTCATTTATACTTAAAAAGGTAAACTGTATGTTGTTTGCATGCTTGTTTCTTTCTTTAACTTCTGTAGAAGTATGTTTTGCTACATCTAACTGGAATAAAGTCTGGTATAACATCGGATTGATTTATTAATTAATATATTGATTTTAATATTTTTATAACTTCATGAACTCAAATATTTGATAGCAAATGTCACAAGAAGACCTCTAAGAACTGTGTTTTGCCACAAATGAAAAAAAAACCCATTTGTAACCATTCATTGACAGTACATCGCTCTGAACAGACAGGGAGGAAGACGATGCTTTGGCCTCTTTTGCCCTAATTTGCTGGCTGACTGCAGAAAGACAACACTGTCTCTTTAATGTGGGCAGGGTCAGAGGTCACTGTATTGCATTTGTAAGGTCAGCAGTTAAGGTCACGCTCAGCTTTGGGCCTTCCTGCTGCAGACAGCTGGGTCATGCCACCTACATAGAGTCCAATTATCCCTGCCAACTAATAACTCTTCAGCTCGTTCTATAGCACACATGCACACCCACACACACAAACACACACACGGACACACACATGCACACTCTCACACACACACACACACACACACACACACACACACACACACACACACACACACACACACACACACATACACACACACACAGCAAAATTCCCTGTTATGCAACCAATATCTTTCTATTTGGGTACTACTTTAACAATTCCATTGGACACACACCAACATCTGAATCATATAAAAATATTCTAATAATTTTGTAGCATTTTAAAATGTAACAGTAAGTTACAATTTCACAACTTTACCCTGTATAATACAGAGTTTATCTTCTGGTATCATAGATCTCAAGGCTACGCTGAATTCAACAATCGGTTATTCATTGTAAACCAGCCTAAACCTGAACACAATTTCACCAAAATTATTTTTTGATCAGTATAGAACACCTGCTACAATGTGACAGGTGGTACCGTGACTCACCGCTGCTTTATGCAGCTTGATTAATCAAATGATCACATCCATAAATTACTTTACACCTGGGATCTATATTATTAAAATGGGAAATATGATAATTTTTAAGATAATTAACAAAGCAACCATGTTTCTAAAACATTTGTAACTGGATGGAATCTATGTCTGTAAAGCAGCCGACTGCAGGCCAGCTATCCGAACAATTAGCCCGAAAAAAAATTTCCCATTCGCTAAAAGAGTTTTACATCTGTCCTCTTCCTTACTGTGTTTAGTTTTTTCCTGGTTCCATATTTAATGGTGATTTTCCAGTTGTGGGATGCAACAAAAATGTAATCTATTAATTACAAACTCTGAAGTAATTAATCTGGATTAATTGCATTTTTAGCAGATAGAAAAGTTTGATACAATAAGCAAAGTTTTTCTCTGTTCGCAGCAGAATATTTTGCATTGAGGCAATAAAATAGGCTATAATACAGCTTGCACACCTTCTTTGTGGCTTTTTATGCACATTATTCCCATCTAGTGGGATAGTATTTGCATCAGATACTGGTGTGACAGAAATGTGGGAATTGAGAATTACAATAAAATTAAATGCATCATTTTTCAAATGTCCGATTTGTTTCTATTTTTAACCAAGCAAAATTAACCTGTTAAAGTCCCTGCCTTAGATTTATAAGATTTATGGAGTAGTTTAAAAATTGTCTAAATAAGGCCTTAAAACTCCTAAATTTGAGTCTGGAATTGTAACATGTTTAATGTGTAGGAAACCTTTATGTTAGTTGTTCAGATTTTACAGAAATAACTCGTACTCGTCGTCTTCCGCTTATCCGGGACCGAGTCGTGGAGGCAGCAGACTCAGCAGAGACACCCAGACGTCCCTCTCCCCAGACACCTCCTCCAGCTCCTCCGGGGGGAGCCCAAGGCGTTCCCAGGCCAGCCGAGAGACATAGTCCCTCCAGCGTGTCCTGGGCCGTCCCCGGGCCTCCTCCCGGTGGGATGTGCCTGGAACACCTCCCGAGGAAGGCGTCCAGGAGGCATCCGGTATAGATGCCCGAGCCACCTCAACTGGCTCCTCTCGATGTGGAGGAGCAGCGGCTCTACTCCGAGCCCCTCCCGGATGGCTGAGCTCCTCACCCTATCTCTAAGGGAGTGCCCGGCCACCCTACGGAGGAAGCTTATTTCAGCCGCTTGTATCCGGGATCTTGTTCTTTCGGTCATGACCCAAAGTTCATGGCCATAGATGAGGGTAGGAACGTAGACCGACCGGTAAATCGAGAGCTTCGCTTTTCAGCTCAGCTATCTCTCTACCACAACGGACCGGCACAGTGCCCCCATTACTGCGGCAGCCGCACCGATCCTTCTGTCGATCTCCCGCTCCATTCTTCCCTCACTCGTGAACAAGACCCCGAGATACTTGAACTCCTCCACTTGAGGCAGGAACTCCCCTCCAACCTGAAGAGGACAAGCCACCCTTTTCCGGTCGAGTACCATGGCCTCTGACTTGGAGGAGCTGATCTTCATCCCAGCCGCTTCACACTCGGCACTGCCCCAGCGCATGCTGTAGGTCTTGGCTAGAGGGGGCCATTAGGACCACGTGATCTGCAAAAAGAAGAGACGAAATCCACTGGTCCCCAAAACAGACCCCCTCCGGCCCTTGGCTGCATCTGGAAATCCTGTCCATAAAAGTTATGAACAGGACCGGTGACAAAGGGCAGCCCTGCCAGAGTCCAACATGCACCGGGAACAGGTCCGACTTAGTGCCGGCAATGCGGACCAAACTCCTGCTCCGCTTGTACAGGGACCGGATGGCCCCTAATAAAGGGCCCCCAATTCCATACTCCTGGAGCACCCCCCACAGGGCATCACGAGGGACACAGTCAAATGCTTTTTCCAGGTCCACAAAACACATGTGGACCGGTTGGGCAAACTCCTATGAACCGTCAAGTACCCTGTAGAGGGTATAGAGCTGGTCCAGTGTTCCACGGCCGGGACGAAAACCATACTGCTCCTCTTGAAGCCGAGGTTTGACTGTCAGCCGGACTCTCCTCTCCAATACCCTGGCATGTAGGCCTTACCAAGGAGGCTGAGGAGTGTGATCCCGTGGCACGCTTGGCCTCACGCTACCCGTCAGCCGCCTCAGGAGTCCCACAAGCCAACCACAGCCGATAGGACTCCTTCTTCAGCTTGACAGCGTCCCTTACTGCCGGTGTCGACCACCGGGTTCTGGGATTGCCGCCGCGACAGGCACCGCAGACCTTACGGCCGCAGCTACGGGCAGCAGCATCGACAATAGATGCGGAGAACATGGTCCACTCGGACTCTATGCCTCCAACATCCCCCGGAATCTGGTCGAAGCTCTCCCGGAGGTAGGAGTTGAATACATCCCTGGCCGAGTGCTTCGCCAGACGTTCCCAGCAGACCCTCACTATGCGCTTGGGCCTGCCAAGTCTGTCTGGCTTTCTCCTCCTCCAGGGGATCCAACTCACCACCAGGTGGTGATCAGTGGACAGCTCAGCCCCTCTCTTCACCCGAGTGTCCAGAACATGCGGCCGAAGGTCTGATAATACGACAACAAAGTCGATCATTGACCTCCTGCCTAGGGTGTCCTGGTGCCAAGTGCACTGATGGACACCCTTGTGTTTGAACATGGTGTTCATTATGGACAACCCGTGACTAGCACAGAAGTCCAATAACAAAGCACCACTCGGATTCAGATCGGGGAGGCCATTCCTCCTGATCACGCCTCTCCAGGTGTCACTGTCGTTTCCCACGTGGGCGTTGAAATCCCCGAGCAGAATAATGGAGTCCCATATAATGGAGGGGCACTATCCAGCACCCCCGACAGGGACGCCAAGAAGGCCGGGTACTCCGCACTACCGCTCGGCCTGAAGGCGCAGGGATGCGACCCTCTCATCCACTGGGTTAAACCCCAACACGAGATGGCTGAGCTGGGGGGCAACAAGCGAACTCATTTCTTTAAAACTGTGTCATAGTGAATCATCCAATGTGCATTTGGGGGTTTTCTCCGGGCACTTTTTTTATATTACAAAACTGTATTACTTCTGTATTCTTCCTCCAATACTTTCTTCTGTAACCCTGGCACCGGGCTGCCGTCGCGTCAGGTGGGTGGGGCCGTGGAGCACGTCTTGTACCTGTACTGGAGCGGCTGGTGGGTTGTGCCTGGCCTGGGGCTGTTGGACGGCCCGGTTGTGGGTACCTGGCTGGAGCATGCTTCTTTCTCATGGAGGGTCGGGTAAGGCTGCTGGCGTTGGCCCAGATGTTTAGGCGGGCTTGGCGGTGTGCTGCTCCGCTGGCTGTCATCTCAGGGGGGGAGGGAGGGTGATGTGTGGAGGGGTTGCAGCGTGTGAGGTGGTGGGGTTGTGTCTTCTTTTTGGATGTGTGATCGCCGGCATTTAGATTGGCTGAGCAGGGACGGTGGAGCTGAGCTTGTTGGTGTCTCTCCCTGGGCTGTCATTGCAGTGGTGGCGATGTGGTTCGTTTGTGTGCTTGTGGGGGCATGTTGGGGGCTGTCTTCACCTCTTGCCAGGTGAGTTTGTCCCATCTTGGTGCCGGCACGAGTCTGGGCTGGTGCTGGGGCGGTCTGCCTGTGTACATCTGCTTGTCTCCACCCTGGAATGAAGGGGACAACTTCCTGGGTCTGGGGGCTGGTTGCCCCTCTCGGGTATCGGTACCTGGATCTGGGAGTATGGTGTGTGTATGGGGAGTGTGAGTGAGTGTACAACGTCCATTGTTGTGTGTCTTTACGTTGGGTGTGCGGGTGTGATTGTTTTTATATGTACGCAAGAGTGTGGGATTGTGTGATTGTGACTGTGTGCACATGTTTTTGTGTCAGGTTGGGTCTTGGATAGCTCCCTCTCCTGGATCAGCTTAGGCCTCCCATCAAATCTGGGGTCGATTTCCTATCCGCCATACTCCCTGCCGCTGGCTGGTGTCTCTGCCCGCTGGTCTATTGGTGGTTTTTGGTGTCCAGAGCTGGGTGCATTGGTGTGTACCAGCTCACTCCCAGTGGCTGCTTGCCAGGGCCTGGGCCCACTGGCTCTCTTGGGCCTCTGCTTGGGGAGTGATGTCCCCTGGGTTTTCGGGCCTCTGGGTCCATGTCTTGATCTGCTCCAGTGTAGACGGCTGCCGGCGGGGCCTGTGGGCTCGTCGCTGCAGCTCCCTTGGGCTTCTGCACTGTGGCTGCTGGGTGGTTCCCCAGGGACTCTCCTCTGGTCTTCTCTGGGAGGGTTGGGGTAGTCCCGGTAGTGGGCCTCCCGGGGGTTTTGTGCTCTGCAGGGCCTTTGGATGTCTGTGGCTCAGATCTCCTCCATGTCTGTCTTGGGTCCAGGGGGGCAGGTCTGTGGCTCCTGACACTTTTTTTATGGAGAAACCTTATATATATACAAGCACGCTCACACATACACCCACAGGTGTTTAGATTCAGGTGTTAACAGACCACAGATGGTCTATATTGAGACGCAGTTACCACCAAAGACATCTTGCATTCATTGGTACCGTGCACTTTTCTGTAACATTGCTGTTGTGTTTCTGCAGGTGCAGAAGCAGACTCTTAGGATGTTATCTTGTATTCTCTTGATCCTTCTTTCTGCCCTCTATTTTTTTCTCCTTCTGTGCCTTTTTCATTTTTGCCCAACCTTTCTCTTTTTTTTGCTTTTTTTTTTTCCTTTTCGTTTCTGTCTCAAGCGGAACATTAGAGCGTTAGCTGCAATGCTCCACTTGTGAAAGTAAATCTGTTTGGCTGCTTCTTGGCACTCAGACAACAATTCTGAGTGCTACTCTGCCGGACAGGACACGTTAAAAAAGAGAGAGAGAAAAAAAGAAAACTGTATTAGAGACAATAAGCAAAGAAACTAATCTAATAGCTAACAGCAAAGGCCAACTACAACTTCAGTCTAATTGGATCATCTTGTTAGCTTAAGTGACAAGGACCTATGCAATAAACAGAAGACAGTGAAAGCTAATGACCTTATACTTGTTTTTGAGCTCTTTAGAGTATATGTATAGTACAATCAGAAGAAACTTAAAAGATGACCTTCCCTCTACACATACATACAGAGGCTTAGAAGGCATTCATTCTCACCCATGTAATGTTTTTGCAGTTTACCACGTGATTCAGTTCTTTTCGGGGATGGCAAGTTCTGCCATTTTTATACCCAAATCTAACTGCTCCAAGCCCAACACCAATGGGCCAACCAATTTACATTATTTCTGTGAATTGTCATTATTTTTCCCTTTTTTTTAACCTAGCATCCAAAAAATAAATATCATAAAACATTTTGAAATTTTAATCCTACCTCCTTCAGCTCTGAAGTCATTCAGTCTAATTCAGCCCGTACGCCACAGTCTGATTTGAGAATAAACGTTTTGTCTCCAAGTGGTCTCTTCAGTTGGACAGTTTAGATTAATGGACAGGAAAGGTGAAATAAACAGAATCTGAATTTGCTTTTAAAGTGTTATAATATTTAAGATTAGAGGCTACTTGGAAACACTTGCTGCCAGCATTTGCAAAATGAAATCTTGCGTTTTATGGGACCAGTCAGCCATCTTCTGAACATTACAAACTTCACGCCAAACTTCATAGTAAGAAATGAAATAAAAAATGTCAGAGGCAAAGATTAGGTCGGTAAGAGAAGATATTTTGAGGTTTATCCTGGCTGTCTGGCTCAGCCTAATGCCCTCTTCAGTGAGATGGAATGGCACATAAGCTCCCATTAATACAGGAATGAGTTGAATTTAGCTACGTCTGCCTGCATGGCTGGCCTAGCCTGCCCCCCTTGCTTTCCATGAAGTGTGGGTCGCAACACTTATGGAAAAGCTCTATGCTGTGCTCCGGCATGGCACACCCTCCCTGACACCCCCAGCGCTTTCCTTTGTTCTCTAACTATAGCCGCAGCCATGCCAAGGCCCTCTGACTTAAATATTCCACTATAAAACAAGTGATAATGAACATGAAAAGCACCGAGTGCTTGTAGTTGACTGAGCTGCTAAGCGCATACTGCCACATGCAGGCGCACGTACACGCAACCTGTTACATGTATGTGCACGGGCAGTCACGCTACACATGAAATGTGAACACATAGCCCCACTCACCCACCTGCGTACGCACACAGAGTGTGGAATCAAAAAGGAAAGTGAGGAGAGAGTGGATAAGAGACCTGCAATGGAAAATGATTGATCTGTTTTAAGGGTCCTATAAATCCACCAGCTGATGTGAATATAAATGGACGGTTTACACATCTTTTCTACCTGGCAACTCATCTCAGTATCACAACAGGGATATTTATACTGTCCATCCTACAGTAAGACCTTGACAAAGCATCTGTGTGTCAGAAAAGGACAAGTAGCATACCCTGCTTTCTTCTTACCTTCATTGAATGATGTGACTGTTTTTAATATTTGTTCTTTCTGACAATGCAAACTGTATTTGTCAAAGAATTAAATGAATGTGCCTACAATGATCTGTAAAAGTACTCATTCCCTTTAAACCCAGATTTTAACAAGTTACATCCACAAGCCCAAGTTTTATTGGGATCGTATGTGAAAGACCAGGACAAATTATGCCTTCTGCACTCTTTATTTGGATATGCCTAAATAACTTAAATAGTCTATAATTTAACCTAAATGTAAATGCATCTGTTCTCTGAACCATTTAACCCATCCCTTAGGGAGCAGTGGGCTGTCATTGTGCGGCACCCGGGGAATGTTCAGAAGCTAAGGGTCTTGCTCAGGGACCCAGAGTGGCAGGCTGTGGGATCAAACCAGGGTACTTTTGGCCCCTCCAGGATGCAAATGCCCTGCCCCCTAACCACTACGCCACCACTCCCCCTTGTTAGTGAACATCAGTGAACAAACAGCTTCATGATGACCAAGAAAAACAGAAGACATGTCAGGAAGGAAGTTGTTGAGAAGAAAGCGTTAATTGCTGGGTTGAGTTATAAAGAAATATCCCTTATTTACACACAAAAGACATGTGGAAGATGGTGCTCTGATAATGTGAGACCAAAAGGAACTTTTTGCCCTCGATACAAAACACTATCTAACAACCTCAACACCATCCACACAGTAACACATGGTGGTGGCAGCATCATGCTGTGGAGATCCTTTTCTTCAGCAGGGATGGAGAAGCTTATCAGAGTTAATGGGAAGGTGGATGGAGCTAAACCAAGGACAGGCCTGGAGGAAAACCTGTTAGAGGTTGCAGAAGACTTGAGACTGGGAAGGAGGTTCACCTTCCCGCAGGACAGCCATCCTAAACATACAGTCAGACATACAATGGGATGGTTTAGATCAAAGTACACTACCCTTCAAAAGTTTTAGAACGCCTTTCTCATTTAATGGTTTTCTTTGTTTATGACTACATTCTCTATGATTCGTAGTGAATGAACACATATGGAATTATGCAGCAAACAGTTTTATATTTTAGATTCCTTAAAGCAGCTGCCCTTTGCTGTAATGACTAAAATATTAACCTTTGGCCGTTTCTCAATGAACCTCTGGGAAGTTCTTTCAAGACTCTTTTACTACATAATTCCATGTGTGTTTATTCACAGGTTTTTGTGTCTAGTGAGAATCTACAATGTAAATAGCAATGAAAATAAAGAGTGAGAAAGGCGCTCTAAAATCTTTGACCGGTCGTGTATATTCATGTGATATGGCCCAATCAAAGTCCAGACCTAAATCTAAATGAGAATCTGTGGGTAGACTTGGAAATAAATAGTCTCTGTCCAGTTTGAGTGAGATTATGCTCATTTTGTGTTGGTCTACCACTTAAGATCCCACTGAAACATTTTGGTTTGTAATGTGAAAAAATGTAGACATTTTCAAGCATTTTTTGTGGATGCTGCTATCATTTTTCGTGTGTTGGAGTGTAAATATGGCTATGAGTGAGCTTTTACAGTAAACTGTATAGATGTGTATAGTGTTTGTGCTAAGGTAGCCTGCCTCTGGATCTCCCTGGAGTGCCCAGGCAGCCAGGCACCTTTGACCAGGGCTAGGCCCCCTCAAGCCTTCACACTCACACACAGTCACATACACAACACCCCTCTCTGTGGGCCCCAACTCTCCCTGGGGTGAGATGAGCCCACCAAGGCCCCTCCTGGAGCTGTTCCCTCCGCAGCCCAGGATCTCCATCTCTCTTACCAACTGCTCCACACCGACATGGCTGAAAGCCAGCGGACGCCACTGTCTGGATCAGGGGGGCTGTGGAAGATATGTGCGTGTGCGTAGCTGCGAACGTGTCTGTATGCTTGTGCGTGTGAGCGTGTTTGTGTTTATGCTCAATAGATGGGTGGGGGTAGGCGGGGGTTTGGTTGGAGGGGGGCTATCCCCAGACATAAGTTGCTCAGTTTTTTGGAAACTCTCTGGCCCACCCAGGAGGAAAGAGTAGGAGGAGAAGGTGGTTGGGGGAGGGGTCCAAGGCCTTGGGGGAACAAAGCCTTATTTCAAACTTGTCGAAAACAGGGGTCTTTATGCTGTGATGCTGGGGCCCCCTCCTATGTAGAGAGATGTTATCTCAAAGATGCAATATCCACCTCTGCACAAGGCCAGGGGGTGGGTGCATAGGCCTCCAGTGTTACACTAAGTACCCCGGGGTGCTGACCTCACTAATGAAGTCTCTCTTTCCTGCTGTTAGCCTCTACTGTATCCCACTTTGTCTTTCACTTGGACATCTCCTACACTGTTCGTCCGTTGGCCTGCCTGGCTGCCAGCACCAGCTGTCTCTATTGGTCATATTTTGTCTACTTTGATAGTTTGTTTAAAAAGCTTATTGTTCGTATGTTTGTTTGTTTTGTCTTTTGTCTCAAATTGTTCCCTGATCCCTCTCTTAGCGTTTGGACGTCCATTCATCCATCTAGACATCCAGCTGTCTCCCCAGCTTACTTTGAAGTGTCTCACTGATTTACTATCCGGCTGTCTCTTATAGTCCTTTTGACTTTGAAGCACTCAGTTGTCTGACCATTGAGGCCTCCGCTTTTAAGCTATTTGTGATTTTTATATTTATATGCAGCCCTGACCTGTTGCTTGACTGATGTTGCATCAAATTCTTCAGGGAATCCATTAGTTATGTAAAAGGGAAATTACTTTTTTTTCTTCTTTTTCGCGTGATGGGGATTGGGTGAAAAGCACAATTAAAGCAGACGACCCACATTCCTGTGAGGAGCCAGTGGCCTTCAGATAGGATTTGTCAGTTTTCCTGACTGCTGCACAACTTGATCCTGGTCTCAGCTTGTGTCTTCTGTAAAAATCTAAAAGTGTTACTGAGAGAAAATGATATTCACTTATGGGAGGGGCAGAAAAATGCTGCGTGCAATCCACTTAAGTGCTAAAATGGGCCTTTTCCTTGCTTTGCATTAGTTCTTTGCGTTTCCACTGCTGCAAACAGCCAGAGAGAAACCACTTTCTCCAGGAGCTGGAGGCGGGATCAAGGAATCCAACAACAAATTAAAAGATTTAAAGCTCCTGTGTTTAAAACTCTATTGTTGGTTTAATATTTGATCACCCTAGTTTAAGAAAAAAACTGTAAAAACAGCATCAATCTAAAAAAAAATGGATAAACTGTGGAATAACACAAGCTTACTGTCCCTTATCTTCCTGCTGTTTTGATATCACCTGTCATGTACTAAATGAGGGTCAATGCATGTTTTAAATCCATAAATTTCCAAATCAGTTCTGAAAAGCTGGTCTTTTAATATTGTCAGGCAGTCTCAATAAATGCTTCTCCGAATAACTTGTGTAACTCTGGTTCTCCAGTGCTGGTACCAGTCAGGTCAGAAATTAATTAGTCAAGATCAAAATGAATAAATTAATTAAGCCGGTGATGTTGATGCATCAGTTTATAGAAATGATGACATAAGTGATGGATATTGTTAAGCATTTACTGGATAAAAGTGACGTAATGGTGTTGTACTGAACTGGTTCTTGTGTAGAACCACTTTAGAACTGCCTTCAGCGCCTTTCTAGAGACGCCAGATTGAATGTGATGACTCATTTAGCTTAAAATAAACCAAAAAAAATATTCACACTCCTGAAAATTTTTACATTTTGTCTTATTACAACCACATTTTATGCATTTTATTGGGATTATCTGTGCAAGACTAACACAGTAAAGCCTATATGTAAAGTGGAGGGAAATTTTTTTTTTAAACTTTATATAAAACATTATATTTGGAAATATGCCTCTGAAAGCTGTGGCGTACATTTGTATTCAGCCCCCTCTAATAAAACAGTCTGTAGAACCATCCTTGGGTGGACTTACTGCTTCGGGTCTTTTGGGGAATGTCTGTACCAGCTCCAGAAACTGAAATTCTGTCTATCTATTTTTGTTGATTAGCTAAATTTTCAAGTGAACATCAGTTTTGAAGTCTTCTCAGGTTCTCATCTGGATTTGGGTCTGTACTTTGACTGGGTCAGTCTATCACATTAATATGCTAAACCATTCCATCGGCTTTGACCAGCTTCCCTGCCACACCTTAAGGACAGCATTCACACAGCATGATTCTGCCACCACCATGCACGGTGGGGATGGTGTGTTCAGGGTTTAGTGTTTCCACCTTACAGGTGAGGTCCCATTTGACTGTGTTTTTCCTGTGTTGCAGTTTGTGGCTTAAATGTGGTAAAATGTGAAAACATTAAAGCTTCCAGCAAGCTGGATATTCATACATCAGTATCTTCCAACCATCTATTGATGTTGCAAAGCCATCAGCCAAGAGGCATCCTTGGGAGTCTATCTCCAGTTCAATAATGCCCGGGCCCTCGGGATCCAAAGTGGAAAGTTTGCCTTACCACCCACTGGGTTAAAAGATGAAAGACTTTTAAGGTGGCATGGCTCTATGGTTGGAGGACGAGAGGGAGCACGGAGCATTTGGAAATGGGGGGGGAGCTGTGTGTGCGACTTATATCTCTTTATCCTGTCTGGCGTACTGTGGCCGGGCTCTGCCCACATCAGCTGTCTGCCTGTTCTCCAAGATGCCAGTTGCTTTGCTGTCCAAAGCTGGCCTGTCTGCTGATGGATTACGTGAACCAATGTGTTTACCACTTCATTCCCTTTTGGTTATCATTTATGGCTCACACTGCCCTTTCAGAAAACCCTCACCTGAGAATCCCTGAATGACCAGTTCATAACTTGGGTGTGGTGCATGTTGGACGCGGCATGAGCATGAGCACGGCTTTGTAGTGGGACTGTATGGGATTAGTTGGTGGCTGGCGGTTATTAATTCAATTTGAGATGCTTTTTCATCTGCAAGCCGGAGAAGCCTTTTGGACATGCTGGCTTTCTCCAAAGGGCCCTAATCCCTGTTGTTTATAAAAGGAATATGCCTTTGGTGTTGGAGGAGATGCACCGAATTCCTGTGCTGCTGCAGAGGAGGCATCTGTCATGTGTGTGTTTGGTGGAGCCGGCGCTGGGATCAGCAGGGCTTGGCATGTTGCCGTCAGGTTTTAGCTGGTGCTGAGAGCTAGAGTGCAGCGTGCTTTCGGCATGCAAATACTTTATTTGTTCTGCAGGCTGTCTGCTTGCCCTTATATATATGCATGGACATCATAAGGCCGCTTTATGACACTTCACTTTCACAGATTTCATGGGTGATATTTGTCAATAATGAAAACTGTAACTGACTTCGATAAAAACAGGTGTTTTATAGAAAAATAATGATAGATTAAGTGACTTAGTTGTTCTTAAGGAGGAGAAATTCTTTCACTTTGTTACCACCAAAGTCAGACAGTGACTGAAAGCCAAAAAAAAAAACCCAAAAAAACAAAACTGTGACAGGCACCAGAGGAGCGTCAAAGGCTAAGAACAGAGGTTAATGAGACGACCAACAAAAGACTGATGGATGGTGAAAGAGTGATTCAACTCTACTCCCCCACCACCACCACTTGTGTTTATTCTGAGATTGTCATTTGTCATTGGTGTTGGGCCTTTTTCTTTCTTCCTTGCGACAGCCAGCTCCAAATCATGCGCAGACAGATGAAGAGGCCAGTTACCCAAATAGAGATGTGATAGGGAGAGGAAAGAGGGGCTGGTGGGGGGACCAAGGCCAGCATCCCATGTTTGATGTCTCTCCCCTGGGCCTCATCCGCTCTGTCAACCCTCCTGAATGGCGTTGACGAATGAAACTTTTAGACACCAACCCTTTGGGGATGGTGCCACATAAGTATGAAACAGAAAAAAAAGATTTGTTTGGAAGATGAATAAGTTCTCTGCCGAGCGATCATCATGTCAGCTTTTTAGAACAAGATTATTAAGGATCTAAGAGAGTTTTCTTCTAATTCATGGCAGATCTTAGAGCTTTTCTGCCTGATGCATTCAGATTTATAATGTTATCAGTATTAATCTAACTAAGGCCATATTGTTGCCTGCAGTTCTGTAGTGCTTGCATGCTGCTGCACATGCTGCTACACTGGAAGTTGAGGTTTTCAGGGTAACCACTAGAGGCTGACAAACCTCACACTGCTGAGGCTTCAGTCTCAGACATCCAGCTGCAAAATATTCCAGATACAGTATTTTCATTTTTATGATCCATCATAGCCAGTATTCAGGAGTCTGAAATTTTCCACTACTTCTCTAAAACAAAGGTAGGCTTTAATTCTTCTCTGTGGCACATTACCTAAAAGGTAAAAATCTGAATAAAATGCAGTCAAGGCTCCAAGGGGAACTGAGAGGTTCTGTAATCAAGTATGGTGCCAATGATTAGCAGCATCCGATCTGTTTTAATACTTTGTGGCTTTATGCATCTTTCTACTTTTTACTGTGCCGTAAAAATTATTTATTAGTATTCATACCTTCGCCACGGTTTTCAGTTTACAAGCCCAAAACATAAATGTATTTTTGGGATTTAAGGTGAAAGATAAACACAAAGTGTGGCGTGCTTATGTATTCTGCCACCTTTAATCTGACTTGAATAAAATCCAGCACAACCAGCTACCGTCAGACATCACTTAATTAGTACATAGGCCACCTATGTGTAATTTAATCTCAGTATAAATGCAGCCGTTTCTGGCATCAGAGGTTGTTCAGAGAGCATAAGAGAACAAACAGCATCGTGAAGACCAAGGAACACAGCAGACAGGCCAGGGAGGAAGTTGTGGAGAAGTTTAAAGCAGGGTGAGGTTCTAAAACAATGTCCAAAGCTTTGAACATCTCACAAATCTCTGTTCAATCCATCATCTGAACATGGAGAGCGGATGGACCACCTGCAGACCTACCAAGACATGGATGTCAACCTAAACTGACAGGCAAACATTAACCAGAGAAGGAGCCTAAGGGGCTATGTTAAATGTAGAGTACAACTATTGTACACTTTATAAGTTTGGACTTTATGGACGAGTGACAAGGAGAAAGTTACTGTTAAAGACATTCAGGGGAAACGCCAAACATGTGGGAGATGTAGGTCTGGTCAAATGAGATCAAATGTAAACTTTTTGGCCTATGTGCCTAACGTTACGTGTGGTTGAAAAACAACAATGCAAATCACTCTGAACATACATTCTCCTTAGTGTAACATGAGGGTGGCAGCATCATGCTGTGGGCAAAGTTTTTCTTCAGCAGGGACAGGAAAGCTGGTCATAGTGGATGGGAAGTTTGATGAGGCTAAATACAGGAAAATCCAAAAAGAAAACCTGTTGGACACTGGAAAAGACTTGTGACTGAGGCGGAGGTTCACATTCCAGATGAACAATCACCCTAAACATACAGCCAGCGCTAAGAGAATTAAGATAGGTCTAAATCCAATCAAGAAACTGTGGTAAGAGTTGAAAATTGCTGTTCACTAACACTTTTTGTCCAACTCTAGCGAGCTTGAACTGTTTTCCAAAAAAGAATGAGCAAAAATCTGAAAGACATTCCTTAATTGCCCGATTTGTGGTTGTAACATGAGAAAATGTGAAAAATTTCAAAGGAAATGATTATTTTTTAAGGCACTGTGAAATATCTCCTTTACCATGCTTCAAAAATGAATACATTACTTAAAACATCAACTTTTAAAGCTCATGCATCAATATACATAAGAATTTAACAGAAACAGTGTGTTAAAAAACATGCACAGGAAAAACAAAAAACATAGAAAAAGCTGCTACATTTGTCAGTGAAACAGAAAACCTGGGCTGAAAGGAGTAATTTCAGACTAAAAGCAAGTCATTAAGTTGTTAATGCTCTCCAAAAAAGTTGAACAAGATTTTCTGGTGCACTGAAGTAAGTTTTGCAGCAGCTGATTTAATTTTGCATTAAGGCCAAAGGTTCAAATTTGGCCCAATTGCTACCAAGATCTGCAGTCGGCTTTACCTCTCCTGGCCTTTGCAGCACATGAATCACTTTGCTTTCGCGTGTTATGTACTGTATTTGTCCGGCCTTTCTGATTGCGAACTCGGTGGCATGTCAGACACTCATACAAGCTGTTCACTGCATTCTCATTCCACATGCCTCATCCAGGCGGCGTATGTAGTCGTGTATTTATTGTGTGTTAACATGTCATATCCACTGTGACAAGAGCATGAGTCAAGTGTTCTGTACACCTGACTCATGCAGTTTGTTTTTGTATTGCACAATAAAACACAAGTTTATTGACTTAATTTATCTGCTGTGTTGTTCCGAATGATTTCATTATGAAATATTCAAAGGGTTTTATTTCTTTGATCCTGTCCTTTTTCGTTTTTAAAGCCTTTTTTTCCTTTCATGTCTCCCTTACTTTCCCCTTTTCCATTGTGTGGCTGCTTTTGAACCACAGTCATACCCTAGATAGATCTTTGTCTAGCCTTTAAATTTTCCATGTTTTGGTATTCATTGACCAAAAGCTCCCAGACATTGCAGTCAGTCTCTTGGAATTTTTTAATTTGCAGCAAAGCTAAAAGTTTCCTGCTCAAGCTTGTGATTTCTATTAGTGTAATGAGCATGTCATGTAATTTGTTAGTTCCTGTTGTTCATTCTTTTGCACATGCATAAGAACACACACGGAGGTGTAGATGTCCACTTTCAAAACCCTCTCTCATGAATTTTGAGGTGCAATAATGCAGCAAAGCTCAGACTCTTTTGCCCTTTCTGTTTTTCTAGATGGAGTATTTGGAGAGTTTCTTCATGTTTTAGGCAGATTTCTTGCAGAATGTGGCTCTGTTCAGCTGTCTGGTGTCTGATGAAACCAGAAACCTTCATCCAGTCACTCCTTTGATGAAATGATTCCAAGGTGGGGACGAATTGTTTTTCTGGCAGTCATAGACTAAAAAAGTCAGGTTCTGTTGCAGCTGCCTAAAAGAAAAGCTGTCACGCCTCTAAATGGCTAACCATGATTCTTCTTTCTGAAGGAACAACTTGCACACCGAAGAGTGTTGTAGTCGGCACAATCTGGTCCCACTTACATATGCAGCATTTCCGGATCTGAAAAGTGACCCGGTTTTTGAGTGTTGGAACTGCCGGTCATGGCCAGTCAAGCTGAAAATTGGCTGATTCTGATGAACAGCTGATTTCTCCTGGTATCCATGTCATTGTGGAAGCAGACATGACACTACCTTTTAATTGCCAATTAGAGTATTTATTTTTGCTGTCCTGTGCCCTTACCACACTCTTTACATAAGCAGCACCTCACAAAAATGATTTTACCACATTTGCCCATAATTACACCATGATTCAGGCCTTGATCTTGCAAGACTCCCATGGCTATCAAATAAATTACAACTCTTCCAGTTTGTTTCTGTGACCTCATCACAAGCTGCAAGATTTGACTGTATATTCGGGAGGTTTCTGAGCATCCACTATTAGTTCCAACCTTTCTGTGGAGAAGAAAACACCACAAATCTTTTCAGCAAGAAAGGATTCAGGTGAAGGAGTTTTCTGTGCAGAGCTCTGTGTACCATCCAGCGTTCCATCCGTCATGCTCAGTGAGGATTCACCGCTCCACCTTGCATCAACAAAGCATAACATAAAATTTATGTGTGTTTATGCACTAGTCACTGTAAGATAATCGGATTCTGAAACGTGAGTTGCTTTTGTTTCACTGTAACTATGTGCAACGGTAGTAAGTTGTCCCAATGCTCCTTCCTCGGTCCTCTTTACTACAGTTAAGTCTTCCTCCTAGTTGTTAAATGTAAAGCCGGGGCTTTTCTTTTACATACTGACTGAAATCTCACTCGCTCCCTTGGTCTCCCAGCAGTCTACATCATCCAGAGCTCCACATACCACTTCTTATGTGGAAGGGCCCTGAACATGGAGAAACGTTTTTGGAGTGTGAAGCGAGTGAAAAGGTAGTTGCAGCTCTGCAGTTGGCAAGAGTATGATGATTTTGGAACCCTACTATGCTTGTGTTGTTAGCTTTAGCTGCCACATTACTAAGAGCATTGTAGCATCTTGGAGTCCTTCCAACTCAGCATCACAGACATGACACCAGCGTGACCCAGCCCTTTTTAAATTTGTGATGGCCAAGCCCATGGGCTCCAAGTCACAGATACATTGCCACTCATCCAAAATCCATTCTTCTGTGCCCCTGTGTGCTGCCCCCATTGGAACTAACGAAAATAATAAAATAACTGTCTCAGGTTCAGGGGGCAGGTCTGTGGCTCCTCACACTCGCTATTGCATATTTTTAAGGACCGCGTTCACACATACACCCACAGGTGTTTGGATTCAGGTGTTAACAGATACACAAATGTTCTATATTGAGCCGCAATTACCACCAAAGACATCGTTGGTACCGTGCACTTTTCGGTAACATTGCTGTTGTGTTTCTGCAGGTGTAGAAGCAGACTCTTGGGGTGTTATCTTGTATTCTCTTGATCATTCTTTCTCTCCTTCATTTTTTTCTCCTACTGTCCCTTTTTCATTTTTGCCTGATCTTTCTCTTTTTCTTGCTTCTTCTTTTTTCCTTTTTGTTTCCGTCTCAAGCGGAACATTAGAGCGTTAACCGCAATGATCCAGTAGTGAAACTAAATCTGTTGGGCTTCTTTTTGGCACATTGCTGTTGATATACAGGGGTTGGACAATGAAACTGAAACACCGGGTTTTAGACCACAGTAATTTATTAGTATGGTGTAGGGCCTCCTTTTGCGGCCAATATCACCAACTGGTGCAATGTGCAATCAATGAAGACTGGCTACCAGGCTGGTCCAATTTAGCCATGAAACCTCCCACATTAAATTAACAGGTGTTTCAGTTTCATTGTCTAACCCCTGTATATGTTATATATGTTTCTGCACGTGTAGAAGCAGTCTTCTACTATCCTGTATTCTCTTCATCCTTCTTTCTTTCCTCCTGCTGTCCCTTTTTCCTTTTTGCCCCTCCACTCTCTCTTTCTTTCTTCTTTTCTCCTTTTCGTTGCTGTTTCCGTGTCCATTGCAATTAAAATGATCCCAAAACGGTTTCTAATAAAGTTTATATATATATATATATAGCGGCTATAGTGGAGCATTGGAGCATTATAGCATTATAGCATTAACAGTAAAGTAAATCTGATGGGCTTCTTCTTGCCATTCAGACAACTATTCTGAGTGCTACTCTGCCAGACAGGGCATGTTAAAATAAATAAGTACATTTGCCTAATCATTCTGCAGGACAGCTTAAATTGTTTCATTGATGATTGTGATCCTGGGAGATGAAAGTATGACTGATGAGAGAGTGAAACGTAATAAAGAGAGCCGCGCTGATTTAGTTCTCTAGCTTTTATTCATGCTCCCTGCTCATATTAACAAAGTAGTTTTCTGCTACTGATGCAAATGCATGCTTGGATTCCCCTGTCCCTCCTCCCCCTTTCACTCTTCTACCCTTTCTTCCCTTCCCTCACATTTTCCCCACTCAATGACCCACCCCTGAAACTTCACCTCCTGAACTGACATGGCATCCACCAGGCACGGAACCAGGCTGAGATTCTGAGGTGGCGCCCAGACTCGGATTATGTACAAGAGCTGTAGTTCTGCAGACACAGTGGTATTTGGTCTTTCAAAAGATTGGAAAGTGTGCTTTGGGGATCACAGAAAATATTAAGCTCAATATGTTTTTGATCTTCTGGTTGATTTTTTTTTTTGGTAATTTGTGCAATTCCACTGTCAACAAAAGCAGTTATTTGCTCCATACGGAACTACAGCATAAACACTAAAGAGTGCATGTTTTGAAACATGGTTTGGCACTTCTTCTATGTTAGTTTCAAATAAGAGGGAATATTTTCTGACAAAGCAAAATGTTCTCTAGGTTCAATGACTGCTGCTTGGGAAAAAACTTGAACCGCTGTGCATAAACGCTTTAACAGTGAATGACTAGCATGTTATGAAAGTCGGGTGCACATATTGAAAATCTCATGGATGTTATCTGGCATTGATGTCATGTTCCACATGCCCAGAATAGCTGTCTCGTCACGGATGTCTCTGTACGCACAAACACTATAAAGTAGAGGACGGCAGTTGGAAAAATGGGCTTCCAAATAGGAGGGGTTGGGTCAGGGGGAGATAGTTGCTAACCACAGGGCGGGGGTTGTTTCTGGGGAGCGTGTGTCAGTGTTGAGTCAGCGGGGGTCAGGTTTGCTGTCTTGGGTATCAGCATCCGGACATCAATGCCAAAACAGCACAAACTGCAGAAACGATTAGAGAGAGGAAGAGTGGGAGAAAGGGGGAGGTCTCCAGCATGGCTCCTCACGGTTACTGGAGCCGTTTGAAGAGAGGAAAGCCTGCCAAAAACAGAAAAGAAACGGGGTCAGAGAATAAGGCAGCACTGTGGAAGAAGATAGGTGTGGTGTCGGTTAGAGAATGAAGACACAGGATCCTGGCTTGTTGGTTGTGCTAGCCAGTGTGGAGCTTCAGAGGGCAGCAGGAAGGCCTCAAAGTCCAGCCTGGGTGCCTCATACCTGGCACTGATTGGGGGCCAGAATACAAGAGATGAACCTGTCACTGACTCCTTCTTGTAAACAAACCAAATACTCTGGGAAAGATGGGGTGTGAAACAGAAGATGCCAGTGGCTCCATGCAGTGTCTCTTCCCCTCTTTTTCTTGCTCATCAAATCAACAACTTTTTTCCTCTTGTGTCAGCGAGAAATCAAACACCCGTCCCCCTTCCATCACAAATGTCCTGAACCTGTGGATGTTCCTAAAACCATGTGCTGTTTTCTTTGCTTGACATGCAAACTATTAAACTGAGCTTATATAATTGTAGTAAAATAAAAGCTGACAAACTTATGGTATGTACAGTGCCTTGCAAGACTATTCCTACCCCTCTAACCTTTTCATATTATTTCACATGTCAGCCATACAGATCAGTGTGGTTGTCATGTGAATCTATAGGGAATTGTGCTGGATCCACAAAATATACACTATCGGTCAAAAGTTTTAGATAAATTTTTTTTTATTTACGTTGCAGATTCTCACCAAAGGCAAGAACACTGTGAATGAACACACATGGAATTATGTAGTAAACACAGTGTGAAATAACTCTAAACATTTTTATAGTTTAGATTCTTCTAAATAACCGCCATTAACTTTGATGACTGCTTTCTCTCCATGAGCTTCATGAGGTGGTCACCTGAAATGGTTTTCCAAAGGGTCTTGAAAGAACTTCCCAGAGGTTCATTGAGAGACGTCCAATGCTTACGGTTTCAGTCAACACAGCAAAGGGCGGCTACTTTAAGGAATCTAAAATGTAATACATGTTTAGAGTTCTTTTATCATTTTTTGTTTGCTACAAAAATGTGTTCATTCACAGTTTTGATATCTTCAGCGAGAATCTACATACCATGTCAATAGCCAAAAACATAAAGAAAACCATTAAATGATAAAGTGTTTCCAGAACTTTTGACCGATTCTGTGTAGTTCGTAATTTTGAGGTTGAATGAAAAGGTTTGAAAATTTTTGAACTATTTCACAAATAAAAATCATTTCTGTCCATCCATCCTGGGTAAATGCTTTTTAGAACCACTTTTTACTGCAATGTCAGATTTAGGTATTTGGAGTTAGGTCTCTATAGGTTTTACACATTTAAATACTGAAATGTTTGCTTAATTTCTTTGCAGAATAGTTTCAGCTCAGCCAACCATTCCATTACAGCTCTGGCTGTATGTTTAGGGTTTGGTTGTGCTGCTGTAAGTTGAATCTCCACACCAGTTTCAACTTCTTCTGCTGCCTCTAACAGGCTTTTGTATTTAACTTTATCCATCTTCCAATCAACTCTGACCAGCTAAAGAAAAGCTTGCCCACGGTGCTACTGCCATTTTTCACATTGTTCAGGATAAGGAGCAGTGGTAGTTTTTCTCCATACTTAGGATTTTCCATGTAGGCCAGAAAGTAAAGTTTTGGTCTCACATGACAAGAACACCTTCTTCCACACATTTGCTCATCTCCTGCGTGGCTTCTGGCAAACTGCGAACAGGACCTCTTAATGCTTTCTTTTAACAATGACTTTTTCCTTCCATAAAGGATACATTTGTGTACTGCACATCTATTTCTTCTCCTCAGATGAGCTGCGGATCTCTGCAGCTTCTCCAGAGTTAACATGAGCATCTTGGCTGCTTCTGTTATTAATGCTCTCCTTCCTTGATCTTTCAATTCAGGTAGATGCCTATGTCTTGGTAGGTCTGCAGTTGGTCCACCCTCTCTCCATGTTCAGATGATGGATTGAACAGAGCTCCTTGAGATGTTCAAAGCTTGGCATACTGTTTTTCAACCTAATCCTGGTTTAAACATCTCCACAACATTCTCCCTGACCTGTCTGCTGTGTTCTTTGGTCTCCATGAGGCTGTTTGTTCTTTAATGTTCTCTAACAAACTGTTCTTATACTGATCTTAAATTGGTGGACTCCATGTCCAATGTGTGGCATCTGAAGGCAATTGATTGCGCTGGAGTTTATTAGGGATGTCGAAGTCAAGGGGACTTCCATACTATGCTTTACGTTAATGCTGGTCTACCACATAAAACTAAAGAACACATTAAAGTTTGCGTCTGTAGTGTGACTTGTGAAAAAGGGATATTTGCATGGCACTGTATCATTGATGATGATAGCTAATAACTTGTTATTCAGCATAATGCTGGTTGTGGTGTTTTAAACAACGCTGGTTGTGGATAAATATAGACTTCTGTCCTGGCTTAGCACTATTCAGTTTGAGAATTCAAGCTGCTATCCTCTTTTAAAGAAATCCTTACTAAGAAAAAGCAATTGCATTGGCAGCTTTCCACATGAGAGATAGATAACATGACTATCATCAGCAAGGGAGACCAACAGAGCTGTTTAAAGTTGACATCCATTATAAGACAGTCCAAGACTTCCCACATCAAAACTCAGCCACGAAACTCACACTCAATGTTATTTCCAGCTTTTGGATACATTAATTTTTCTCCCTGTTTTTACATATCCTCCCTTTCCCAACTGTTTTCACAAACAGAGTCTGTCATTTTTAAGAACTGCCTGGAAAAAAAGCTTCTGTCCGGGGAAATCTAGAAATGACTAAGCAATGGCTGGTTGCAGAGGCCCTCTGGTGAGGGAAGAGAGCTGGAAGGAGGAACTGGCTCCCGAGACGCCTGCGAGCCGTCGGGATACACACTGACCCGGCCACAAAAATGAGCCTCTGGCCACTGTTGGCTTCACACAGATATGCTCTCAGAGACACAGGCACATACCATTGGAAAAAGTGAGACTGGACGCAGCTGAGGATCATGCAGGGAGAGAGGAGGAGGATGGCAGAATTTTAGAATAAGAGGTCGAAGTGGCGGTTTGGAATGCAGCAGCAAAATTCATTCATATTTCTCTCCCTCCTCACGCAAGCAAGCCAAACCTCACTGGTTGAATCAGGGTTCCTCGTAAACAAGCCGCAAGCACTCAATGGCGCCTCTAAAGCTAGCGAGTCAGAGAGAAACAACTGAGCGCAGTAAGGAAATGAAAGAGAGGAAGCCGGAGAGAGTGATAGCATTCCAGCTTTCTCACTGACGTACTGGTGAGGAGGACACAGTCACCATAAAAAGAAAGAAACAGATGTGGAAAGATGGTGAAATACTTCCAGTGGGAGCGAGGCATGGTATAGCGGTAGAGCGTGCCCACTATACACAGAGACAGCCGTCCAGGGTTCGATTCCCGACCCTGGGACCTTTGCTGTATGTCTTCCCTGCTTCTCTCTCTGCTTGTTTCCTGTCTGTGAAATAAAGGCCACTAGTACCACGACATAAAAAAAGAAAAAGATCCTTCTAGTGGTGTGTTTTTAGCACTAACAAATGCAGACTGACTCACTGCAGGATTAAAATGCAAAGAATTGCTTTCTCTGTTATTTTTTTGTATTTGTTTTCATGACATCACAAGAGGCACTGGAATCAAGGTGGTCAGCTAGCTTAGTAAAGACGGGTCTGATTAGAAGCTTCAAGGCTTAATAAAGATTAAATAAAACCCCAAACAGAAACGATCCTCACCTCTGTCTGTCTTCCGTCTCTTAGCTTTGATGTTGGATCTGGTGGCTTTCCTCTTTAGTAAATCCCATTTCAGCCAGCCCTATTTTTTGCCAACCTTTGCTCCAGTTGAAGAACATAAGATTTACTGGAATTAAGATGTAGCAAATTATTCATCAGCCATAGCAACAAAAATCCTTCAGTGGTTTGCAGACAAAGATTCATGTTTCTCTCATCATATTTTAGTCCTTCAAGCTTCACCATGATTGCACTCAAAAGCAGCAGGACCTCTTAGGACTAATGCATTCAGATTACAGGCAATTATGTCTTATTACTATTCGGTTGGGAGAGAGGGGCTAATTTGCAGTATTTGTTCAGTGAATGTCTAACAGTGGTACGGGGAGGGCGCCTTGTACTTCCTGCTGTGCACGCTGTGATGCTGCAGGAGAAGTGTAGCGTAGCACCGATGTTAATGACTCATTTCCCCCTTTACCTGGAGGACATAAGTGAAGCTAATCCAGATACGTCTGTGCTAACAGCCCAAATAAATCACTTCTGGACTCACTTTGATGCTTGCTGTCGTCAGGAGGACCGATCAAGTCAAGCCATAGCCTGGTTCGGATATTGTTTGTTGTGCACAGACGGATTGAACATGTTCAGGTTTTGAGCGCTGCTTGCATCGGAACAATGTTCAATCAATGACCAGTGTTCTTGTGCTCCATATATGTTCAGGTGTTTTCTTCATCCTTAAACAGCTGATTTTATTTATATTGAAATATTAGAGCTTTGTTTCTTTGTGGTAGAGATGTGTGGAGTTCGTCAAGCCTGAATTTAAACTTTGACCTTTTGTCATTCGCATCCATTCTACCAAATTAAAAGCATGATTTAGTTCAACTGGTACCCAACTTTGGGAAAACGGTTTCCACTATTTTTCTTCTACTTAATTCCGTTTCCTTTAATTGTAATTAGGAATTTATCTTTACCCATCACCAAAAAGAAGAACAAACATGTACCATTAGTACAGCATTTTATTCACCATGAGTGGGAAGCCTTAACAGCCACCGTCCTGCAGTGCAATCCCACCTGGTCCACAGCCCAGCGCAGGAAGGATGAAAGGATTTGGATTTCGGGATTGGACAATGTAATTCGTAGATGGGTCAATGAGAGGTAGAGCAAATGGGAGGACTCCTAGCTGGAATGCCTGTGCACAAAAAAGTTTTACAGGAGATCTTTCCTGCCCACACCCATCAGCATGCACGACAACTCTGTGAAGAAACCTGCATAATTTCCCTTTGGGATTAATAATGTATTTTTGAATTGAATTGCATTGAATTGAATCTGACCTGGACTTTTTTTCCCCCAATTCAAGACATTTTAGAACAAACATTTGTAGATGATGAGTCCCAGTCTGAAAATGAATGCCTTGTATGTAGTTTAAAACTCAGTATCTTCAAAGTGGAGTAAAATAACAGACACGATCCCTTCAGTATTACATGGTGGAAGCTTTTTCTCCAGTTTTTTTTTCTTCACAGCAACAGATATTTTGTCCAAAGCAGAGTTTCTGCATGTCAGCCTGGATATGCTGCTCTCCCCATCGCAATTACTTGCCTATAGAAGCTACTATAATGCTTTAGCATTGGTTTCTAAAGTTATATCTGACCCTGACATATACAACAATAAACTTGCGTCATCTAACATTGCTTTCACACCACACCTTTGAACCGTGCCAGAAACTGGACTCTGGCACGGTTTCTCCAGAACCTGAAGCGGTTCCCTTGCAGTGTGAATGCATGCCAGGCCTGTGTACTGAAAGCAGAAAGAGATTATGTAATGTAGGAGGAGCAACTAGGATCAATTGAAAAATCAAAGTTGCAACATAAACCAAGATGAGGCAGAGTTTCTTCTTCTGGCTTTTTTTTTCTCGATCAGCCCAATACTGCCCCTGAAACAATCTGTTGCAACTGTATGATTTTGTTTTGTCCGGTCTAAAAAAATATATCTGTGACAAAGCAAACTGGGCCAAATGAAGGTGTGAATCTTCTCACTTTTCCTGATCCCTGGACTGGACCAGCAGTGTGAATGTGCCCTAAAACGTCTCTCCCACTAGATCTATAGAGGCACAGTAGGAGAAACATAGGTGCTGCTTCAGCAAAATTCCATCTCAAAGACAGGGATGGAAAAAAATTACTTAACGTATGGAAGAAGGTGCTTAATGAAAATTTAAAAAATTGCGACAGAAAAAACGCTGTATCTGTCGAAATCAGCTGCCGGTTTAAATTTTAGGTGCAGAATCTCAATAAATGGAGACAATACGACTGGACAGGCTTTCTGTTGTAAATCCTCCCTACATGACAGTGTATCACTTTCTAGTACAACATGCTGTTCATCTTAGCGTCCTTCAAGGGAAATTGTTGTTCGTAAAAAATATGGAGCATGAAAGGGTTGCTGTGTGGCACCGCTTGCCTCATCTGGACTCTCCTTTTCGGCTTAGTGTGATGGAGTCTGTGGCAGTATATTTAGATGTACGGTTAAGGACAGGAAGAGGGGAAGCGCTGAGGTTATTTGATTGCTTCATTATGGTGATATGTACGGCCATATATTTATGTATACTTTGTTACGTATGCCATTACTTGTGCACCAGTGAGTGTTTGTTTGTTTGCGTGCATGTACCCGTATATGTGCGACTGAGTAAAGAGGGCTCAGTGTTTGGACCACCCTGCAAGCTGGACTGAGTGACAGCACAGGCCTCAAGACTTTTGCAGTGCACCACACACTCCGACTCACACACACACACACACACACACACACACTCAACACATACAGTGCTCAAACACTCGTGTCAGAGAGCCCATTTTTCATCATGTTTTCTACTCTATTAATGTCTCATGACTAAATCCATATCGTGCTCCAAAGCAAACATGCTGCATTAAAACAGGATAAATCACTGCGGTACCAGGAATGAGCCCTGAAGCTGTCCTGCAGCGCTGAGCCCCATGCAGTAGCACCACCAAAGCAGATTCACGGCTGTTTTAAACCTGCTTCTGCACACTGAATTTCTGAACATTTCGTATGGCCAAACTGTGTTATTGCTCTCTTTGTAAATTGTAGCTCTTAGCAGTCATGAGTTTATGGGATTCTTCTTAAATAAAATTGATTCTATTAAAAATAAAATCTTTGACATGCTCTCGAAGATGATTAATTTCTGTTTTGATCCTGTGGAGCTTCCTGAGTTATCAGAAATATTAGCTTCATCTAAACCATCAACTTGTATGTTAGACCCAGGAAGGGTCTTAAGGAAGTGTTCCCTCTGATTATCAGCCCCATTTTAGATATGATTAATCTATCTTTGGTAAATGGGTATGTACCACAGGCTTTTAAGGTAGCTATAATTAAAACCTTTACTTAAGACACCTTCGCTTGATCGAGATGACTTGAAAAATTACAGACCTATATCCAATCTTTCCATTCTTATCTAAAAATTCTTGAGAAAAAAGTTGCTAAACTAATGTGTGAGCATTTTACACAGCAAAGACCTGTTGAAGAGTTTCAGTCAGGTTTCAGAGCTCATCATAGCACTGAGACAGCTCTGCTGAAAGTCACTAATGATATTCTTATTGCCTCAGATAATGGACTTGTGTCTTTTTGTCCTCTTAAATCAGTGCTGCATTTTATACAGTCACCATAATATTCTCTTAGAGGCTGGAATATGCTTAGGGATCAGGGGAACAGCGCTAGCTGGTTTAAATCTTATTTGTCTGACAGATTCCAGTTTGTTCATGTAAATGATAAATCATCTTTAAACCCAGGGTTAATTGTGGAGTACCACAGGGCCCAGTACTTGGGCCAATTCTCTTTTAACTATATATATGCTTCCAATAGGTCAAATTATCAGGCACCATAGGATAATTTTCACTGTTACGCTGATGATACTCAGCTTTACTTATCCTAAATCCTGAGGAACCCAACCAGTTAGATAGACTCCAACATGTCTTGAAGACATAAAAAACTTGGATGACTTTAAGTGTTTTCCCTTCAAAATTCAGACAAGACATATGTTTCGTCTTTGGGACCGGAGTCTTAAAAAAAGATACTGCTTAGTCAATCACTTAACCTGGATGGCATTAAATTGACCTCCGGTAATAAAGTAAAAAACCTTTGGGTTTTAAATTTTGACCAGGATATGTTATTTAAATCCCATATTAAACGGTTTCTAGGATTTCCTTCTTTCCCCTCTGGAATATTGCCAAAATTAGAAATATCCTGTCCAGGAGTGACGCTGAAAAAAAGTCCATGCATTTGTTACTTCAAGGCTGGACTATTGTAATTCTTTCCCTATCAGGATGTCCACAAAATGCAGTTAAAAGCCTTCAGCTGATTCAAAATGCTCCCAGCAAGAGTTCTGATGAAAATTAAAAAGAGAGATCATATTTTCCCCTACTTTAGCTTCCCTTCATTGGCTCCCTGTTAAATCCAGAATAGAATTTAAAATTCTCCTCCTCACATATAAAGCCCTTAATGATCTAGCTCCATCATACATCAGAGATCTGATTGTTCCATACGTTCCTAACAGAGCACTTCGTTCTCAGACTGCAGGTTTACTGGTGGTTCCTAGAGTCTCTAGAAGTAGAATGGGAGGCAGATCTTTTAGTTATCAGGCTCCTCTCCTGTGGAACCAGCTCCCGGTTTTAGTACGTGAGGCGGACACCCTGTCTACTTTTAAGGCTAGGCTTAAAACTTTCCTTTTTGATAAAGCTTATAGTTAGAGTGGCTTAGGTTATCCTGAGCTATCTTCCTTATTTTTTACCTTCGTCTTCTTCCCTCCCTGTTGGATGGAGTAAGGGGGAGTCAGGTTTAGCCTAAACCGGCTCAGTTATGGTTGAGGTGCAAACACACCCTCCATTTCTGCTACCTGTATGACCCCCTCTCTTTTCCAATGGTTATAATCAGTCTGACAGAGAGAGGTATCCCAATCGTTGTGGTGTTTAGTTTAACAATGACCATCAGTGGGACCCTTTGTGGGGTGCCTTGAAACGACATTGTTGTAAATAAGCGCCGTCTAACTAAATAATCTGAACTGAAACTTTCTGTGTAGTTATTCTGCTATAGGCTTAGGCTGTTGGAGGACATAATGACCACTTTCACCCTCTTTGCTACATTCTCCCACTACTCTCCAATTTTGCATTATTTGCTGTTATTTCAGCTTTTAACTCTGTTCTCTCTCTTTTCTCTTCCTAAAAGCTACACCTGGCCTGACTCTGGGTCTACCTGTGACACCTTTCCGGAGAGGGGAATTGTCCAAGCTTCTGCTGTCAACAACTTAATGCTCACCCTCTACTGATGATCCACATGGCCCTGTCTTTCAGTGTTTAGCCCTTTCTCTCTCCTAGACATGATTACTGGCTGAGCTTTTATTGTGACTAACTATGTGCTCTCTTCAGACTCTAACCTTGAAAACTGGCTCAGAGTTGATCTGTTCTTTCTTTTTAGGTTAAACGACTAAAGGAGCTACATCCATTAACATTTACTTTTCCTTCCCATAGAAAGTACTCCTGGATCAGTGCTTCTTTGTTCTCTTTGTGTCTCTGCTCTGTTCTCTCTAACCCCCAGTCGGTCGTGGCAGATGGCCGCTCACACTGAGCCTGGTTCTGCTGGAGGTTTCTTCCTGTTAAAAGGGAGTTTTTCCTATCCACTGTCGCTAAATGCATGCTCAGTATGAGGGATTGCTGCAAAGTCAACGCCAGTGACTGTCCACTGTCTCTACATGTTCATCCGGGAGGAGTGAATGCTGCAAGTCACTGACTGGATGCAATCTGTTGGGTTTCCTTAGACAGAAAAAACTTTTATCCAAATTTTGATAAATACTGAATCTGACTGCACTGTTCAATGATTAGGATTAATTGGAATGTATGTACCTGACTTTTGTGAAGTGCCTTGAGACGACGTGTTGTGAATTGGCGCTATATAAATAAAACTGAATTGAATTGAATAGCCTACATGTGGCAATGGCATCGAGGTAAAAGAAAATAAATCAATGCTTATTTTCAGACTGTTTTCACCATGACTTTCTATTAGCAAAGTTCTCGTGCAGTTTGAAAATGGGCAGAATGCGAAAAATTAAGGAAAATCAAATAGTTTTAGAATACGCATTTTATTCCCTGACCCTCTTCCCTAAAGGTTGCATCCATCCATCCATCCATCGTTAGCTTTAGAACTAGTCTTCTGCCAAACCCCTACCTACCATGTTAAAAACTTTTTTTTTTCTCAACTGCAAAACTGCATTGAGACATTTTATTCGAACAATACTGACTTTGTGAAACTTACCCAACTTTTTCGAGATACAGAAACGGTGAAATTATTAGAAAAACAATCTGTTTTATGCAGGTTTTAAGCAAGATGTCTGCAGGCATCAAGAATTCTTGTTTTCTGTCTCTCTAAATATGATGCTTGGGTTTTTGTCCGATAATGCCAAAACCACCAGAGACAAAGAGCCTGTGGCAGATGCAGCAAATCTCCATCTTAATACAAATTTATTTCAAAACAGTAAAATACTTCTGTATGACTTGCAACTTATTACCCTTCAGCTGTTCCTCTACCACATCAAAATATTGTGAGTCCAAAATGTTTAAAATGCCCTGCCAGGGAGCCCAAACTTAGTTGTGTATCGCAGTCTCTACCTGAAAATATTCTGTGGAACAGATTTACTATACATCCCATTAACTCTGGTGAAACTAACACAGCATTTCAGAAAAAAGAGTACCAACATTCAAACATGGTAGTAGTGTAATGATCTGGTGCTGACTTGGACCTGAACCACTTGCTATATTTGATGGAGAATATCTAGCTATCAGTTTGTGACCTTAAGCTCAAGCACACAAGTGCAGCAGAACCATAATCCAAAGCAGACTTGTAACCCTTGCTGGAAGTTGTTGCCCCCAAGGGTGGGTCAGACACATTTTAGGTTTAGAGGGCAAATACTTATTCACAAAGAGACAAATTGGGTTGCATAGCTTTTTTTTAACTTAAATTAATTAAATCATCGTTTGAAAACTACATTTTGTATTTACCCAGGAAGAACAGATAGTCTGCTAGTATATGTTGCTTTAGGATTGGAAGCATTTTGGTGTATCAAAGAAAGCAAAAATAGAGGAAATGTGTAAGGGTGCAAATACTTTTGAACAGCACTCTAGGATGTCGAGCTTAAAGCACTCAGAGTCATGTCAGGGGTCCATAATAGTAGCTTGGAAAAAAACACAACTAGATATAACTTTGTGAAACAGACTTTAACAATAAATATTGTAAAAAAGGTAACCAACTGACAAGGAGGATAGCATTTTGGTCTCACCTAACAGCCAACCTATTTGTTACAGTCATTCCTAGTTTTTAAAATGACAAAATCCAGTTGTAATATCCATGTTCCCGACAGACACTCTGTTTTTCCATTCCCCTTAGACATGTTGCTTTTGCCGGCAGCATGTTGATGGTGTTGTTTTGTCTTGATGGAATGTGTGGACTAACTGAGCTGCATTTAAATTGAAATGATCTGCTTCTGGCAGAGAAATGTTTCATTAAAGCCAAAAACAAATCTGTTTTCCGAAATGGAGACATTAGGCAGTCATGGAAGAGCAATATAAAGTAATTTGTTTCCTAACTTAATTTTTCATTTTTTTAGTGTTCAGTTCTGACGATAATAGGCATATCAGACACAAATATGTGCTCAGTGAAGAGGAAATACTGGTTCTGAGATCCAAAGCTTACCTGACTTCAGTAGTAATACGGAGTCTTACTTCCTGGTCATTTAACTCATTTTACTGTGTGGCAGCAAAGTTCACTGTAGATACAGTGAAGACCTGATTTTGTTGCACCCTTGGTAAAGATTTAAATAAATCCTAAAAATAATCCATCTTTTATTGCATTAGTATATTTTCATACTTTAATATTTAGACAAATCCAACCTCTCATTTGAGTATATTTGATTATAAATTTATTCACCACAATTTTATTTAAAAATGTCCTGCTATTTCAAATAGTCCGAACAAGATTCCCAGGGAGTTTGGAAGAGAAACAGGCCCACAGTATCACAGAACCTCCACCATACTTATCAGTGGGCATGAGGAGCCTTTCCACATACTCATCCTCTGTTTCACTCCAAACCCAAATACATCCGATAAGCTGAGTCTCATCTGATCTACACGGTTCCAGTTAAAGACCCAGCAGTGTTCAGCAATCTGCTCGTGTTCCTGTTTGTGATGGTAGGGCCAGAAAAGGCTTTTTTCTACATATCTCCCGAGCAACTGGTTGGCATGAAGATGCAGTCTATTGGTTATTATGGAGAGTTCAAATTGATACTCCTTTGCTGGTGTTCCCCAGTGAGCTTTGGGGAGTTTTATCGTCCTAGACACTGTTAGCAATGTGTTAGGATGTGTTGTGGGACATCAATGTTTTGACCTTTGGTATATTGTTCCTTACCTCTGACATTACATAGTAAAAAAATAAAATACACCCCCACTCCACTTTGTCTGCCATCATTTATACATTTTCTCCTTAAGCATGACGTTGAGGTTTAAACATTTAGTGCCTGATCTAAATACATACTGCATCATTTAGTTATCTGTGCAACTGTAATCAGTTTGCGTCATCTGTTGCAATTAAAAACATATCTGAAAGCCATTTATGTTATTTTGATAGTCATCTTACTCAGGCTGAGGAAAAACACTGAAATGTTGCAGTGTGGGCTGCTGCTTCCAATCGCAGCGAGGGACGGGCAGAGAGACGTTGGTTTTACTGGTGTTTGGTGGACTGACGAGGGACATCAAAGAGGATAGAGCCGGCTTTGGGCTGAGCTCTCTTGGCTGATTAAAAAGCAGGGGCCACGGTAACGTCTGGATGGGCCATTTAAAACTAATGAGGGAACATAAATAGAGCCATGGCCATCGGCATGTGGAGGAAATTTAAATGTTTGCACATAATCTGTAGACAATTAGGTCTAGAAAAACTTGAATGCCGAGACATTTTTTTCCTTTTTTTGATGTGTATCAGAATTTGTTTAAGTTCCAGTTATGTTTGATTATGGGCCTAATTAGCATCCATGTTTTTAGAAGAATTTAGCAATTACAGTTTTGTAATTTTGGAGTGGCTGTTCCTTCTTCCATCTTGGCAGGTTAAAGACTATTTGCTGTTTGGAAACTGTTGCTATGTGAACGTGTTTTCAAAGGAGCTCCAAATGCAAAATTAACAAGAAGACGTGGATTATTCTGCAGTTTATAAGCATCCCTCCCTCCCTCCCTCACTCCCTCCACCTATCCATCCATCAATCCCTCCATCCATCCCTCCCTCCCTCCCTCCACCTATCCATCCATCCCTCCATCCATCCCTCCCTCCACCTATCCATCCATCCATCCATCCATCCATCCATCCCTCCACCCATCCATCCCTCCCTCCCTCCACCCATCCATCCCACCCTCCCTACACCTATCCATCCATCCATCCATCCATCCATCCATCCATCCCTCCACCCATCCATCCATACCTCCCTCCACCCATCCATACCTCCCTCCCTCCACCCAGCCATCCATCCATGTCCTCACCAACATTTCCAGTTTGATGGGTTTACAGGCAAAAGGGGAAATAAAATCCCTCAGGGTCCTTGGTCTGCCCCTGGATCTCTTTCCATTGGGCAGGCCTCGGAAAACTTCCAAACTGAGGCATTCAGGAGGAGTCTTGATCAGATGCCTGAACCACCTCAGCTTATTTAGAGGAGCAGGAACTCTACTTGAGCTTCCTAGGCTCCTCACCTGAACTCTGACATTTTCAACAGGCTAACAACTTTTTCCAAATCTATCATGTTCCCTAATAGACAGAGATTGAAGGCTAAAAAGGAAAAAACTGAGCAATGTTGGTGTAATATCTCCTTCCTGTTTTATTAGCCAAGAGTGTTGCTCTCTCTCACTGTCCTGCAGCCTGAATGCACTGCAGACACTCGTCAACATGTTGAAAATAAACTCTTACATCTCTGTGCTTCCTCTGTCTTAATTTTTAAATGCCTCAAATTAACAGTATCACCACCAAAGAGTGTCGCTGTTAATGCAACCTTGTCGTTTGGTGAGGTTACTGATGGGAAAAGTTTGGAGTTTTGAGTTTCTAATAGGCCAATTATTATTCACGGAGTCAAGCTACAAATCGTCCAGATTCTGGTCGTCAACTGATTTGTCGGTGCATCTCTTGAAGTTTTATCTGTGCTTTTTTCTATTGTGTTGAGTTTAAAATATCTAGTTTGGCAAAGGACATATAAGATTTCATTATAAATATAGGAATTCAACCTTATCCAACTTTTCATTGGATCCAGTGTAAGCAGGTTGTATCTACTGTGTTACACACAAGGATGCAGATCTGTGCTTTACCTGAGCTGAGCTTTAAAGATAATTATTGCCATCATCAGCGCTGAGTCACCCTGCACTGCCGGGTCTGTTTTAGTATCTTGTGTGGTACGCTGTGATGGATGTAGGCAGGAGGCATTTGGTTTTGTGAATGAGTCATGTACTGTGGATCGTTTGTCATGCGCTTGTGACACAAACAAATAGGAGAGATGCAAACAGAATACGGCAGATGACAGTAAATGGAAGTGAAGTGACACGTGCACATCAGTTTACAGAGAATCTGCGGGGCTGACAACAAAACCATGTGCTGTGATTCATCAAAGGTGAAAGCTGCCGTCACTGGTGTCTATAAGTAAATGGCGTACGTCAAAAGTGGCATCAGAACTCCATGCAGTGCAGGCATCTGTAAGTCATCTTAACTATCCATCCCCCTCAAACTTGTTCCAAAATTATTTAGTTTTTTCTGCAATAATTTCTGCCTTTCTTTGATTTTCTAATTTTCATTTCCCTCCTTTGTTTTCTTTCCCCTTTGTTGTCATAATTTTCAGTGTTCAAAGCACAGCTCAAGCAAAGGCCCAGACGGCAGAGCTCCTGCAACAAGCCGTCATTTTCTTTGTTGATAATCCAAGCGCTTGGCAGGATGATAGCGCAAAAAGCCAGCCCGTCTTTAAGGGATTCCAGGCCTGTTTCACAGTGTGACTTTTTTATTATTACAAGTTTCATTTAGTGTCAGCGCTGAGTTATTTCTCAATCCAGCTCTCTTCCAACATCTAATGGGCAATTATCTGTGGGGGAGAGAACCTAATGGGTGTTTTGTTTCACAAAGTCCCGACGTTATTTATGTCAATGAGCAACGCTGTGTGGAAACGTGGCAGACCCGTGCAAACCGCTCGACTTGTTTAGATTCTCTTCATGGAATCCCACACCCATTGTATGCCAGCAGTAACCACAAAAGCAAATATATGCATGGGAGTGCATGCATCTGTGTGTCGGTGAGTGTGTGAAGTCTAGAGCAAAGATGTGCAACCGTGTGTGCACAAATGTGTGTAGATCATTATAACGCAAATGCGGAGACATGATGAAAGTATCTACTGACAGAAAAGCCCGTGCGCGCGTACTCAACGCCACACCGGCCACCCCCAAACATATAAACCCGTATAAACAGACATCCTACCTCCCACATGCAACACACACACTCACCACAGATACTTACACAAGCAGAACTGTAGACCTAGCACCACATACCCAGACACCCCCCACCTTCAACTGCACACATGCACATAGCTAGAGACCCACAGTCACATATGCAGGCATACCCCGATACACGTACACGCACAGACTCCGAACCAGAGACCAACCACCGACTCAGTGACATCATGGCTTGGATGACAGCACGTCTTCCAGGCCCATTAGTCTGATTGTAGGTGGCTCCGCTCTGCCGCAGTGATTTATGGGTAAATATCCAAAGTCTCTGCTATGTTGATTTGTGAGCCGTGTTTGGGTCCCTTTGGTCCCGAGACCACGAGACTTGGGAGGGGAATCCTAAACAAATAATGAAATTGTAAAAGTGGAGACATGGAGGCAGAGGAGAACCAGCCCTGTCACTCTATTATCACCCTGCGCTGCTGATCATTTAGTGTGTGTGAAATTTAACAAACGTGTGTGTGTGTCTTTGCAGATACCTGTCTACCTGCATGTGTACCTGCTAACTAGTTTTCTCCAATTTCCTTCCTGTAGAAATAATTATTGTTTTCCTTTGGTCTGCTGTTAATGAAGCCATAAGTCTGTTTAGCTGGCTGTTTGATGCCTGTGTTTCTTGTAGATAGCTTATTTTTTCTTTTTTATGTTTATTGCCTTAGAAGTGTGGGCATTTTTAAATTATTTGTTTCCTAAACAGAGGTGGCTAAAGAACCCAGAGATTCTACTCAAATAGAAGTAGCAGTACTTCAACATATTTTTACTCAAGTAAACAGTAGTGATCCAAGAAATTACTCAAGTAGGAGTAAAAATGGCTACTCAAGTAGCATCGGATTTAATTTTTTAATAATGTTATTCTCCAACAAAAAAATTAAGTTATTCTGGTATTTTAAAGCTTGAAGTGAAAATACGTATACAATGAAATAAAATAATTACAAAATAACAAGGTCAGGCAAAAAATAGACTTTTCCAAATCAATGCTTTTAAACATTAAACTAATTACTGAAACCGCTACTTACAGTGGGTAATGTATATATGTTAGAGCAAGCTAAAGAGTTACTTCTTGTGACAATATATCCTGCTTACTGTATGTTTAGTTGACCTAAACCTTGTGTAGAAACAAGAAGTCTTACTTTAACATAAACTGTAGGTGTGTGTTTCTGTTTCTGCTGCATATTTGGGTACAACATTGTTGTTCATTATTCAGTGAAATAACTTGTAAAATTTACTCAAGCATGAGTACCGATACTTCATAATAATAGTAAAAGTAAAACGTATGTAAAACTATGTAAAATTAATCCTAAAAGTACATTTTTTGCAAAAGTATTCATCCTCAAGTTTTTCATATTTAGTCATGTTAAACGAAAATGAACTTCATTGTATTTTATTGGGATTTCATGTGATAGACCAGTGCAGTAATGCAGAGTAGTGCTTAGTTGTGAAGTGAATCTGAGAGGTGTGTTGTGCACTTTTTTTTTACCCCCTTTTCTCTGATATCCTTAAATAAAATTGCCTACTGATGTCACCTAATTTGTAAAAATATTCCATCTGTGTGAAATTTAATCTCAGTATAAAACCAACTGTTCTGTGAAGGTCTCAGAGATTCATTAGAGAATCTAAGCGATCAAACAGGATCATGAAGATCAAAGAACACAGCAGACAGTGGAGAAAGCTGGGCTTGATGATAAAAACAATATCGCTATCTTTCAACATATTAGGGAGCGCAACTGCAAATCTCCCGAAACACGGCCATCCACGTAAAGTCTGAGAGTTGCAAGCAATAATTAAAGAACCAGCCAAGAAGCCCCTTTGGATGAGCTACAGAGATCCACAGCTCAGGTGGGAGAATCTGTCTACAGGACAACTATTAGTTGTGCACTCCATAAACCTAGCTTTTAAAATTACAAGAACATGCCATAATAAGTCCAGTTTCCCTCAGGCTGTGTATGGGACACACTTGTAGAAGAAGGTGCGCAAGTTTGCTGGTAAAACACTATGTGGGGAAAAAAAGCACACTGGAGAAAAACCTCAACATAAAACATGGTGGTGGCAACATCATGCTGTGGGGATGCTTTTCCTTAGCACACACGTGGAAGCTGGTCAGAGTTGAGGGGAAGGTGGATGGAATCAAAAAAGGTAAGTTCTCTAAGAAAACTTGTTAGAGGCTGCAAAATACTTCAGACTGGGGCAAAGATTGACCTTCAATGACCCACAATGACCCTAAACATACTGCTGTGCTACAGTGGAATGGGCCAGGACAAAGTGTATGCACTGGTTAGAGTGACCTAGTCAAAGTTAAGATGTAAATTCATTTGAGAACATGTTGGAAGATTAGAAACTCTAAGTTGCTTTAAATCAAGATTAAAAACTTGTTTAGAGTGGCCTTTGAATGTGTCATCTAAACATTATTAGCTACGTTTTCAGTCCAATTTTCCTTTCATTTTCTTATCCATCATTCTATTCTCTTTATTTTATTTTAATTTTTTTAAATTACCTCTGTTGTTTGATTTTCTGTATCATTGTAATGTTTTTCCTTATGTACAGCGCCTTGAGTGCCTTGTTGCTGAAAAGCTCGACTTGACTTGACTAGTAAAAGTAAAAAGTATGTAAAACTATGTAATATTACTCCTAAAAGTAAATTTTTTGCAAAAGTATTAATCCTCAAGTTTTTCATATTTAGTCATGTAAAACGAAAATGAACTTCATTGTAAGTTATTGGGATTTCATGTGATAGACCAGTGCAGTAACTGGACTGCACTAGAAACTCTGTGTTCATAGATGATTTTCATGCAGTCTGGCTAAGCTTGAGCTATTCTGCAGAAAATTCCACCCCACCATCTCAGGGCAACATGGAGACCCACAGGCCAAACAGTCATACCTAAAGGCAATTTAGGGTAATCAATTAACCATAAAATTAATGTTTTTGAACTTTGGGAAGAAGGCGGAACACCCAGAGAGAGATGACACAAGCACAGGGAGAACATGCAAACTCCATGCTGAAGAAGCCAGTCTGGGACACAGTAGAACAATAAAATATGGTTGGATCAAAGCACCTGTTTATGAAGGAATTTCTTGTTACCTTAAAACAAACCCACTTTAATTATTAAACAATTTTTACAATTTATTTGTTTCAAATGCCTAAATAGAACCTTAACAAAATGATTTTCACTTAAAACATCTAAAAACTGAAGTCATGAATGTCTTCACACGGATATTGTATTATTTTTTAGGATTTTATTTGCAATATTTTAAGTCTATCCTGGGTTTTAATTGCAGATTTATTTAGGTATGTGTGTGAAGTTGGTTTACTGGTGCTTATCCTCAGGACAGTCCCACTCCTCTTCCAAGAGCCTGTTGAAGAAGGCTACACAAATGGTCCAGAGGAGCCCACAGAGAGCCCTTCAACACTAAATTATTGTTTAAGGCTGTGCGCTCATGTGAATAAATGTTGTGTGCAGTTGCATTTACATGCATTATGGTGTACCTGTGCATCAGCTTATTTAGAGCACCTTTCTTCGCTTGGCAGACACTAAAAGCTTGGATCAACATAAAATGTGAAGCGCAAATTGAGATATGAGAATTTTTGTTGGTTTATTCGTGCGTAACTGTTGACCTTACCTAAAATGTTCCATATCTTTTTAATGACTTACGATTGTTATTCCTTTGTATAAAAAGACGTATGACTCAGACTAAATAAATAAAGAAAATTTGACAGCCGTGACATGCTAAGGATAAGATTTGCCCATTTATGGTTTGCAGCTACTTATAGGATCTCATGCTCACATTTATGAAAAGGGCTTGCCTCCAGGATATCACTGGCCAAAATGTCCCATAAAAGGTCAACTTTACATGGAAACACAGTTCATAGTGTAAAGAGCAGCGTGGGCTGTATGACTGTATCACGCTGCTACAGAAATGTTTGTCTTCAGGCGCTTTAAGTCTCGTTCCATCATCTTTATATTCAATCACTTGAGGCTGACACACAAATTCACAGAAATGAAATGGCAACAACATTGAGTGACATGTGAGGTGAATCCTGAAATGCTAAAAAGTATTTTCAGCACACTATGAAAAAGTAAATTACTGTTTCATCGTTGGTATTGCTAACTGCTAGCAGTAGTCTCCATGTGTATTTCCTAGAGATTTCTAAAAAGCAGCCAACATTTCCATTTCAAACATAACGATGATTGAAAGCTCAACAGGATAAACAGAGCAAACTTGCTGTACTCTAATCAGCCTTCCTGGTGTCACCTGAAAGTCTTGCTCTCTCTTGATTGCTTGCTGCCATCTTTAAATGTGTCACTGTTACAGAAAAAAGCTAACTTAATAAACTCGGTGGGGTTCAGTGTGATGCATTTACTGATTGGAAACAGATCAGATTTTTAAAAATTTCCAGTGGGCAATCAAAGGTCAGGTCCAGTCGAGCTGAAAATTGTCTGATTCCAGCAACCAGACGATCTCTCTGTGCATCTCTTTCTTGAAGTCTGGTCTTCAAGAAACAGGAAAGGAATCCAGCAATAATCCAGAAGATACTTAAGCCTTGAGCATGTCTTGTTTTCAGTAAAAAGCTCACATAGTTTCGGTTAAATACCATGTGATGTTGCACAAGCTGATTTTATTTTTAAGATTCAGCTAACAGAATCTGCATAATGTGTCTTGTTAACTAGCTACTTGAAACAAAGTGGCACGAGATTAAATGTAAAACAATTTGTTGCTTCGTTATCTGTTAATCGTGACGCAGTGATTCATTCCTTTAGTTTTGGAGCTTTTTTATTCTTAAATATTTCATGATTCAAAATAGGGAGGCTTAATGAACAAAAATTAAGTAAAAGACTACACTTTAGTGAAAGAGCAGGCAATGTTGAAAGAGAGACTTGGACAACTGTTGACGAGACCATCTTAAAAGATGAATGTATCTGTCTGCTTTGAACCAAACTAAAAGCAATATCTGTTTGGATGATTTAAAGGTGTGAGGTTTCTTCTCTGTTGTCCCTCCTTCATCTGCACAGCTTCATCTCGTTCTGTAAACCTCTCAGTTTCTTCCTTTTCATATTCTCTCTTGGCTTATGTGTCCATAATGAGCATTTCCTCCTCACCCCCGCCACCTATTCTCTCAACCCACCCCCTTTCCCTCCACTCGATGTGCTGAATTGGAGAAGCTTATCGCCTAGCAACCACAATTAAAGTACAACAAGTCAGTGGCGGTTGCAGCCACCATTGAAGCAAGCTTTCGCAAACCTTCGTAGAACCAGCACGCTTTGCACAGAAAGCAGGGAAAACAGGGCAGGGAAGCAGGAAAGCAGAGCCTAAGAGTTGAAGTTGAACAGGTGAGCAGCAGTTGGAGTTGAGACTAAAGCGGCGCACTGAGGACTGAGGACAGGGAGAGTGAAGTAGCGTTAGATTTGAGAGGAATGTGTGCCGGAATCAACAGATGCAAGGTGAATGCCTCCGGAAAATATGTTGTGTGCTTGTTTCTGTGCTTGGAGTCTTGTGGATTTTTAACTCAGTATGTATTTATGTTTGCTCGTGAGACTTTATGGAAGAATCACATGCTGAGGAGGATTAATGCATTTTGAAGCGATTGCCAGAAAAACAGTTTGTAGATTACGAATCAGTGTAATTTCACAGCTATAAAAGAATGCCAAGTGTCTGTTGGAGTATAGTGTAAAGGCATTTGCTCAAACACCTGCCTCCATGGACACTGGTTGCATGATGCAGAGGGTGAAAATGTAATCTAATGAATTCATTGGGGGCCAGTCTAAAAGATTAATTCACCGTGCATTATTAATCCCCCGTCATGTGGTTGTGTACTTATTTATTGTACTGTAAAACAAAAACCTTTTAGTCACTAAAAGGTTTAGATTTACTGTACAAGCGACAGGTGTTTGTTCTTGAAAAGCCTGCTAATATTTTATATACTTTTCACTACGGTTGAAACAGCTATGGTGCTGCATTCAGAGACCTTGTCGCCTTCTGCAGAAGTCACCTTTTGTTCTATACAGATAGAATTTCTTAAACGGGCAAAGAGAAACGTTTCAGGTCATTTCACCTCTTTGCTAATTAGTATCAGTTTGTATTTATGTGAAATCTCAGGTATAATTTATTGTCACTTTGATTATCTGTGTGTTTAAACCTATTTATATTTATTTTGTTCGTATCTCTGTTTGGGCCTGTCAACTCTTGACAGAAACAGTCCTGCTGGCAGATTTCATCCATTAGAGAGTATGGGTACTAATATATATATATATACACATAATTGTTTGTTTATTAAGGTTTATTAAGCAATATTTGTTTGTAGATGTTTATCAGATGACCAATGAACAGCACAAGATGATAATAAACCACAATCCATTATATGGCTGTGGAGTTGATGCCGGTTTCCATTAATCTATTGTCTTCTCTTTAGCTGAGGTGGGGTTGCAAGGGTAACAGAAAGGGAGGCTTGTTTCTTGTATCACACTCAGAAGATCCAAAGGTCTTCCAAGGCTAGAAATCATATACATATCCTCAAGCAGGTTCTTGGCGTGCCCTGGGGTCTCCTCCCAGTGGGGCATGTCCAGGAAACATCCAAAGGATGATGCCCAGGAGGCAACCTGATCAGATAAAGCACCTGAGCTGATTACTATTGAAGTTCTCCAAGCTCCTCTGGCTAACACAGCATTAAGACTCAGCCGAGCCACCCTACCGAGAAGGCTCTTTTCAGATGCTTGTACCTGGGATCTTGCTCTTTTAGCCACAATCATTATTTCATCATGATAGGACTGGATTGGAAGGTTGGAGGGTGGAAAACTGAGGTCTTTGCTTTTTAAATCAATAGATGAAAGCAGGATCTGCATTACTGCAGGTGAAGCCCCCATCCATCAGACATGTCCTCCTTCTTTAGAGCATGGTCATGGAATAAATAGCCATTTCTATTCCTCTGTGAGTCCATTGTCTAATTTGACGTTGGGTGCATTGGGTTGTGGGGGTAAAAAATCCAAAAGGGAAATCCTTCATCTCCCCATCAACACTCTCCAGTTTATTCTGGGGGTTATTGGGTTCCCTGGGCAGAACGGAAAAAATAGTCGATCCAGCAATTTCTGGTCCCCCTCCCAGTGTTATGTGTCAAGAAGACCTTTAAATTAGGCGACCAACGAGGCATCCTGGTAAGATCCACCTCTGCTGATTCCTAAAGCCTTGCTACGAGCTTCTCCTTGATGCTGGAGGTCCTCACCCTATCTCTAAGACTAAGCTGACATCAGAGAGGGCTGAGTGATACAGGTGCTGGGGCAGCAAAGCCCACTCCGTCTATTCATGTACTGCTCCATCCTACCTTCACTCGTGATCAAAACACCAGAGACAGAGACTACCTCTATATTGTCAAGTTACAATTACATTCTAAGCATTGCTGTAATTTGTGGCCTGTAGATTAGGTTAAGCAAATTATATTTAAAGCTTGCTAGAGAGTAGCTTCAAGCTGCAAAAATAAAAAAAAGTTTGTTTTAATTCAGCAAGAGCCTGTTAATCGGCCATCAATTAAAATTAGGCGTGCAAAAACATCTAAGACATGCAGCGCAGTGTGCCTTGAGGACCAGGGTTCCAACACACTCAGTGTCCTGATCTAATTATTAACCTGTATGATATATCGTGGCTTACCTGCCATGGGCAGCTGCAGATAAAACCATTCTTTGGTGATTTCAATGGTATCCAAATATCCAGCTATTTAGGTTCAGCAGAAAATTCAAATGACAGCAAAAAGCATTAAAATTGGACATTTTATTTCAGAGTATTAAGTCCCAAAAGATTCACGCTATGGAGCATGTCTGGTTTTATTCTTGGTAATACCCTAATGTTAAAGAAGACAGTCCATATTTAAGCCTATATTAAATACATATAACTATGAGTAAGCACTTGTACTCTGTTCAATTTTAAATATACCTTTCTGCTAAAGGGAAAGATTAAAATTTTAATTGAGAAATGTGTTTAAAATTGACACAATGCTGTCAAAGATTTACTTGAAAATGTACAGTAACGGTAAACTTCCGTATGCATTCAAAACTACACTTCTAATATTGACGGCAGTGTAATCCAAAGCATTCCTAAAATTCTAATCCTGATAATTACTTCTTTCTAATAGAGCATCCTAAAATAGTCCTTCTTCATCCCCCTCAGAGCTATCTGTCAAATGAAGCTGGCCCACCTGCTGTCTTCCCTCTGAGGGAGTGTGGTAATACCTGAGGGGACAGTGGGGGAGCTGGTGGGGTAAAAGGTTACCATATCCTCCCCCCACCAGGAGCCTGAAACCATATGAAGGGGCTGTATATGTGCTTAGAAGTCAGGTGCTGGTTAAAATGTCAACTCAATGCTCACATAAAAGGCGCAGCTAAAACGTCAGAGTAGCATCTTTCTGTTCAAAATGTCACCGCTTGACTGATATAAAGGTGCCAACAGTTCTCTAATGTCTCTAATGTCCAGTCTGAGGTTCCAAAGGAAGAGTTGAGTGAAGCAGTTTGACTATTTGAAGTCTTTAAATTTTTTACCAAATATTGAAGTAAAACTAAATATATTCATCATCTTGTTTACTGTGGATTTCAGATGTACATTGCCTTGGAAAACTATTCATACCCTTTAAGGTTTTACACATTTATCTTACATTAGAATCACAAACTTCAATGTGTTTTATTAGGATTTTACGTGGAAGACCAACGCAAAGTAGCACAAGGTTGTGAAATAGAAAATCCATCGTTCCCTCATCATCGTGCCACACGTATCAGATTTTTATTTGGAAAACGTTTTGTTGGTCGATCACATAAAATCCCTAAGTTTGTGTAACTTGACAAAATGTGGAAAAGCTTAAGGCTTATGACTACGTTTCCTAGGCACTGTAAGCTTTGTCTTTTTTAAACTGATGAAATAGATTTACTTTTGAGGATAAATGTACCAGCTTATCACTGCTTCAGAAGTCTTACTGGTAGAACAAGTCCATTGTGTTGCAAATGATTGACAAAAATACCTGTTCCTCTCACCGCAGGCTTCAGTTTTCCTGCTGAGTCCCAAGATGCTGCTGCTGATACACCATACCAGGGTATAGATAGGTGTTCATTTCAAATGATGAAAACAAAGTGTAAAACAACACAGTTTTTCCATCCTAAGGACCCTGATTGATGCATGCACATGTGTGTATACACTCTGCTTTTTGGGTGTTGCTCTGCCTTGTTTGCAGAGTTCAGGTTATGTCAGCATGCGTCACCGCTGAGCTTCTCTAGAAGACATGGACAGCAGGAACATTACTATTTGTGTACTTGCACCTTTGTGTATGGGTATATTTTCAGTTGGTGTGTGCCTTAAAGGTTGCCTCCTTTGGAGGGAGGAATTCGAATGTCTCCCGTTGAGCAGCGCCAGCAGGAACGATTCGCTTTATACTTTCTGAACTCAGAGGACTTTACCTTCAGGGAAATGGCTTTTAAAAATATCCTTCACTCACCCTTCCTCTCTTCTCTCTTAAGACACCCTTTTTAAGCTTCAGTATACAACCTTACAGTCGCCACTTTGCATTGAGCTATTCACCAGGTAGTTATCTGTACCTCCTGGACAGTCAAAGCTTGAAACCTGTAAACCATCTAGAGGAGTTTTAGAGTTTTCTGTAAGTTTCTAATGATGGACAACAAGGATTCATTCGATGCTGATTCTAATGAATGCTTTTCTTCACTTTCTTTCCAGAGTCTGGGCTCTGCAGACCGCAAGGAAAACCAGCAAAAGAAGTAAGTCCCCCCTGTTAACCTGCCTGTTCATCATTCCATCCAAGCAGGCATCCAGAATTAATAAATTTAGATTTCCTCTGGGTTCAGTTGTTGAAAGCTGCAAACAGCAAGAATTAAAACTCTTGGATCCAAAGAACATACAGCATGTTGCTGCAGAATCAGATGTAAGTTATTGTCTTTCTGACAAGAGGGACAAAAACGGTTTGTTGCATACAAAAATTCCACATAGGTCCTTTTTATACTAGTTAGTGTCCTGCTATTGATCCTGCTTTGAGTAAGTAAACACCATCATACATCCTTTAAAAAGAGTAATCTGTCTTACTGCAGCTCCTACTGAGAGCCTACCGAGCAACATTTCTACAGTGGTCAATCACCTATATGTCTCTAAGAAAATCAAGTAAATTAAAATCTGTCTTAATAATGCAAAACATTATATTTACTCTCGCATTGATTTGCTACAAATGTTTACAGATTTTTACATTTGACTGAAAATGAATGGCAGCATCGACCTCAGTGTTTTTATTCTGCACTGTATCTTTAAGCTGCTCACTTAAAACTTTGACCTTATTCCTGTGTGGAAATGTAAGGAAATTTATGTGTTTGAAACACAAGTTGGGATTATGAGGCTAACCCATAATCCAGTCTACAGCAGTAATACCTCTCAGGCATTCTGGTTTTACAGTGTGCCACTCTTTGGACTGATGAGAACTAAAACAAAAAAACGAAAATCTCTCTACTTTTAAAAATTATGTTTGTAAGTCTACTATTTCAGAACTGGTAACACGTTGTACACTTGATGAACACAAGGTCGATTTTTTATTTTTTTTTTAGCTGCAAAATCTTTACAAGTACAGCATAACCGTAGACGTATTTTCTCCCCAGTTACCGTATTGTCTTGTTGCACGATATTTGCAGGATTCGGGGGCCCTTTGTTAGGGGCCATCGGGTCTCTGTACAAGCGAAGCAGGAGTTTGGTCTGCATTGCCGGCACTAAGTCGGACCTGTTCCCAGTGCATGTTGGACTCCGGTCCTGTTCATAACTTTTATGGACAGGATTTCTAGGCGCAGCCAAGGGCCGGACGGGGTCTAGTTTGAAGACCCGTGGATTTCCTCCAGCCAAGACCTACAGCATGCACCGGGTGGTTCGCAGCCGAGTGTTAAGTGGCTGGGATGAAGATCAGCTCCTCCAAGTCCGAGGCCATGGTTCTCGACCGGAAAAGGGAGGCTTGTCCTCTTCAGGTTGGAGGGGAGTTCCGGCCTCAAGTGGAGGAGTTCAAGTTTCTTGGGGTCTTGTTCATAGGTGAGGGGAGAATGGAGCGGGGGATCGACAGACGGATCGGTGCGGCTGCCACAGTAATGGTGACGCTGTGCCGTTCCGTTGTGGTGAAGAGAGAGCTCTCGATTTACCGGTCGGTCTACATTCCTACCCTCACCTATGGCCATGAACTTTGGGTCATGACCAAAAGAATGAGATCCCGGATACAAGTGGCTGAAATGAGCTTCCTCCGTAGGGTGGCCGGGCACTCCCTTAGAGATAGGGGGAGGAGCTCGGAGTCCGGGAGGGGCTCGGAGTAGAGCCGCTGCTCCTCCACATCGAGAGGAGCCAGTTGAGGTGGCTCGGGCATCTATACCGGATGCTTCCTGGACTCCTTCCTTGGAAGGTGTTCCAAGCACATCCCACCGGGAGGAGGCCCAGGGGACGGCCCAGGACATGCTGGAGGGACTATGTCTCTCGACATGCCTGGGAATTCCTTGGGCTCCCCCTGGAGGAGCTGGAGGAGGTCTGGGGAGAGGGGAAGTCTGGGTGTCTTTACTGAGTCTGCTGCCCCCGCGACCCGGTCCCGGATGAAGTGGAAGACGAATAGTACGACTTACAGCTGATAAAAATACAAAAATTTTTTTTGTAATTTTGCATTAAACCAATTAAAAGAATTCTTGAAAGAAATGTTGACCTATTAAAATGTATGTCAATGTCTTAAAAGAGGCCACACAGATGCTTCTGATGTTGTCTCTGGTTTACGGTTGTAGCCCATGTCCTGGTTACATCAGTGTGCGGTGGATCTTGATGCTCTGACTCAAGCTGTAGTCCACGTCTTCTGAATCCTCCTCAAACCCGTGAACGGGCTTTGCTTCGCAGTCTTCTCATGGCTGTGGTTAACCCAGTTGCCTGTGACACCTTTTTTTACCAAATTTTTTTCCTTCCACTCAACTTTCCATTAATGTGTTCAGATATAGAACTCTCTGACAGCTTGTGACCTTTAGTGTTTTACCCTCCTTGTGGAGGAGGTCAATGACTGTCTGTTGACCAGCAGTTAGGTGAGTAGTCTTCCACATGAATGTGTTGGCCATAACAGAACATTTCGGTTTAAAAATCCTTTTTTGTTGTTGTTCTCATGAAATACTCGTGTTCTAAGAAACAGAATTTTGAATTTTTATTAGCTGTAAAATATAAGAGAACTAAGGTTCTTAACACATCACTGTGTGTGCAAAAATGTTATTTTTAAATGGAATTACTGCAATAAATAACTGAAATGCACCTATACAGGACATCATAGTTTCCCCAGCAGCTGAAATCGTGTTCACCCATATGTAGCTCCAGCACAGCAATTCTTTCTTTGTTTTTATACAGGTTTATCTATTAAACTCTTCTACTGTTTTTTTGTTTAATTAAATCAGTTTGATGATCACAGGTGATTTTTACTTGTTATTCTCTGAAAGTTTTTCCTTTTTCTGTCAGCCTTTATTAGAGTTTTATTTGTTGTAAAATGCAGCCAGAGTAGCTGCAGGTGAACACACTTTAAGGATTTTATGAGCATATATGTAATGCATGACGTTTCTGTTTGTTATATTTAATTTGGAAATTAAACACAAAAGGCTACCTTGCCAACAAGTTCAATGTGTGCACAGAGTAGAAAAAATGTGATTTTAACTCCAAGTTAAAATCACAGCGGATAAATCTGTGTTCCAGTGTATGTTCAGCGGGCATGGATGCAATCTGGAGGTTGTTGAGGGGCATGTACTGTATGAAGAAGCCTCATACATGTTTTTTTTTTGCCACGTCTGATGAGCATCGTATGCTGGCACTGTGAGTGCTTGGTGTGCTGGAGTCAGAGACATCTGTTGCCAGGAGACTAGCAGCTATGTTGAGGAGGGTGACAAGTAACAGGGGTGTGCCTGGGCATAAATGGCATGTACACTCTACTACATACTGATTTAAAACAGCACATTCATGTCAGTGAGTGGATATGAGTACAGCAGGAAATCTAGGAAGTAATATGTGAGCACATATTCACAGATATTTACTTACGGTTTACTTTTTTCAGAAAGAATAACCTACAATTTTGGCATAAGGATTTTCCACATGTCCAAACAAATCCGTGGCTTGGCTGGAGATCCCGTTATGTATTTCACAGCATCAAATGTGCAGAACGACAATCCTGGCACACTATTTACTTAAAGCAACGTATCTTTGTATGACATCAAGCAGCTATGTTAGGGAGGGCAGAGATGGTAATAGCAAGAGCATGGCAGGGTATTACGTATTTTCTGCCTTAGTGCTCTTTTGAGAGCCAGAAAACCTAAAAATATGAAACATAAATAAATCACCGTGTGCTTTCTATTGACTTTGACAGCAGATTAGCAATCTTAAAAGATGTTTACAACACAGAAAGAGCCTTTGGAACCATGCATCAGGCTGACAGAGTAACCTAAAGCTGGGAGATGAGGATCCAACAAAGTTTATGTTACAGAGATGCTCTAGTGGAGTCAGCAGCCAAACCTTTGAGGTGACATGAATGATTGCTGTGGGGAAGCATAAACTTTCTTGGATAAGAAAATGTGCTTATCAACTGCTTTGTGCACACTCTTCTCCCAAACGGTTTTACTAATGATAATTATCTGCCCCAACAACTCTTTTTTTTTTCTGTCTGAGCTAAATGAACGACAATTAGTCAATATTTTGACTTTCCTTTCAACCACCACATGTGTAGCATTAGTTTGTGGTAACCCCTGAGAGCCAAACGTGTTGCTAGAAAACTAACTATAGACAAAGTTAGGGTCCTGAGAAAAACATTTTGACAGCTACATTTCTGTGCAGTTAAACTGTAAAAACACTGACTCGCTATGGGTCCAAAAGTGAGACTTTCAGCTGCTTCCATTCACTGCTGTTATGTTTTACACACTAACTGTGTGCCTTCTTTGCACTCCATCCAACTGAATACATTTTCAGGGTGTTTTTAACAAGAAACAATTTAATTTAGGTTATGAAATTGCAGAACTGCAGTTGGCTGTAAATCTAAGACTACAAATCACTCATTTACATTGCCCCTCTACATTGATGCAAGTAGAATTTATTTAGGTGCCGTGTTTTTCTTTTTATAGTTCCAATTTTTTCCCCAATAAACTTCCATCTCTGTTACTTACTAATATGTTGTTGGTTTACTGTCATGTTGCTCATGACTGAATCATTTTTCCCTCTCAGCAGTAGCTGCTTGTTGCTGTGGTTACTAGTGACACATCAACCAAAGGCCTCCCACAATTAATCCATGCTCTAGTGTTGATGACATCACTGATTTTCTTCATTTCATTTAGTCCGTAGCCAACAGTCTTTGACTTGTCAACCACAATTATTTACTTCGGTTTGTTGTTGTTGATTTCAGTAAAGTGCTCAGGTTTCATCTTTTATATTCTTGCTTTTCAACATCAATTAGAAACAAGCTGAGCGATAAACTGCATCTAATCAGACAGAATGCACAGATACAGATGGAGGACCCACAGCATCTACATATGAAGAGATACAATTCAAGGCTATTCCAGAAATGACATAATTGGGATTTCTTACGGTTCCCACTGTCTGATTAGTAACACATTTTTTTGTTTCCCAGTTGTATTTCTTTTCATCTCATTCCTTTTCCAGGGTTCTGAGATCCTAGTTTAAACATAGATTGAGGAGTATTTACAATAGTGGTAATAGTGGTAGGAGAGGGAGCTAACTCAGCAGGATAGAGAAGACTGCCGCTAGCCCACTGGCAGGATTTTTTTGTACAGCTTTATAAGCACACATGTTCTCAACAACAAAGGGTGTTTTTTTAGGGCTTTATTGTTTATCTTATGTTGGTTCATTACATGAAGATGGTATACTTATGTCAGTAGGATAGCTAACTGTGTGTGTGTGTGTGTGTGTGTGTGTGTGAGCATTTGTAATATTTGATGTGGCTTGGCTGCAATGTTGGGTTGTTTGAGAAGTTCCCAGGAGCAGACTTCCAGGCCAAGGAACTCAACAGGCAAAGACATCTATTGTTTTACAAACGCATCCACATAAGTGTATGTGTGTGTGTGTAGGAGAGGAAGGTAAAACAAGGAGCAAATATCGTGGTTAGAAAAAGAGCTCACTTTTAGGAACGTTTGTTCCTCATACGTTCACTGGCACATACAGCTGAATGTATGAACACTTCATCCCTGCTGGTGTTGGTCATTTTAACCGGCCATGCCTACATTTCTTTCTGCTCTGGGAACATTTTGTCCTCACTTAGACAACTGATGATTTAAAGTTGTTTTCTATAAGCCTTTCATACTATTTGGTGACTCAATAAACAGAAATCACCAGCAGGAGGTTCCTCATTGTTATCTTGTTCCCATCAGAGGTTATAACCACTTATAGTAATAAGAATCAACTACTCAACAGAAATCAACAGAAATAGGATGTAATCTGAACTGTTCATAAAATATTTTACGATTAAGTTGAATTATGTGTGTGTTTTGTTAATTTTAATGGTTGTCTTCATAATTCATCAAATATATATCTGCAAAGGCCACAGGGTAATTTGAAATACTTTGCAGACAAAAGGAACAGAGGTAAAATGCATTGAAAAAACAAAATATATCAAAAACCAAAATACACATTTAAAACATGAAGCATTACATAAAGAGAAAAGCACATTAAAGTGAACAATTCAAGAAAATAATGTTTGAAAAACGCTTCAATGCATAATACATAAATGACAACTGCCCCTTTAAATATGTAGTAATCCCACATTTTGCACTTAAAAGATGCATCCTGAATAAAATCAAAACACTTCATATTTTGAATAGTCACCACAAATCAGTTGGATTGATTAATACCTTATTCATTACCAAAAAGGGAAATTGTTTTAAAACAACATTCCTCACCAGAGATGGCACAACCAGTTGTTAGGTTTAAGAGGAGCTTTATCAAATAGGGCCAGGTTGGTTTGGATAACTTTTTTTGCCTTAATAGGTAGAATCATCATTTGAAAACTGCATTTTGTGTTTATTCAGGTTATCCTCTGACGTTTAAATGAGTTTGAGGATCAACTAGAGGAAATCTGTAAGGGGGCAACTACTTCCTCACAACACTTGATGATTCATCAGTGAATTTGCAAAAATAAGTACTGTACATGATGATTATTGATCTTATTAGGACCTCTTTTATTTTCCTGAAATATATGTTGTAGTATACAAAAAGCCAGTGAGTTTTGTGTTCAAACATTGCTGTTAATATTCATTTTTTACTGTTTTTACTGTTAATGTCTTTGTCTTGGATGTCATTTTTAGGCTTTCATACTGCGACTGCGGTTTATATATATCTGAAGGTAGCATATAATCTGGCGATGTTCAGTTTCCAAATAATATTTACAATAATGTCCCTCTGCCGAACCGAAAGCAAGTGAAAAGTTGTGCCGTTGGCCTCGTCCCTGCTCTCTCGGTGGTGTGGTTCTCCAGCAACAGGCTCTAATAATTTGCAGGCTTCTATGTGCTTCCAACTCCATTCAAGTTTAATTTCACTGCAAATCCATCATCTGTGTATCTTACTGCGTCGAGTCTGCCTTGTGCAACACATCAAACACAGAAGAGGACACAAAGGGAACGGTATCAAACCCAACACCGCAGGGAGCCAGCCGACATTGGAAAACTCCATTAAATGCGTCCCATATTTTTGTCTGCCTGACAAATTTCGTTTGTGCCGACTTTGTGGAAAGCTAGAGTGAAAGAATGATAGCAAGGCATGTGAGAAAGAAAATAAAGAACATGAAATGATGAGCGTGACTCGGAGACAAAGATGAAGGGGAATAAGGCGAGACTGAATTATCTCTGCTTACCAAAGTGGGTGGACAGGCAGCAGAAAAAAGACTTGTGTGGGATGATAACATAGTTCCTTCCACTGGTAAAGTAACATATTAGTAAGATAATTATCTCCTGATACTGATCACTTTTTTTTTTTACTTTTTCATATTTTATTACATTAAAATCACACACTAATATATTTAATTAGCATATTATGGGAACAAATGGCATCATGAAGACCAAAGAACCCAGTAGACAGGTCAGGGACAAAGTTGTGGTGAAGTTTAAAGCAGCACATTATATCATGCCACGGTACCAACTGTCCATCCAGTCTGACTGAGCTTTAGTTTTTTTGTGGCAAGATTGGGTAAAAATGTCAGTCTGTAAACATGCTAATGTGCTATTGACATACCCTAAAATGCCTACAGCTGTGACTGCAGTGAAAGGCGGTTTAATTTTACAAATAAAAACTAGAAATAAAAACTTTTCAGGTTTTTATTTGTAAAAAAAGAACATGCATCACATTATGTTGATCTTTTAGGTTACAATGTGACAAAATGTGAAAAACTTTAAAGGGCATGATAATGTTTGCATGTATCGGTATATGTTCTTTCTTTACTTGCTTTATTTAATGATTCTGCAATAATAGGCCCACCAATTCAGATGTTACATAATACCTGCTGTGTGTTACTGCCTCTCATCAAGAACTCCTCATAGCTACCAAAATTACTCTTTTGACAATTTCGGATAATGTCACTTTATAACAACTAAGTAAGCTTCAAGAAATATCAGTATATTTTATTGCTGTGGAACAAGTCACAATGAAATTAAGACAATCTCTGTCTTGTAGGGAGACGCACAGGCAGACAGGGGTTTGGATGGAGATGGCGAGTGGAAAACAAGGTTTTCTTTGATTTTAATTAGCAGTGTTCATAGCTTGGCTGCCTCCTTCATGATTAGTACACTGAAAGCCTTTTTGTTGGCCTAATGAGACACATCAAGATGTATGTCCACGAGGTAAACTCCACTTATGTTTTTCTGTGTTGCTGGTACACTGGTTCTTTCAGTGTGTGTCTGTTATATTGATGACATGAAAGAGAAGCTCGTTTTTCGTTTTTAGGTAGGTAGCTACTGACCATAACTCATGGAACATGGCTGGATATCTGTCAGACATGCTCCAGTAATCTGAAATCAGTGGGTAATGGGTGAGAGGCTGGGTATACCCTGTGCAGGTTGTCAGTCTAACACAGGGCAACACAGCAAACGAATAACCAAGCATGCACACGATAGTCTACTATAAATTACCCAAGGTTATTCTAAATTGGTTACTCTAAATTACCTAAGGGCAATTTAGAATAACCAATTAACCAAACGGTAATGATTTTGGACCATGGGAGTGAAACTGGAGTACCTGGTGAGAACCCATGCATACATGGTTAGAACATGCAAACCTCATGCAGAAAGACCCCAAGCTGGGATTCAAACGTGGGACCTTGTTGTTGCAAGGCAACAGTTTTAACAACTGCACCAGCAAGCAACCATTTTTGCCCATTCTTCTTTGCTAAACAGCTCAATGTCAATCAGACTGGATGGAGACTATCTGCACTTAGTGTTTTGCATGTAGGTTTCATCTCATTTAGTCTCATCTTATTGTTTATTAGAATAAACGGTTCTACATGTTAAACAGTATGTATTATTTCCAGCTTTATTTTGGTCAATGCTGATAGCACTTTCACGTACTGAAACAAATCTAATTTGATTATGTTTTGATGTGAAGCTTAAAGAAGAAAGACTGTATATTTTTTTATTAGTAAGTGCAAATGTTGTGGTATTTATTTGTCTAATAATGAATGTATGTGAAAAATGCACCAGGTTTATAAATAGAGCAATTCAGAAAGATTTAGATTTTTTAATTCAGAAGTGTTTCCTAATAATTTAATGACCACCATTCTTATACTGAGGAAAACAACAGAATATAAAAATATACAATGTAATCATTTTGTTAAAAAAAAATCTTTAAAATACAGAAATAATATAAGATAAACTCAGTACTTGGGTTTCAATTTCTTTTCCAACTCATGGCCTAGTTAGTCACTACAGATTGTAGGCATAGGTTTATTTCCAGTTTTCTTGTCATCCTGCTAAAGCATTTTATTTCTGAAGTCTGAGTCATTGCAGCACTTTCAGCTGTAGATCGGTGTTCGGTTGCATGACCCATCTTTTGCCAAGCGTCAGCTGTCGGAGAGATGGTCTCCCATTTTATTCTACAAAATAAAGCTCTGTCCACCTCTTGAACCTTGTGGCTACTTGAATTCATGGTCGCACAAGGGTAGGCCAATGTAAGAAAGAACAGCTAGTTAACTTCTAATATCTATCCTAATTTTACAATGCATGCATGCATGCATTGATTGATGATCGTTTATACATAAGGATATTATAATCATTTTCTGGTGCACTTACCTCACCTCTTAAACAGTGGGTTACTGAGTCTGTGGGTCAGAGTTCTCCATCAGAAAGCCTTGTGTACTGTAAGCGAAAACAATCAGTTCTTTAGCAGAGCTCCTGCACACGAATACCTCCGAACCTTTAATTGCTGTCACGGCAGTGACACAGAGAGGGAAGGTAACATTAGGTGAGTTGTTCACACTGTGAATATTTGTGTGAAGGAAGGAGGGTGTATGTGAGAGTATTTCAACACTCAGCAAATCATCACACAAGCAGTTCACAGCTGGCAAAGGCACACTTGTGTTGCAGGACGGTGGAAAGTTACAGAAGCTGGTAAAGTCACACCCCAAGGAGTGATAAAAAGAAGAAATGTATTGTTTTGAGATTGGTTATCACATCTTCGGAGATAAAACAGCATTTAGAGGGAAATAGTTATGTTCCAGTACTAGCACAGTCTGGGGGACAAAATTAAGGCCTAAAGCATAAAGGACGTTATGAAAACGTCTTAGCTGTGATTGATAATTTAGAGAATTTCTAGGAAATGAAATCTAAACTTACACTACCTATTAAATAAGCAGGACAAGTAGGCAAATGTGATTTCTGCCTGTTTAAAAATAATCTTCACTACATGGGACTCTACATTCTGGGAACATTGTAGTACAAAAAATTATACATATTGCATTTATTATTTTAAAGGAACCTATGATTAAATCACCTTTTTTCCTTTCCAAATGTTTTTTAAGTTTGATCATTTTAGCAGAATATTCTTTACTTATACTGGCTTACAGTACCAACTCTGATTTCTCATTTATCTATGAAGACACTCTATCCAAGGAATTAGTATTTTTTTAGTTAAATAAGATGGTTGAAAAGCACAAGTTACTCATGAGTAAGCTTTTAAATGCTGGCAAACATTTTGCTAAATGAACAGCTACAATGCCAAAGTCATTCATACTCCTTGAGTCACAAATTTTGTCACATCGCAGCAACAAATTTCGGTGTATTTTAGTTAGATCCTATGAGATAGACCATCAAAAAGTAGTGGAAGGAAAATAAAACATTCCCTCACAAATTCCTTTATAGATAATAATCTAAACATGGTGACATGCATGTATGTATTCAGCCATCTTTAATCTAATGCTCCTAAATAAAGTCCAGAGCGACCTGCATGCAAAAATCTGAGTAATATAGAACACTGCACATGACCCTGAGCATACCATTCCCACCAGAGAACACGGTGGTGGCATCATCATGGTGTGGAGATCTTGTTCTACAGCAGTGATGGGGAAGCTGGTCACAGCTCATAGGAAGAAGGATGGAGCTAAATACAGATAAACATTATTTTCAAAGCTGCAAATTACTTCAGAGTTGGGTGGAGGTTCACAACCCTAAACATACAGCCATTGGTACAATGGAATGGTTTATATCAAACTAAGTGTAAAAATGGCCTAGTCAAAGTCCAAACCTAAATCTAGTTAAGTTTCTGTAGCCAGACAATTTTGCAGAAAAGTATGGGAAAATATTTCAGTGTCTACATGTGCAAAGTTGGTAGTGACATACCCCAAAAGACTGACAACAAATTCACGCCACACTTTTCAGATTTTTATTCGTGACGATTTTTTAAATCCATGCCTCATTTTTCTTCCGCTTCACAATTATGCACTACTTTGTGATGGTCTAGTTTATTTTTGTGTGTTTGTAATTAAAATTTTCTACTCAGTAATTGATGTGACTTAAATTGCAGAAAAGTATAAATCCAAAATAATGGTTTATGTAAAAGGGAATTTACAATTTACTGTTTTGAACTATTTTAATTCAATTCAGTTTTATTTATATAGCGCCAATTCACAACACATGTCATCTCAAGGCACTTCACAACAGTCAGGTACATACATTCCAATTAATCCTAATCATTGAACAGTGCAGTCAGATTCAGTTATTTTATTCAAATGAGATAAAAGTTTTTCTTATCTAGGAAAATCAGCAGATTGCATCCAGTCAGTGACTTGCAGCATTCACTCCTCCCGGATGAGCATGTGGAGACAGTTGGACAGTCACTGGCGTTGACTTTTGAGCAATCCGCAATACTGAGCATGCATGTAGCGACAGTGTGAGAGAAAAACCTCCCTTTTAAAGCGAAGAAACCTCAGCAGAACCAGGACCAGTGTGAGCGGGCCATCTGCCACGACCGACTTGGGGGTTAGAGAGAACAGAGCAGAGACACAAAGAGAACAAAGAAGCACTGATCCAGGAGTACTTTCTATGGGAAGGAAAAGTAAATGTTAATGGATGTAGCTCCTTTAGTGGTTTCACCTTTTAGAAAGAAAGAACAGATAAAACTCTGAGCCAGTTTCAAGGTAGAGTCTGAAGAGAGCACATAGAGTTAGTTCAGTAAATAGCTCAGTCAATGCAGTCTAGGAGGAGAGAAGGGTTTTAAACACTAAAAGACGGGGCCATTGCGGATATCTGTATGAGGGTGAGCATTAAGTTGTTGACAGCAGAAGCTTGGATGATGAAAGGTGTCAACAGGTAGACACAGAGTCAGGCCAGGTGTAGTTCTAGGAAGAGAAAAGAGAGCAAAAAATAAAGTAAAAGCTCAAATAACAGCACAATAATGCAAAATTTGAGAGTAGGGTTAGATGTAGCAAAGAGGGTGAAGGTGGTCATTATGTCCTCAGCAGACTAAGCTATAGCAGCATACATAGCGAGATAGCTCTGGATAACCTAAGCCACTCTAAACTATACGCTTTATCAAAAAGGAAAGTTTAGATAGCCAGAAAAGTAGACAGGGTGTCTGCCTCACGGACTAATACTGGAGCTGGTTCCACAGGAGAGGAGCTTGATAACTAAAGGATCTGCCTCCCAATTCTACTTCTAGAGACTCTAGGAACCACCAGTAAACCTGCAGTCTGAGAACGAAGTGCTCTGTTAGGAACGTATGGAACAATCAGATCTCTGATGTATGATGGAGCTAAATCATTAGGGCTTTATATGTGAGGAGGAGAATTTTAAATTCTATTCTGGAATTAACAGTGGAAGCCAATGAAGGGAAGCTAAAATTAGGAGAAATATGATCTCTCTTTTTAATTTTCATCAGAACTCTTGCTGCATTTTGAATCAGCTGAAGGCTTTTACTGCATTTTGTGCGACATCCTGATAGTAAAGAATTACAATAGTCCAGCCTTAGAAGTAAGACAAATGCATGGACTAGTTTTTCAGCGTCACTCCTGGAGGACAGGATATTCTAATTTTGGCCAATGTTTCGGAGGTGAAAGAAGGAAAATCCTAGAAACCTGTTTAATATGGGATTTAAATGATATGTCCTGGTCAAAAATAAACACCAAGGTTTTTTACTTTATTACCAGAGGTCAATTTAATGCCATCCAGTTAAGTGATTGACTAAGCAGTTTCTTTTTTAAAGACTCCGGTCCAAAGACGACAACTTCTGTCTTGTCTGAATTTAGAAGCAGAAATTTAGCACAAATTTAAGGTCATCCAAGTTTTTATGTCTTCAAGACATGCTTGTAGCCTGTGTAACTGGTTGGGCTCATCAGGTTTAATTACAGCTACCTTAAAAACTTGTGGTACATATCCATTTACTAAAGATAGATTAATCATATCTAAAATGGGGCTGGTAATCAGAGGGAACACTTCCTTAAATAATTGGTTGGGATTGGTTAACAAACAAGTTGAAGGTTTAGATGAAGCTAATATTTCGATAGAACTCAGGAAGCTCCACAGGATCACAAAACAGTCCAAAACAGATCAGGTTCTACAGTTATTTCCAATGTTGTCTCGCTTGCTGAGGATGAAAGTAATCATCTTCGGGAGTATATCAAAGATTTCTTTTTAAATTAGAAATCAATTTTATTTAAAAAGAATCCATAAAGTCATGACTGCTAAGAGCTAAGGAATGGATGGCTCCAACAGAGCTAAGGACTCTGTGTAATTTAGCAAATGTACTAAAGAGAGAAAACCTAGGATTATTCTTGTTCTCTTCTATTAAGGATGAGAAATAAGCTGTTCTGGCTTGGTGAAGTGTCTTTTTATACAACAGTAGGCTATTTTTCCAGATTAAGTAGGAATCTTCTTGGAGTGTAGAGCGCCATTTTCTCTCCAATTTTCTAACATTGTCCTTTAAAGTACGCAGCTCTGAATTAAACCAGGGAGCCTGCCTCCTATGAATAATTTAATTTAATAATTTAAGTGCACACAACTCCGTCCAATCAGTGTTATATCCCATAAACTTGCCTGGTGGTAGAATAGATTGCTTTTAACTCAAAAGATAAAATTTAACTTGGTTCTTTTTGCTCCTGTTTCTATTACCTTAGCGGGAATTTTCTTTTAAATCACTGATTTCTTATACTGGGATCAAAACCAGGAAAATAAAAACAAATCTGGTTCTACTGGGAGAGTATTTTCCCAGGACATCCTGTATGGGCTTCCAAGAGGATTTCGTCATCATGATGTGTGTGATGTTATCAGGGACAGCTGCATGGAGTCGATCCAGGACCCTCATGGAGCCAAGCACCATGCCAGTTGCCACCAAACCCACCTGCTTCACATGTGCAGTTTTTCATCTAAACCTCTCAAAGGAATTCCCGTGGAGTTTTTCTGTGTCCACAGCCCCTCTGTGGCTTTTGATGTTGTGATCCTCTGTGTTTCTAAGCATTACTGTTCTAATGCTTTCGTCTTATGGTCATGTCGTGTCATCTGTGTGTTCCAAAATGTGTTTGAACTTTTTAAGGGGCTCTTATTGTAGGTACTGGTAATAGATTAAACCTATTAGACCATGTAAACCGAACCAACTATTAACAACAAAGGATGATCCCAACCAAATCACTTCAGAATCTCCTCTCTTAATTAAAATTATCCTATTCACAGAGAGCTACTGTTGATGTAGATGAAAATCAACACCAGAATCTTGCAGCTACTGGAAAGGCACAGGAAAGGCATTGAAGCAAAAGGCAAAGCTGCACCTTGATTTAATGCTGTAAATTAGGAGCTCATCGTCAATCTGCCGAAAATACCTCAACCTCTTTTAGGTAATTCACACATGAAAATATGCCTTTGTCTGAACTCTTTGGAGATGCTGGGACTGGGACAGGAAATAGTGGTGTGTAGGATGTGGGAGTGGGACACAGACACCGAAAGGGCAGCGGACTATTGTACTTAATATGCATTAGACATTCTGGGCATTTTCATTTCAGCTGGATTTACAGAGATTAACATTGTTAACTGTCGTATCAAGACTGGAAAGCACTTTCTAATTAAAAATCTTTATAATTTTATGTATGTGCTGTTAGGAAGTTAACTGGTTCAGGAGAGAAATTTGAATGTGTTTGGCAAAAGTTGGTTCTGTTTTTAAAAGCAACTAGCAGAAAGCCCGATTGGCATGCAGCTTTAATCCGTCTCTCTAAAGGGCATATTTCATGATTTTAACACATTTTCCTTTAAATGTTTTTCAGGGTTGTAGCTTATAATGAATGCATTAACTTCCATGACCAAAGCTGAAATGTATGTAAAAAAAAAAACGCAAGAGAGAGAAGTCCAAGGCAGCTGTTCGTGCAGCTGAACGTTACTGATGAGTGATGACGTTAGGTACCAAACATCGAACACAGGCGTTGATGCATAACACAATGGCCACCCAAGATGCTAGTAGTCATAGGAAAGTCTATATGACAGTTTGTGCATTGAGGAGGAGGAAGTTAGACGAAATGCCTCAGAGGTATTAGCTTAAGACCTAACAGACAGGTACTCCACCCAGGGATTTACAAGTGCTCCGTGGCAAGCCTAGTCTGCCTCTAATATGCTACATTTTTTTCAGTGTGCTGAAAAAAATAGCAGCAGTGAACGGAAGCAGCTGAAAGTCTCATTTCTCTACACATACAGGGGTTGGACAATGAAACTGAAACACCTGGTTTTAGACCACAATAATTTATTAGTATGGTGTAGGGCCTCCTTTTGCGGCCAATACAGCGTCAGTTCGTCTTGAGAATGACATATACAAGTCCTGCACAGTGGTCAGAGGGATTTTAAGCCATTCTTCTTGCAGGATAGTGGCCAGGTCGCTACGTGATACTGGTGGAGGAAAACGTTTCCTGACTCGCTCCTCCAAAACACCCCAAAGTGGCTCAATAATATTTAGATCTGGTGACTGTGCAGGCCATGGGAGATGTTCAACTTCACTTTCATGTTCATCAAACCAATCTTTCACCAGTCTTGCTGTGTGTATTGGTGCATTGTCATCCTGATACACGGCACCGCCTTCAGGATACAATGTTTGACCATTGGATGCACATGGTCCTCAAGAATGGTTCGGTAGTCCTTGGCAGTGACGCGCCCATCAAGCACAAGTATTGGGCAAAGGGAATGCCATGATATGGCAGCCCAAAACATCACTGATCCACCCCATGATTCACTCTGGGCATGCAACAGTCTGGGTGGTACGCTTCTTTGGGGCTTCTCCACAACGTAACTCTCCCGGATGTGGGGAAAACAGTAAAGGTGGACTCATCAGAGAACGATACATGTTTCACATTGTCCACAGCCCAAGATTTGTGCTCCTTGCACCACTGAAACCGACGTTTGGCATTGGCATGAGTGACCAAAGGTTTGGCTATAGCAGCCCAGCCGTGTATATTGACCCTGTGGAGCTCCCGACGGACAGTTCTGGTGGAAACAAGAGAGTTGAGGTGCACATTTAATTCTGCCGTGATTTGGGCAGCCGTGGTTTTATGTTTTTTGTATACAATCCGGGTTAGCACCCGAACATCCCTTTCAGACAGCTTCCTCTTGCGTCCACAGTTAATCCTGTTGGATGTGGTTCGTCCTTCTTGGTGGTATGCTGACATTACCCTGGATACCGTGGCTCTTGATACATCACAAAGACTTGCTGTCTTGGTCACAGATGCGCCAGCAAGACGTGCGCCAACAATTTGTCGTCTTTTGAACTCTGGTATGTCACCCATAATGTTGTGTGCATTTCAATATTTTGAGCAAAACTGTGCTCTTACCCTGCTAATTGAACCTTCACACTCTGCTCTTACTGGTGCAATGTTCAATTAATGAAGACTGGCTACCAGGCTGGTCCAATTTAGCCATGAAACCTCCCACACTAAAATGACAGGTGTTTCAGTTTCATTGTCCAACCCCTGTATTTGCTCTATGAGGATTTTACAACAAAGTTAGCATACAAAAGTTTTAGTTTTTATAACGTTTATTTGAAGTTAATGTTTTACATGTGGTGAGAAGTAAACACAAGAATATACAACCTGACCACAGCTGCCATCAAACATTTTCTCATTTATTTGGCTCAGAGACCTAGAAAAAAAGAACCTGTATTAGGTCAGTTTTGCAGGAAAAAAACATGGAGGGAAACTTTGGTGAGAGATTATTAATTACATTAAAACAATAGGTTTTCTTAACTGAGAAACCTCAAGCTTTCACGCAACCACCAGTCGCGGTTTTCTCTGTGGTCTGGCTGCTGACTCCACTTGAGTTATCCATTGTCACTTTGACACAAACTGAAGTGTGAGAGGAGCTTTTTTTCCACATCCCTCAGATTGTGTTGTTCCTTCCCATGAAGCTCCCTCTCTTTGTGCATACTCAGAATATTAGAAATATCTTTATTGTCAACAAAACAATCTTAAGTATAAACACCCATAATGAATCATGCCCTTTTATATTCAAGGTCAGAGCAGTCTTTTAAGACTGTTTTGTTATACGGCTGCTAGACAGGACAGGATGCTGTCAGACTTCCTTCAGCTAACCTGTTTCCTAAGAAAAGCAGATAAATTACTGTTCCGGATCTTCAGGTCTTCTGAATCCTAACATGCTAGCTCTTTTCATTTAGTAGAACTGAGTGAATCTCCTCCATGTTATTCATCTTTATCACTACTCAGTAATCACAGTGACCGTGAGCCATTGTGTGCAGTTTCATGCTTCATTTTATTAAAACTATGTGTGAACAATTATGTTTGCTGCATGCCACACCCTTCATAAACCCATGGATCCAAAACCTGATAGTTTTATGTTCAAATGGAAGCATGTTTATAAAACAAATGGGAAAAGAAGCAAATCTGTCCAAACTGAGATTTGTCAGAATTCATTTTTTTGTATTTTTGTTTCCGTAGAGTCACCCTAAACTTATTCACCGTTTGTGACTGAAGTTACTCTTACATAAAATCTCTTAAGAAGTGTTGTGAATTTTCATATCACAAGCTCTGGTGCTTGGTGAAATTCCTCTTCATATGCCTGGCTCTTAGATGGAGAATAGTAATTTATTTTGACTAGTCTCCAGTGTAACTGCAGCAATATTGCAGAGTCTCATCAAATGCATTCCAGGCGAGAATACACCAAAATATTGCATTTCCTGTTTTTAATTTCGAGAAAGTTGAGCTGGGACATCGTTTTCCCAACAGAGGAAATTAAAATGTGCAGGATTTTTCTTTGAGGATGATTGGGAGAAAATTAGGCAGGAATTATGTGGCTTTCCCCTGAAACTTGATGTTTCCTCAGAGACCTGCGTTGTAATGCTGTTTGTCAACTCCAGGGGTTTTCTTTGATTTTCTTTGACCAGGGCTTTTTTTGCAACATTTTCTATAGTTTTATAAATATGAAAAGCACCCACCACAGTTATTGGCATCCCTGGTGTGGAAAAAATCAAATTTTATTGCAGTAGCATCATCTCACATGGAGAAATTTTGAAAATCCAACTTTCAATTTTTTACATTTATTCAATGGGAGGAAAACCTCAACTTTATGAATGTATTTTTTATTCATGGCCATTTCTTTTGTTAATACTTATAATAATATTTCTATAGTCTACTACTGTAACCTTTCAGCAGGTTACAGCTAGCAGGGAGATGCATCCTTCCTATTTACACAATCCCACCAGATTATCAAGACTCCTGGGTTATCTCTAATGCTCTCTTCACTCCATATAAGTTTCAGGTCCTCGGACGAGGATTCCCTAGAAAGGAAGGTGATTTTTGTGTCTGAACAATTTTTGGGTTGATTTGACTAAATGTTTGGATCATTATCCTAATGAAAGGCTCACTCGTAACCTATTTCAGTTTTCTGGCAGAGGTCATCAAATTAGCATTTTTTTTTATGAAAACTTGCACACTTATAAATCTGCCACTGCGTTTTGAACGGCAGGCCCACAGCATCAAAGATCCGCCATCATAACACTGAGGGCATAAGGCACTTATTCCAGTATTTGTCCCAGTTTGTTTTGCATTCAGTCCATCTTTTGGTCGCCAAAAAGCTCAATCCTAGTCTTATCTGTCCACAGCAGAAAGTTCCAGCTGGCAACCCCGTGTAGTTTAGAATATTCCACCCGTTTACATTTGTGATGGTAGGACAGAAAAAGCTTTTTTGCCAAACAATAGAGTTTCATACAAAAAATGTTTTTTTACCTCCCTTATGGTCCTGCTCCGGGTGTGTGGTGGCGAGATTAATATGGATCCTCATCCAAGATTGTTTGTCACTGCTCCACTTGTTTGTAAACTCGGCCAGAATTGCTTTAGATTTGCCTATGAGCAAGTTTAGGGGATTTATGAAAAACTACACATCTGCCTGCTTTGAATTTCAGGTTCTCTTGTTTGTTGGGAAGAGTGACTAAGAGTGACTGAGCTCTGTAGGGTTGCACAGTATTTCGCAAATATATTATAACTAAATATTAATGTTTAAAATGGCATCATGAATAATGATAACATTTCAAATACCGACAGTGTTAGCATGCTAACACATGCTAATGATATATTCCACCTGTTAGATGGTGTCTCACTGCAGTTGACGCTATCATAGATTGCAGTTACCAAGATGGCAAGGGTCAGAGATCATGGTGATGACGGATGAGAAAAAGAATCATGTGAATTTATCACAATATCATCAGCAAAATGTTTAACAAATGGTATTGCATCGATTTAATAATATATATTAAATTTTATAATTTCCTTTAATATGTATACTCCAGGAACACAAGAAGTCTTGGATTTCCAGTAAAATGTTTATTGGCCCTCTGTTTAACATAAAAAAGAAAATTATGTATTACAAAAATGATTCAGTTACGTTCATTTTGTAGGAATTGTTAGGGGCTTTGCATTATAAATAGGGATTTATAATGCTAATATTTCCATACATGTTTAGTTTTCTTTGAACAATACCATAACAATGTTCTGTAAATCAGTCTGTTAGGTCTTAATGTCTTGTTATCTTGTTATTCTGTCCTCCAGGTCAGAGTCAGGAATCTCAAAATTTACTCATCGTCTCTCCCTGAAAGAGCGACCAGCTAAAGCAGGGAAGACTTCTTCAGACAGACCATCATCTTACAGAAGACGATCTCTAAGTGTGGACTGGTAAGACAAATGGACATCTTTTAGAGACTTGAGGTCTGTAAAAAAGATGAACAGAAATGTTAAACTGTGTGATTTTGTGGCACCATTTGAAGGTACACCTCAAAAAATTAGAAAATTATTAAAAACATATAGTTAAATAGTTTAAAAGTTTTCTTTCTGGTAAGTTTGAGGATTCTGGCTTACAACTAATGAAAACCCAAAGTTCATTTTCTCAGAAAATTTGAATTTTTAATGAGACCAATAAACCACAGTTTCCAACACAGAAATGTTAGCCTACTAAAAAGGATGTCCTTGTGCTGTCTAGCAGCTGCACTCAGTACTTGGTCTGGGCTCCTTTTGCATGAATTACTGCATCAATGCAGCGGGGCATGGAGGAAATCAGCCTGTGGTTCTGCTGACCTGTAATGGAAGCCCAGGCTGCTTAAAAAGCCTTTAACTCGTCAGCATTGTTGGCTCTGGTGTCTCTTATCTTCTTCTTGAGAATAGTCCATAGATTCTTTTTGGGGTTCGGGTCAGATCAGTTTGCTGGTGATATCATAGTGATGAAAGCAGGTATTGGTACCTTTGGTAGTATGGGTAGGTACCAAGTACTGCGGGAAAATCAAATCAGGATCTTAATAAAGCATTAAGTGCTCTAAACGTTACCGGTAGGTATCTCCACAGACTTCAAACTTGGCAAAGCCCAGTGGACCAGCAGTGGTAGATGACCTCAAATCATCACTGAGTGTAGAAACTTCATGCTGGACCTCAAGCAGCTTAGAGTGTGTTCCTCCTCCAGACTCTGGGACCTTGATTTCCAAATGAAATGTAAAATTTACTTTAATCTGAAAAGGAGAATTGGACCACAGAGCAAAAGTCTGGTTATTTTTCTTTAGCCCTCGGACACTGTCTCTGGTTCAGGAGTGACCAGACCAAGTCTTGTAAAGCTCCTGCAGTCTCTTGTGTGGGCTTTGATTTACAATCTTCTCAAGGCTGTAGTTATCCCTGCTTATTCTGCATGTTTCTCTTTGACACTTTTTCTCAACTTTTTCTCAAAATGCTTCGACACAGAACTTTGTGAACAGCGAGCTTCTGTAGGAATGACTTTTGTAGCTTACCCTTCCTGACTGTCCGCTGCATTAGGTATAAGCCATAGTGATCAAAATAAACAGAAATAAACACTTAATATCACTATGCCTGTAGCAAATCTGCATGAGTATTATTCTAATTGATTCACTGAAATAATTTATAGTTTTGATAAAATTCTATTTTATTGGGATGGGCCTGTAACTTCCTGTTGTTACAAATAGAATGCAAAATAAAGTAGAGAGTTATGTGCATAAATGTCTTAAACACGTGCATTTGAGTGACTTTGAGTTTTCCAGATTGTAACGGAATGAAGGGGATTTTTAGTTGAGCAGAAAGCAGATTTCACTTATCGTGGTGGATATAAAGGACATAACACTCATAAGAAACTGGTTCTGAGCTGGTTTCGAATTTGTTGTGATGCGTCTGTTTATAAAATCAAGGGCCTGGTTGATGCAGATTGGTGTTTTTTGGGTCACGGGTAGAGAATCTGCAGGGTGATGATAGGGTCCCTTTCTGCCTCTGCAACTTGGTGTCGTTGAGAAGCGCCAAGTTGCTCTGGTGGCGCCAGCTCATCTTGCTCTTGTAAAGTTCCCGTCGTCAGGCAGCTGATGAAAGGAGCTTGAAAGCTTTCCATCGCAAGGCTGCCTCCCCGTCACCACCCACGGGAATCCTTCTCACTCTCCCCTTTTGTTGCCTGGCCTCCGCTCATTTATCTCCCCATTCATCCTGCTGTTCGTCCATCTGGCATCCTCCCCGAACTTCCTGCTATGTATTCTTGGCTTTTCCTTTATTCTTCCCTCATTATTGGGAACATAAGTCTGGGTTTAGAGGAATCTTATGCTTCCTTTGCACATGATTTTTCAAGTCAAACTGTACAGTTGCCTTTCTGAGCAGCACTGTGAGGGACTGCAGTTGCTGTTCAGTGGAGTTATTTTGCGGTTTGTGGAGCTACAGGTGTGTGATTCTCTGGGGTCCTGTCAAATCATGTTAGGGCCCGCTGTGAGGTCTTATGAAACCTTTTGTTGGACCTATGAGATGGACTGTGTGATCCCCGAGTGATACTGTGATGTGTGGTCCAGCAGCAGAAATGTGGTGTTAAGTGTATGAGCTGAGGTGTGTGCCTGCAGTGTGAGGTCCTTTACTTTAATAGCTCCATGTTTTCCTCCAGTGCCGCTGGAGAGGGGACCTGGCCTTTAAAAGTTCAGGCCCTGATTGATGTGGTCTGGTTTTAATGGAGCACTGTGGGTAGATTGGACATGCTCATTTAAAGAGAGGGATAAGGGAGGGCTCGGATAAAGCTGGATTCCAACTTTCTCCCCGTGCTGGGACGTTGTTACAGGAGAGTGACTCTCCCTTTGTGACGCAGCAAAAAAGAGACCTCGGCATGAAAGATTCGCAGTTCAGGGTTGAGTCATTCTCCTCAAAGGTGAAATGAGGTTGGTCCAACTCCTGAGCAGACCAGAGAGGCTCCTCTGGAATGCAGTCATCTCACGCTCAGAGGGAAAACACGTGCACAGCCTGTTGCATCTATTAAAAACGGTCTGGCTCCGTTGTATGCTTGTATTGCCTTATCTTTCATGCTTCCTGCTGGCTAAGCAGTTTACCCTGTTTTATCTAATCTTATTGGTATTAAATATTTAACACTGATGAACGGTCAAAGCTATTTTATTCTATGTTGCTAAATCAGGGTTAGGATATTTTATATTTAATGTGATAATTATTAGTCTAAAAGGAAAGTTTATGACTTTAATTTGCTTTCTCAGCTTTTATGTCCAATTATGTTTGATTCACTGCAAGTTCTTTGCTGGACAAGTTTAAGGGAAATAACATAACTATGGTGCCGGTCAGAAGTTTACATACAGCTATCATAGACATGAGTTTCATAATGATTTTTTCAATTAACAATTTGCAGATGACTTCAGTAATTTTTAAAACAGTAATTGGGTACACAAGTTTGAATTTAATGTACATTTTCTGTAGTCCACAAATATTCAAAATTATACATGTATGCTCAAACATTTACATAAAAATGTCCCTGAGCAAGCAGAAAAGGACCCACACAATCTTTGTTGCCATCAGTAAGGTTCTGGAGTAGTTCTGTCTAGCTGTGGATCTGAGGTGAACCTTCATCTTTTGGGGCTAGTCCTAGATCTTCATTATAGATCTTTGTGCAATTTACCATGTGCATACCACTACAAACTGGGCTGTGCTGGCACTTCTTTGTAAGTGCCACACACACACACACACCCACACACACACACACACACACAGAAACCCTCATCATGCTGCTACCACCCTCATGCTTGACAGCTGATGGTGTTCTTAGGTCTGAAAGAATCACCTTAACTTAACCCCATACATGTTTTATATGTTGGCCAGATAGCTAAATGTCTGTCTCATCTGACCATCACCCTGTTCTCCACAACGCATTTAGCCTGTCAATGAGGGCAGCTGCAAATTTCAGTCATGGTCACGGCTGTTCATGTTTGAGCAGCGCCCAGTTCACGTTAAACTTTCTTCTCTGTGGAAGAGAAACACTGGGGTCTGAGCATTTTCCAGTTTGCCACGGACATGATCCTTGGTTTTGCCTGGGTTGTTCCTGAACATACAAATCAATTTCTTTTTAATCTGACAGACAGTTTGGGTCTGATGGTTGAATCTGGGTTGGTTTTTTTCAACCAAACAATGAATTCGAACACACCTTCAAACTACTGTTGGAAGGCCCATTTGAAGCTTCCTAACGGTCCCTCACAACGCCCCGACCTCTGTCAGTATGTATGGACTTTGGGTCCGTGGACAAGGATGAGTCCAGTCAATCTAATTGAGCTCTACCAAAAATGTGTTGGAAAGACATTTCTCCATCAAAAGAATTGGTGTTGCGATGTTATCAACACTAGAAAAGTGAAATATTTAAAGAGACTAATTCGCGTCCAAATCGAAACAAACTGACCCCTTCGCATTTGCCCAAATTACCACACTTCTTCCAACAGCAGCGCTGCAATAAAAGAGACACTTAGTTCAGTTGTTAAGACATTGGAGGCTAATGTGGCTAATAACACAGGTTGTGGTTGAGCCACACTGAACCCATAGCAACCTACCCTGCTGCTGTAGTTGTTCACTAAAGAAAATATTCAAAAAATATGTTTTGTATGCACCAGAACCCTGTTTGTTTTGAAACACTTATTTTAGATTTATTTTAGTACAGAATCATCAATTTTTGGTCCCTTAGTAGTAAAGGTTTATTTGTATCAACAGTGAATTTATAGGCAATCGGAAGCACTCAGTGGCACGCTAAAGATAAGCAGTTATAATGAAATAAATCAAAGGTACAACTTCCACAAAGGATTTCAACACTAATACTAACTGTTATCTTGTCTACTGTTTTGCCAAACAGAGAAGTTAAATAATTTATTTTTCAAAATAAAGGCTGAAGTTTCCCCTACTTATTGGTTTTGCACTAATTAACAAAGTTAAACCTCGTGCCTTTAAAAATGTTGACGGTATTTCCAATATTGTATCGAGTATTGAGCGTTTTTCTTAGTATCAGTATTGATATCTTTGTATCATGACAACTCTAGTATGTATATATTTGAACCTGTATGTGTAGTTTTTTTGCACTTTATATTAGATGAAATCCAACTTAAATTCAAACTTCTTCACTTCACGTTATTCTAAATATGTTTGCTGTATCATCATTTGATCCTGGAAAGAGAATGGTTGAAAAGCATCATTAAAAGTCTGACATTATTAAGACATTTTTGTTAAAGATGAGTGTATGTAAACTTCTGACACTGTAAACACATTTTCCTTTCTGAAATGCCCTGAACATAAATCTTCTGTGTTCTGATTAAGATGAAACAATTATTGAACGTGAGGAAGAGTATTGACTTCGAGACACATTCTGGTGAAACTAAATGTGAAACTAAATATGAATATGTCGGGCTTTGGTCCACCAGCGGGTTCTCCTAGCGTGACATTTCATTATGTGCATCTGTGCACGCTTCTCCTTCTGCTTGCACTTTAAATTGAACCAATACTGTATAATGTGAGATAAAAATTATATGAAATACCAGGCTGGAAATTCTTTAGCCTTTAACAGAATAGCAGTTTCAGATGATTCACCACTTTGCCTTCGATTTTCACGGATCATTGCCACTTACGTTAATTTTCAGGTAGATACTCGAACAATTGTGACTATTGTATACTAATAGAGGCTTGAAATGTGAGCTATTTTGTAACTTTCCAAAAAGTCAGTGAGGAGAGACCATGTTTTGGCAAAACAACTATAATAAAAGATAATTACATTGTTATTGTTATTGGTAATCATAGTAAATGGCCTCTGGGGGTATGGCCAGAGGAGGGAGAAAACTGGTGGAAGAACTGGTATTTAAGGGAGAATACGTACATGTCTGGTAAAAAGAACATACCCTCTCTGTCCTGAAGGATACAATAACAAATTACCAACTGTTAAGATGTCCTTGAAGGCTGATGGTGGATAGGAGGAATGCCATCCTAGATATCTGTAATGTTGTTCTTTTCTTCTCATATTTTTTTGGGGCACTGGTGGCCTTTATTCACCATAGTTGGACAGGAAATTAGCAGAGAAAAAAAGGCAGCAATGGTCCAAAGGCTGGGAATCAAACCTCAGACAGCCGGACTGTGGTATAACAGCCTCTATATATGGGGCGCCCGCTCCACCGTTCCTCATGGCCCCCCCTGAAATGATACTTTTACTAGAAAGAATTGATTTATGGATATTTTGTTTAAAGATCCTCCCTAGCTATTAAATGTTGATGTTTAATCGGCTTGCCATAGCTGAGCACTGAGCCCCTCTGATACAGTCAGAGGAAACTGCTAACCCCAGAAACTTTCTCTGGCATTAAACTTACAGGACTTTAACCCATAGGAACTGTATGACTAGAAGCTGTAGTGGTTTTAAATCTGTAACTTTTTAAAGTCAAGCTATACCTTGACACCAGACACCCATCCGTGCAGGCATTGTGGCAGAACTCCTCTGTGCAACACAGAGAAGAGGCGACCATGTACAGACAGATGTAGTGATACAGTGGATAACATAAGGCCATGTGGTTTAATTAAAGGACAAGGTATAGACCTATTATATGGGAAAGGTACCCTTATATTATTTCTGCTGTGGTCTGGCATCATTTATACAGGTAAGCTGCTCCGTTACCATCCACTGTCACCATATCTCAATCCAATAGAGCCCCTCTGGGATTTGATGGAATAGAAGACTTGCATCATGAAGGTCCTGCCAAAGAATCTGCATCAACTGCATGATGCCATCATCTCAACGAGGACCAAAATCACTGAGGAATGTTTCTGACACCTTGTTGAATCTATGCCACGAAGAATTAAGGCAGTTCTGAAAGACAAAACGGTGTTCAACACAGCACCTAAGATCTGAGACAATTAGAGGTAAAGAATAGCAGGTTTTTCCCGACACCCATGGCACCTTAAGTCTGCTGCTCATACTTTCTATCACTTGGATGTCGACTGTCATTATAAAATGAGCACTGAGCTTAAATGTGTCATACTAATAGGTATTTTTCTTTTCCTATCATGTGAAACACAGACACTGGAGAAATCAAAATACAGCCTGAGGCTTAAAATTGGGGCTACTGGGTATGTTTTTATTGCAAATAAGTAATAAACCACTTTTCTAGTTAAAAGGCAGAATGTAAAGAGTAGTCAGTTCCCCATCAGCAGCTATTTCACAGCTTTTTGTGTGGTTATGCAGAAAGCACTGAAGGGCTCTAATCCTCTCCATTCCTTTAAGGCCCTCTGCTCCGCCTGGTGCCAAACTGTCTTCAAGGATAACACCACGCTGACAGCCCTCCGAGGATGACGACTTAACTTTGAAGTCGGGACAGAAACCAACCCTCAGTCATTACATTAACACAAGCGCACGCTGACAGAATGGCAGAAACCTGAGCCTGCATGTCTGATTTTCTTCTTAATATTCACACTCACTCATATAAATGAGCACACATTGTAATACTTAGCACTGTGTTGGGCTGGGTGTGTAGTGTTAATCCTTATGAGCTGCGCACAAAGAATTATAAAAAGAACAGAGAGAAATCACTAATTTCTTACTGGAAAAAGACGGGCAATGCCCAGAGGGCCTGGGTGTAAAGTGGTTTTGGACAGTCTGCAACTTGCCTCATTTGGTTCTAATTTAATTTAATATTACCCACTCTTTTATTCTCCCCTTTGATTTTCCTCTTTCTTCTGTGGCAGAGCGCCCTCAGCTCAAACAGAAAGGACAAATTAGGAGCTTATAAATGCCAGTCATTTTTTTCTCAGCAGAATTTCTAATCATAACACTGTAAAGATCTAATAACGATCACAGCAGAGTGGGACGCTTGCTTCTCATGGAACGTCTGACTCATTATTTCTGCTTTGTAGTTGCATTAAAACGTATTAACATGCAGAAATCCTCTTCATGCGTTATACTCTAATCATGTAAAAGTCTATGTGGACTTGTTAAAAACAACAAACAACATAAATGGCGTATGGACAGAACCGAATCATTCTTTCTCTGAGTATATATTGTTTTTACATGATCACACAGTCATGTAATTGTTTTAGTTTGAGCTTTCTGCTCATAATAACCATCTCCATCCTTTTATTGTGCATAAACAGCTGAATGAAAACAAAGGGAAAATTTCCGAATTCATTTTTTTTTTCTCTGTTTCCACAAAATATTCCTGTTTACATAAAAGCATGTATATATAAATCTGCTACCAGCCCATTTAGCAAAAGCTTAGTGGAATTAATCACAAGAAGCCTAGGGGCGCAGCGCGTGGCGTAGTGATGGAGTATGCGACCCATATACGGAGGCCTCAGTCCTCAATGCAGCCGACGCGGGTTCGGACATCTACCCTGCATGTCTGCCCTATCTCTCCACCCCGCTTCCTTTCTGCCTACTTTGAAACAATTACAAATATAAAGGCAACAAGTGCCACAAAAAACAAAACTAGGATAATAAAAACAACAATTTAAAAGTCTCTTTGTGATTTTTGTCTAACAGAAAAGAATTTTCAATTCAATTCAGTTTATTTATTTATATAGCGCCAGTTCACAACACATGTTGTCTCAAGGCACTTCACAAAAGTCAGGTACATACATTCCAATTATTCCTAATCATTGAACAGTGCAGTCAGATTCAGTTATTTATTCAAATTGGATAAAAAGTTTTTCTATCTAAGGAAACCCAGCAGATTGCATCCAGTCAGTGACTTGCATCATTCCTCCTCCTGGATGAGCATGTAGAGACAGTGGACAGTCACTGGCGTTGACTTTGCAGCAATCCCTCATACTGAGCATGCATGTAGCGACAGTGGAGAGGAAAAACTCCCTTTTAACAGGAAGAAACCTCCAGCAGAACCAGAACCAGGCTCAGTGTGAGCGGCCATCTGCCACGACCGACTGGGGGTTAGAGAGAACAGAGCAGAGACACAAAGAGAACAAAGAAGCACTGATGCAGGAGTCCTTTCTATGGGAAGGAAAAGTAAATGTTAATGGATGTAGCTCCTTTAGTGGTTTCATCTAGAAAGAAAGAACAGATAAACTCTGAGCCAGTTTTCAAGTTTAGAGTCTGAAGAGAGCACATAGAGTTAGTCATAGTAAAAGCTCAGTCAGTAGCTATGTCTAGGAGAGAGAAAGGGCTAAACACTGAAAGACAGGGCCATGTGGATCATCGGTAGAGGGTAAGCATTAAATTGTTGCCAGCAGAAGCTTGGACGATTCCCCTCTCCAGAAAGGTGTCACAGGTAGACACAGAGTCAGGCCAGGTGTAGCTGAGAAGAGAAAAGAGAGAGAACAAAGTTAGAAGCTGAAATAACAGCAAATAATGCAAAATTGGAGAGTAGTGTGAGAATGTAGCGAAGAGGGTGAAAGTGGTCATTATGGCCTCCAGCAGCCTAAGCCTATAGCAGCATAACTACACAGAAAGTTTCAGTTCAGATTATTTAGTTAAACGGCGCTTATTTTCAACAATGTCGTCTCAAGGCACCCCACAAAGGGTCCCACTGATGGTCATTGTTATACTAAAAACCACAAGGATTGGGATACCTCTCTCTGTCAGACTGATTATAACCATTGGAAAAGAGAAGGGGTCATACAGGTAGCAGAAATGGAGGGTTGGTAATGAAAGTTAGTAGTGAAATGTGACTAAATATTAAACTGAGTATAGCAGTTGTCAACTGTTCTTTCATGAAGATAATGGAGGGTAACACGTCTCGTTTTTCAATGCAGAAACCCTGCAAATGTAGTCATTGAATCACAAACATCCTCATTTACTGTTGACCCTTTTTTTTCCTTAAAATTTAAATGGAGGCGGCTCAGCTCCACACCAGTGTGTGCTTATAAACATCAACCACTAACGCAAACTCATCTGAGTTAGAGCAGCAGCTACTCCGTCACTCCATTCTGCCTCCATATTTACAAACAGGATGCCTATACACAACAGTGTAGCATCAGTCCCACTTTCAACAGGAAGTATGTAAAAGGCCTTTGTGAACCAACATGGTCATGAATTCTTAGAGCTGCTGGGGAAAAACTATACTTTTCCTGTTGATGAAGATCACACGATATGAGAGAAAGGTCAAAAACAGCTACAGTTCCTTTTTTCTAAAATGATTTCATTGTGTCCAAATAAATGTACAAATTTGAATCTCATGCGAAACTTTTTTCTTGCTGTTTTATGCTCCCAGTCTGAGATTTGTATATGGTTCGCTTTTTGGATTGTTGTGGCTGATTCAGTAGGACAGCAGATTTCAGTCATTATCAGCCAGTTAACCTCAGTAAACCTTGTGGTTTGTATTAGGACTATCCTGTTTTATTTTTATATTAATCCATGCAAACATCTATACATGTTAATATTGTAAATGTAATCCTTCAGATCAGGATCTGGCATTAAATTCATATGAGGCACACATGCACATTTACATTTTCCACACATGGACATGGAGGTGCATGAGCTCCAATATTCAGAAGTTAACACACTCTGCCAGTGTGTTCTTCACCCTGGATGCTGTGAGCTGCTGTAAGGGAGATTTATGAGGCTGGCTCCCTCTTGTCCTGTGTGTCTCTAACTTGATTTTCTGGTTTCCAGTCCAAACCTCAACTTGGCACACAGAGACAGGGAGATGGTGCTGGGCATGGAGAGAGAGAGACTGACTAAAAGGAACGCTGGTGATGTCCTGTTCAAGGCGAGACATGTTGGAGAACACTGAAACATGAAGAGAAGGAGAAGACAACTGGAGCAGAGGAGTGTTTGACAGTCATTAAAGATGGACTTGCAAAAGCAATGAAGATCTCTTAACGCTGGACTGATGTTTTGGAGCCATAGAGAAGTGGGAAACGTTGCAAAATAAAGAGCATGTGAGGGAGAAAAAGTCGAGTCAGTGTGCTGTAGGTCTTTTTGTTGGTGTGTGTTTGCAGAAACAGCAAGTCAGTTGATGGAATGGTAAGAGGTACAATCAGGTATTACCAATATAATGATAAAATACCACAAAAGCAATCAGAGGAACTACACTGGTTTTATTGCACAGGCTTTTCAATTTACAGAAGCAATGTCATTTCCACTCTACATGGACCCCACTATAGGTTTGTCTTTACCTTCTAGCCATTTAATAATTATCCTAAAGAGAAGCCAGTTGTTTTTTTCCTGATTCTTAGCAATAGCATAAAGTAGGCACAACAAAGGGATTTTAAACCACTTGACATTTTTCACATCTTGCCACATTATAACCACAAACCTTAATGTTTTTTATTGGTGATGTGATAGACCAGTACCTGCTTAAACAACCCCACAGCATGATGCTGCCACCACCATGCTTGTATGTGGGAATTAAGTTTTTCAGGTGTTTTGCTGTTAGTTTTCTGTCATACATAATGTTTTACACTAAGGAGAACAAGTTCAGCTTATTTTATCTGCTTTAGAGTTGCTATTTTTTGCATCTTGCTCATGATTCCAATGCACCAAATAGTATAAAAGTTATTAAGAATAAACAAACTAGAGTTTTAACCAGTAAACTTTGTAAACATTAGCAATTTTTTATTGCTGGGGAAAACTGGTGCCATCTTGCATTTTTCCAGACTGAAGACAGTGATGTAGACACACCAAAGCTCACAATCTGTGGAGGTCACCCTCTTGAGCTACTCAAACAACTCTGTGTTGATCTAATGCGGATATGAGGTTTCAGCTCCCCACAAAAAATAAAAAAAAACGACTCTTCCTTTTCTGACACTGCCCCCTTTTTCTCGTCTATTTTCCCATACATTTTCAGTCGTGCATATGTGTGTTCATGTTTATCATTTGTAGAAAGTATCCATCACAGTAAGAAGAATGGTCTCCCCACCCGGCCACCCTTCAAAACACCTCCCTCTAACCCTATCACAGATAAATAGCTGTGGGACTTTAAACATGGCGCCCGGCCGGCGTGTGACTGAGAGAATGAGCCAACTGGTGGCTTTAGTTGCCAGGGGTCGCCCCCACCCTTCTCCCCTTGGCTGGGTGGGTGGCATATGGCGGCCCAGGCAGGGACCCCAATGGTGTGATATACAGACGCATACACGTACAGGGAGACACAAGGCCTGGAGCCACCCAGGCTGGACCCACGGTCACCATGGGAGACACAGTGTCACCAAGCCTCTGACAGAGGAGGAGGGCTTGGGAGTATGCTTGTCTGTGGGTGATCCCACCTTGGAAGTGACCCCCCTTTTCACCGACAACCGTCTCTTATGGGAAGATCAGCCACCGCTCGCCATCTTCTTGCCATGGCGCCTCCCCTGTTGTCTCTGGTCATCAGAACAAGAGAGATTTACCTCTGCGTGCACACAAACAGAGCCAACAGGTGGTAAGCCTTGCTCAGCACAGCAGGCAAGCTTCAAAGGTTAAACATACTGCTCACTGTTTCTCTGCCGTTCTCCCAAAGGAACACAGGAGAAAGTGAGAAATGGCTAAAGAGACAAAACAGAAAGAAATCTGTGTAGTTCAGGTCCCAAACAAACACAGATTAACTTCATATAGCTAGCACATCTGAGTTTATGGCTGTCAATTGAGATTATGTGAAATGCTTGCATTCAATTGGCTGCCTTGAATTATTGAAAGAAAATGAGCAGTTATTGGAACAATTTCAATTCAATTCAGTTTATTCATATAGCACCAATTCACAACACGTGTCAAGGCACTTCACAACAGTCAGTTACATACATTCCAATTAATCCTAACCATTGAACAGTGCAGTCAGATTCAGTTAATAATTCAAATTGGATAAAAAGTTTTTCCGTCTAAGGAAACCCAGCAGATTGCATCCAGTCAGTAACTTGCAGCATTCCCTCCTGGATGAGCATGTAGAGACAGTGGACAGTCACTGGCGTTGACTTTGCAGCAATCCCTCATACTGAGCATGCATGTAGCGACAGTGGAGAGGAAAAACTCCCTTTTAACAGGAAGAAACCTCCAGCAGAACCAGGCTCAGTGTGAGCGGCCATCTGCCACGACCGACTGGGGGTTAGAGAGAACAGAGCAGAGACACAAAGAGAACAAAGAAGCACTGATCCAGGAGTACCTTCTATGGGAAGGAAAAGTAAATGTTGATTGATGTAGCTCCTTTAGTGGTTTCACCTAGAAAGAAAGAACAGATAAACTCTGAGCCAGTGTTCAAGGTCAAAGTCTGAAAGAGAGCACCTATAATTAGTTACAGTAAAAGCTCAGTCAATTGCCATGTCTAGGAGAGAGAAAGGGTTAAACACTAAAAGACAGGGCCATGTGGATCATCGGTAGAGGGTGAGCATTAAACAATGTTGCTTATATGTTGTAAATTTGATGTTACCTGCTGAATTTCCTCTGCTTAGTAAAAATTATACTCCCTGTTGCTCAAAGTTAGTCTGACTATTCAATGATGTTTGGTTTAATAAGGCTAGAGATGCAATGGTGAGGGAATTGTGGGCAGTTTCTAATCTCTGGTCTCTCTGGTATCTCAAAAGCTCTGACCTGTTGGTGTAGATACTCACTCATCCAGAAGTCCTTAAGTAGAAGGTAACTGGACTTCGTTGTTTCTTGTCGATGTTTCACCACCTCTCGCCTTCTACTTAAGCACTTAGGACTCTGACATGCTACTGATTTCCGTATTAATCAATCAATCAAACTTTATAGTCTTTTTCATACAGTCTGGTGTAACTCAAAGGGTTTTACAGAGGTTAAAAACAGAAGGACAGACATTTAACCATTAGATACACAGGCATTAAAAGGATCTAACAACTTTTAAATATCCTGCAGGCTCCATAACCGAGGTTATGAAGCTCAAAACAATAAAGCCTTTGCTGCAAAATCTTCATCCTTTCTGTTACCCTCTGAGGTTGACTCTGGGTGAACTTAAGTTCATCGACCCGCCGCTAGTTCAACTACCAACTGACATTGCGTTGCGTCTTTGGCTTTAAAATGACCAAACCTGCAGAAGCATGGGAAGCAAAGAAGCTTTTTTACCAGTGATGCATAAAATCGATCTCTATGCTGTAGCAGCCTAATGAACAGCTGACATGCCTACCATGGAAAGTAGATCCCATTAAAATGGCGTGGTACAGCATTTCTCTTTTCTCTGATTTGTGTCTTTGCTGCACTGACACTCAAGACAGCTATGAGTCTTCTTGCTGTAGTAACAACTTCGACCCTGAAGACTGTATTAGACCGGCTGGTCACGGGTCATGGACCGTTCAGATGAAACGATTAATTCTGGATATTGGCTGTCAAAAACGAAAGGAGACCCATTTCCTTTATCCGCTTTTCAAAAACAACATATTATTTAAAAAACACAAATATGTTCTAAAACCACTGGCAATGTGAATGTTTGACAACACATTGTTTTAAGGCATCTGCACACACCTTTAGCAGTGCTGCCTGTAATAACGGAAGTAGCTGTGTGTGCTATGGTTGGAAATAAAGGACAGTCAGTCTTTGTGAGTACATAGATTAACATAAATTGTAATAAAACATGATTTCTGACAGCAGAATCTAAGTTGTTTTGTGTTATTTAAAACCTCCAGCTTTTTTTAAACCATTTTGTGCTTGTATCTCTGAATGCATTTAAGCAGTGAGAGGTAGTGGGTCTTTGAATTTTCAAGCCATTAGGGTTTTTAGTTACAAACCAGTGTACTGTATTCAAGAACAGAGCTGCTCGATTAACCTATGTACGTCTCTTTTTGTACCTTAGATATGTTCCAAAACTGCCATCACTGGAGTGAAAAAAGCTACTTGAAGTCATTGTGTTTCTTTCTTTCCTACATTTAATATATAAGCATGTGTGTATGTCTTTATCTGTTTCATGCATGAGAAACTGCAGGTCACTGTGTCGCCGTGGCCCTGTGTTGCTTATAAGCTGATAAGAGCAAAGGCAATTCTAGCATTGCTGACCCCACTTTCCCACCCCCTCTTCTTTCTCCTCCCCCACCATCAACCCCTTTTCTCTCTCAGCCTCTCCCTCTCTGCATCCAGCAGCCCGGCTGCTTCCAGCCTGTCTGGTGCCAAGACTCAGATTTCAGAACTTCCTTCTACAAGCCACATTTAGAGCAGCTAGTGTACTTTGTATATAGTGTCTCTGTGCATGTCTGGGTGCACAAGTGTCTGTTTGAGGGAGAGAGTTTGTGCAACTTTTGACCTCTTGCTGCCACCACTTCGTACTCTCTGTCCCTGTGCACCTCTTTGCCTTCTCCCATCCATCTTCCTGTTCCCTGTTTGTTGCATAAAACAGATTTATGTGTTTTCTTGAGATGTAAAATTGCTCATCGTGAGGAGCAGGGCTGGGTTGAGGAGGGTTGAGAAGCACAGATTAGGGAGAGATGTGGTTGAGTTTTAGTCAAAGTGGTGGGGAGGCAGGACAAAGAACAAGAATACTTTAGCCTTTAACTGTTAAGTTAAGGCTTTTTACTTCCCTGCCGTTGAAAAGGATCCCACAGCATGATACTGCCACAGTCATGTTTTACTGTGGAGATGGTGTGTAGAAGGTGATCTGCAGTGTTATTGTTTTGTAACTTAGCAAAAAAGTGCAGAGGACCTTCTTCCATATGTTTGCTGTGTCCCTTACATGACCTGTGGGAAAATGCAAATTGAACTTTTTATCTTTTTCTTTCAGTCATGGCATCCTGCTTGCCATTCTTCCAAAAAGTAATGAAGTGCACAATTAGTAGTAAATACATTGACAGATTATCCCATCTGAGCTGTGGATTTCTGCAGCACCTCCAGAGGCCCAATGGACCTCATGGCAGCTTCAGTGATCAAGGCTCTCCAAGCCCAGCTGGTTAGTTTAGGTGGATGGTCATGTTTTGGTTGGTCTTTCTTTCCATGTTTAGATGATGGATTGAACAGAGCTCTGTGAGATGTTCAAAGCTTGGGATATTGTTTTAAAACCTGCTTTAAACTTCCCCACAACCTCCTCATTACCTGTCTGCTACTTTCTTTGGTCTTCATAATGCTGCTTATTCTCACGTGTTCTCAATCGAACATCTGAGGCCTTCACAGAAAAGTGCTTTTGTTATTCTGAGATTAAATAAGTCACGTTTTTACTAAATAGAAGACTTCTAATGGCAGTTGGTTACACTGGATTTTATTTGAGGGTATCAGCATAAAATCATAAGTAAACCACCATTTTCAATATTTTTTTTACCTAAAAGCTTTGCAAAGCATACATCATTTCCTTCCACTTGATCTATCACATAAAATACAAACAAAATTTAGCTTTTTGTAACATGACAAAATATGAAACGTTCAAGGGGTATGAATATTTTTTCAAAGCACTGTATGGGCTGAATGCAGGAAGAAATTTCTGCTAAGGGCAATTATCCTGGAAATATATTTCTTTGTTCATGCACATATGCCCACTAGACACAAAAACACAAACTTTAGTCTTATTACAAAATTACATTTTCCACCCTGCTGCCAAGTCTCTCTGACATGTTCTGTTTCACACCTCTGTTATTGGGTTTTTGCCATGTGTACTTATGGCTTTACAGCTTTTGCAAAGCTTGAACCAACATTTCCAAAAAAATTTGCCTAAATCTTGGTGTTTTTTCCCATCTCGAGTTTTAGACAAAGAGCTGCCAACTGTCTAGACTCCGTCTGCATGTTGTTTACATGTGACTCACTGACTCTGGAACCAAACTGTTTTTTTGTAAATTAAGCTGATAAAACTAACAAAACAGATGCTCTGTGTATGGTGTTTGCAACATGGGGTTGTTGAGTGTTTGTGGGAGTATTTGATGTGGGAGTCATCAACGGCCCAGGAGGGAGTCTGGATTTTAGAAGACTCGGTTTTTCCCAGAGAAACCTGCTTCCTGCTTTTCAAAACTTAAACTGCAGAAAAATGTGTGCGGCAAATTTAAGTAAAATATATTTGGGTGATTGCATCAGTTTTCTATAAAATAGCGTAACCCTAAAGCTGCTGTCACACTGTTTCCCATATACAGTCATATTCAATAAATTAGAATTAATTATTGTGAAGTTTATTTATTGCAGTAGCTCAGTTCAATAAGTGAAACATATAGATTAATTGCTCACAAACGGATGTTTCCATGCCTTTATTTCTGTTACTTATGATTTTCTGCTTACAGTCAATGAAAACATAACCTCTAAGATTATAATTTCACATCAGATCAGATCAGGAAAGTATGGAGACCCATAGCTGCAACATCAGCCACTTTTTTTTCTTACCTAATTACCGTCTGACCATCTTGGGCTAGAATGTTCAGTGCTCTATACACAGTATCTGACTGTCCTCAGGTGATTCATTAATTAGTAACTGACCTAATCAGAAAGTAGGTCAGACTACCCTGTATTTGGAGCCACTTCAAGCATTCAGCTTGGCAAGGCAAGTGAATCTTCATCATTGCAGACAAAGCGTCTGCATAGCATAGCACAGGTTTAATTAAAGTTAGGGCTGTATAATATATCAATTTGCAGTCATCATGCAATTCCTATCTCTGCTGTAATGTAATATTCCAGGTGCAATGTGTTCACGCTGTACATACCAGTAACATATCTGGTCAGTTGGATAGACTTTGACTGCTCTTGGTGCCGAGATCTCTGTGCCTGAGATCCTTAAACTGCTTGGAGTGTGGTGACATTGTGATGACAAAAACGTTGAACAGTGATTATTATGCAGGTTAATTGGAGTTGATATAATCACAATATTGAATAATAATGTAGCAATTGCATAATATCCTAATGTCATAGAACCCTGATTTACACTAATATCGGGTCATTGCTGTGACATTTGATTAACATTTGCTTTAATTCTAAAATGTCAGATATGACATAAAAGAGGTATTTTATATATATCTAAGCAGGCTATCTTAACAGTAAATCAAATTACATTGCTACCTTCTGAGATGCATAGAATATTTACTTGAAGCTGCTTATTTTCATACACCACTGAAATGCAAGGCAGAAAGGATATAATGTACAGGGCTTTAACAGCGGCCAGGGTGTTTCTAAGTTGGATCTTATTTATCAGATGCATCACAACTTTTTTTTTTCTCAAAGGTCTGATACCATTTTGATTTTATATTTAAGTATCCAACTCTTTTACTGTTGCAGATTTTTATTTATTTATAGCTTTAATAAATTATGATTTTAGATTTCTACATTTCTTTACGACATATCTTTGGTAAATGATATGAAACCTCACGTGTGTAATAAAACATCTCTTTGAAATCGCAGATGTACACTCTACACGTTACACACAACCTAATGTCTTCAGAGAATGATGGGGCACCGTCCTGCCCTCAGAAAAAAACGTTGTCTGTTCCATCTCAGGCATATAACAATAAGCCTAGGGCTGCATTCCAGTGGGCTTTCTCTTTGAAATGGGATACCGGCACACGCATTACAAATATATCTCCTGTTTTATCTTCCGGGCCAGGCCCATGGAAAAATTATTCCAAATACCTGCCGCGCTTTATCTGGAACCCTGGAATAGGCTAGGCCCAGTCGGGAACATGAGGATGTCTAAAATAAGGCCTCTATTACGGGATGGAGTGGAGATGGATGGGACGGAGCGGGAAGGGATGGGGATCGTGGGGGTATTTTAGGTGTATCAGCCCCCGTGAAAAAGGGCTTGTTGCGGGGGCTTTAAAGTCTACAATGAAGGTCGATGTCAGCTGTTGCACAAACTGCATGTGATGGGGGAGGGTTTGAGCGCAGACGGACGCTTATGTGGTCTCATACGTCCATTGCTGAGTGGCGGTATAAATAAAATTTTTCCTACAGATGTTCTCACCTTGACAAATCTGCTTTTGGCATGTGGTATGACGGCCCAAACTAATGCCTTTATTTACACGCTTCGATCTCAGCCTGCTCATGTTCAAGGCATTGTGGTTTCAAGAACCATTTGTTTGTTTAAATACCTGATCTAGTCACTTGTTTAGGGAAAAACTATCACTTTACATTTGAGAGGTATTTATTTGCCTTCAGACCTTACCTGTCTCAAAAAATCAGATAAAAGATATTCTGCAAACTTATCTTATAGTACACAAAAGTAATCTCAATTTAGGTTATTTTTGCACATTTCCTTAAATATTTAGTGTTGGTTCTATGTATTTGAACAACTGAAAGAAATAAAGGATATATGAAATGATGAAAAAACTGAAAGAGCTAAAAGCATACGGAAGGAGGGGAGACAAACATCTTAGCGAAAAGTAAGATTAGAGGCAGAAACGAGCTTAGATAGTGTCAAGAGAGGTGGGACAAACTGAAGTGAGAGGCGTTGAAAATGCCTCCTTGAGGAATTCATTTATCTCTATGGTTCTCTTTGGTGAGACCCAACACGGAGTCTGTCATCGTCGCCTGTGGAGTCCCGCTGACATGTCCTTCATCAGTCCAATGTGTCCGAGCACTTCAGACCAGACTCACCCAAGAAACACTTGTCATCTAAACTGTTTCCCATAGCAGAACGGACGAGGGGGGCAGTAAAATCAGCAAACCAGTGGTGTCAATAATGCAGTAGAAAGAAGGAACTGGGATTGTCTCAGCAGGAGGATAAAACATGGCAAACTCATGACAAGACTGTCTTTACTTTTTTGGGAAGACTGTTATGACAACTCTGAGAACTTGAAGGTGATCATGGAAATCTTGCAGATCAGTGTAATCTATCACTGTAGCACCATTTGTGTTTTAGGCCCCTTTCACATTGGTGTCAGTTTTGTTTCTTGGACGGTTCCCTATCCCTCTCTGAAAACGTTCAGCACTGTAACATGGATATATCTGCGTATATCTGTGCTGTGCAGGCTGCTGTATTCTACATGTGCGGTTTGGATGTCGTTTACCAATGGAATGGTTTGCTTTTACATCCATACTAGATTTTATGACTCATGAACTTTAATACATTTTGCGTGGAACCATTTTTGAGCAGTTTTTTTCCAAAGGCCCTAAAAACAAGTTCCTGGTTTATAAAATCTTGCAGTCTTTGTTTTTCTTTTCCATAGAAGTTCTCCTGACTCAAAGCATTGTGCTTAGCTGTTGCCTTCCAGTACAAAACTACTGATGGTGTTGTTGCTACTGTTAATTTAGTATTTGCTGTTTTTGTTTGTCTCTCCCATAGAAAGTACTCAGTACTTCTGTGTTTAGCAGTGTTTCTTTCCAATGTGAAGCACTGGATGGTGCCATTGGTGCCTTTATCTTCCTGTAACCTCCCTGTCTTTTTTTAAAAGAAAGTACTCCTGGCTGTTTTTGGTAAAGTTGAAGTCGATGTGTTATAAAATGCTCTCTGATAAACCTCTGCTGTGAATTAGGTTTAGGGCTGGGCGATATTAGGAAAATCAGGTAAATGTTGCAACAATGATGTGACTTGGGATAAATTAACAAATATTTGAAAAGGGTCCACGTCTTTCTTCTTTGAGTTCATAGAAAACTCAGTTAATGAATAGTCTATTCAGTGATACTGCAGTAACGGTACATTTGATCGATATTGTTCAGCCCTGATTGGACCTATTCAAAATACTTAAAAAGAATTATTCAGTGAGTAGTCCAAGCTCTTTAGCGGTCCTATCAACCATTAAAGAGCAGAAATGCTTGAGTTAATATATTGATTATTCAAATCAGTCAGGCTAATCCCATTTTTATAAATGTATAGATATTAGAGGCAAAGCTGTTTATTAACTTGTAGGTTGCAACTTGTATGCAAAAAATAAAAAGGACCTTCCCTCTGTAATGCCACAGTGTACAGTTACCAGGTGCTGCTCCTTTCACCCATCCCTAGTGTTTCTCACTCACCCATCTTTTCTCCAGGGCTGACTCTGCCAAAGTGACGCAGCCCATGAGAGGAAACCAGGTCCACCAGCCGGCATCGGCTCGCAAGTCAGCCAGCTTGTCCTCGCCAAGCGCAGCTCGCCGGCTGTACCGTAACTTGTCTGGAAAGTTCCGCGTGGGCGCTAACCCCCCGGCTCTCGAGGACAGCATGGTGTCAGGGCGGGGAGGAGACAAGGAGAGGCTGCGTAAAACCACCATTGTAAGTCAAAGATAGGAAAAAATAACAGGACCAGGAATATTGTAGTCTAAAAATGGTCAGGGAGACATAGCCTGGGAACCTGTGGTGCCACCTGTCTAACTAATGTGATGCACGATAAAATCATACAGGGAGAAAGTCAGTTGTATGGTGTTATGTGTTGTTTTGGCTGAAATGTCTCATATATCAGGATTTCTCTGTGTCTCAGTTCCAGAGCAATGAAGCTTTGTTTGAGGCAGTGGAACACCAAGAATTGGACCTGGTCCAGCTTCTTCTGTCCCAGTACAGTCTGGAGGAGCTGGACCTCAACACTCCAAACAGTGAAGGTCTCCTGCCTCTAGATATCGCCATCATGACCAACAATGTACCCATGGCTAAGCTTCTCCTGCAAGCCGGTGCCAAGGAGAGCCCTCACTGTGAGTAGGCAGTCTTTATTAACTCGTCAAACATCAAGGAGATCACAGTGAAATGAATAAAATACACAGTTTTTAAGGAATCTAAGGTTTTTTACTAAGAAGGTGGCTGTTCTCAAAGTGCTGTATCCAAGCATATTAATAGAAAGCTAAGTGGAAGAAAAAAGTGTGTACGAAATAGGTGTACAGAAACTCCTGACCTGAGCTAAGGAGAAAAATGAGTGGTGCTCAACAGTCAAAAGTCCTCTTTTCAGATTAATGTAAATTTAACATATTATTTGGAAATCAAGATCCCCGAGTCTGGAGGACTAGTGGAAAGACACCCATTTCAAGATGCTTCAGGTCCAGTTTAAAGTTTTCACAAGCAGCGACAAAAAAAAATCTTTAGAAGAAAGTACTTGCACAACTAAGACCCAAAATCACATCTGTTACTTTGATCCAGCTCACCCTTCTAGATTCCTGATATAAAAATCTGTTCTAACTTTAGATGTTCTTTTAATAATTGGGGTCAAAGTTGAAGTACTAGATCAATTTTATCAGTTGCCACCAAAATAAGCTTAGGAATTTCCCAATGATGGCATCCAGTTAAGCTCAAAGTTATTCTCACCCCTCGCAGATTTGGGTTTAAAGTAATCTAAAAATTCGACCAGTATCTGGAAGTAATGCTAATGTTTTGGAATGGCATGAGCCTAAAATGAAATATGTTGACAGGGCTAAACATTAGGGTAATGGTAGGGAGGCCTTCCAACTTCAAGGACTTTGAGCTCAAAGAGAAGTAAATGGAAATTGCAGAACAACACTTATTGAATGAAAATAATTTAAAATCAAAACCTGCTGGGTGTATGAATAATTTTGGACATAAATGTACACCTATTTTCCCATTTTTACTCGCATGCACTTCTTTTAATTTCGCTGGCAGTTAAAACATATGGAAGGAGCTGAAGGATGCTAATCGTGATGCAATATTAGTCATCTTTGTGAGCACTTTTCATTTTCTATGCTCTGCGAGTCTCTGCTCCCTTCCTCTGTTAATGATTAGAACTCGCCAGTAAGGCTCCAAAGCTGTTTGTGTTTCTACTTGTCTGCGCACACACACACACACGCTTTCAAACGCTGAGCCAGACGTCTTATAAAGGTATTATTAAATTGAAAACACTTGAATGGAAAGTGATTACTGAAGTTTTGGTCTTTGATTGTGCTTTCTATCCAGAACCCAAATAATTCATGAGACGATGGGCTCATGCATGAACGACTAACGGCGAGAAGGAGGACTGAACAAACTTGACATTAGGACATTCCAAGTTTTCCACTGTTTTCTTAAGCGTGTACTAATCAGACTCCATCAGAGGAGGATTGACATCACAGTTCCTGCAGACATTTCTTTTTACTTTGAAGAAATTGGTTCTGGTGCTTGACTTCACTGTGTGTGTGTGTGTGTGTGTGGACCATAGAGGCAAGGCCAGACGAGTACAATCAAACAAACTTTAAAGTAGCTTCGTGTTCACATTCTAACTCCTTCTGTGGCTTGCAGCAATACAAAGCCACTAAACTGGGCGTTTTCCATTAAAAATGACTAATTGTAAAAGTGCCTTGTAAAAATATTAACACCCCTTGAGCTTTTTCAGTAATAATCTGAAAAGTGTGGCGTGGATTTGTTTTCATCCCCCTTTATTCTAATATCTCTGTTTGATTTGCATCCAAACAATCCACCTGTGTGTGATTTAACCTCGGTCCAAATGCAGCTACTCTGCTTCTGACCTCAGAGGTTAGTTAGAAAACATTTGTTAGAAAGCATCAGCATCATGAAGACCAAGGAACCCAGCAGACAGGCGAGGGAGAACGTTGTGGAGTAATTTAAAGCAGGGTTAGGCTCTAAAACAATATCCCAAGCTTTGGACATCTCAGAGATCTGTTCAGTCCATCATGGAGAGAGGATAGACTAACTGCAAACCTACCAAGACATGGACGTCCACCTGACCGGCTGGGCACGGAGAGCATTAATAAGAGAAGCAGCCAAAACATCAATGATAACCCTGGAGGAACTGTAGAAATCCAGAGCTTCCTCAGATTAGAAGTATTCCTGCCACCGGCCTTGCACTTCGCATCACATATATTGCACGAACTTAATCTGCATCGCATTTTAAAAAGTGGAGCCATACTTTCGAGCGCTTTCTATCAGCCATGCTTTGTTGACGGTACCAGCGGCTACTGACGTCATTATGCTTTGCTGCATGCAATGCTGTGTTCATGTCCGGCATGGAAAATCGCCCACTCTTCCACTCCCTCAGTGTCACGCATCACAATGATGTGTTTAGGTACCGAAACATGGTACCGTACTGTACACGGTAGTACCGACGGAATTCGGTCGGTACGTATAAAAGTACCAAATTCAGTGCCCATCCCTAAAGACAACTATTTGTTATACACTCCACAACCAAGGCCTTTATGGAAAAGTAGTGAGAGGTGATGGCAGCATCATACTGTGGGGGTGTTTTTCTTTAGCAGGTACAGAGAAACTGGGCAGATTTGGTGGAAAGATGGTTCCTACATAGTCTGGAACATTATGGAAAATTATAATTGTATTTCCACACTTTCTCCTTTATTACATTGTCTTAAAGTTGTCATTCCTTCCTTCCTGCCTTCCTTGAGTGCACCCTCCTATCATTTCCTCCTTCCTCATATACTCCTTTGTGCTGTTCCTTTCAGGTTTACATTATTGTGTCTTTGGGTCTTTCCTTCTTTTGTCTCATTCTTCCTTTTGTCTATGATTTTTTTAAACCCCAACCTCCTTCATTCATTCTGTTCTTTTTTGTCTCCTTCCTTCTTTTCCTTGTGTCCTTGTGTCACCTTTTGAATGTGTATTTCCTTCCTGCATTGTGTTATCCCCCTTGCATCCTTTGTTATATCTATACATGTTTTATTACTTAGGTCCTTCCTTGTTCCTCACTTCATACTTTCCTCTCTTGTTTCCCTCATTCTTTCTTTTCATGTTTTATACCTCCTATTCTTCCTTGTGTCCCTCCTTTCTTTATCTCCTTGGGTCTCCCTACCTTCTTTCTAGATTCTTGTTTTTTGCAGTTTGCATAATTAAAACCTGCCTGTTGTAAAAATATTTCTGATAAATCAATAGTGAACTGTGATAATTTATATTTTAAGATCAACAGAGTAGACTGAGAACTCTGGAAAGTCTGGAAGTATTCTGGAAAGGTATGGAATCTTGAGACTGGGACTGAGGTTTACCTTCTATCAGGACAACAGCATGTTTGTGTTAGAATGGCCTAGTCAAAGTCAAAATGTAATCTTCACAGATGCTTTCACTCCAGTCTGACTGAGCCTGAAAAATTGGAAACATGTCGGTCTCTAGATGTTGATAGAGACATATCGTAAAAGTTGTACAGCTGTAGCTGCAGTAAAAGAAGTTCTACAAGGTATTGACACATGGGGGCTGAAAACAAATGCATCCTACACCTTTCAGGTTAATATTTCAAACTTTTGGAAACTACGTGTCCTTTTCTTTACACCTCACAATTATGCTCTACTTCATGGTAGTCCAGCAAACAAAATCCCAATAAGGTACACTGGAGTTTGTGGTTGCATGACACTCAGAGTCAAAGTGTAGCTTGAAGCCACTATGGAGACACAGAGGGAGCCGCAGAATTAAACACCCAGATGGACAATTTGACATGGAGCTCTAAACTTACTGTCAACAGTGGAATCTAACGCTCAGCGGTGGAATCTACAATGAACAAACGCAGACCACACAGACTAAACACAGACCCACAGCAGTCCCAAACACTTGAAGAAATGACCAGCCACCAAAGGAGTACAGCTCGCTACTGTCTTCTTTCTTTCTTTATATTACCTGTTTTAGACTTTTATTTGAAATATTCTGCATGCTTTTGCTACCGGAGCGTGCAAACCTCTCTGATCTGGGTCTTACGCCTCCACAGCATCTATCACTGACTGCACATCCATGGTTTGAATATTTTCATGGGGTGTTACATCTCATTAACTGCAGTGATGGGTTTCATTGTTCGTTGGATTGTGGCAACACCCTAAACCTCTTTAAGAAAACATTCCTCTGCTGTCTCTGTTAGGCTATGTTCCATTATATAAATAGAACAGTGACACAAAAATTTCCATAAGTTTTGCGGAAAAATAGCTTTACAACGGCCCTCTAAGCTGATGTTCCCTTGCTCCCTTGTGCATATTCCCACCACTTTGTCCTTCCTTGGAACCGCACTGAAGAATACTCCTCCCTCTCTTCGTACTTTCATTACCCCATTTTCCCTCATTTTCTAGGTGATGTCATTCCCATAGAGAGGCTGCTCAGTTACAATAAATGAACTTTATTGGAGAATCTGCCACAGCATTTTAGCAAACAGAAATTAAACAGAAATGGCCTGCTAAAGCAATTTGCAGCATCTCAGGCAGGCAGTTGCTTTTCTGTTTTTTGGGGTGCATTTTCAAAGGTTCCTCAGAACATCTACAGAGCTTAAGCCCCAAATTTAAACCAATGATATTGTGATGAACTTTGTATAATTTTATTTCTGTGACAATAGGTTGCCATGAACATATGCCTACTAGTATTAAACCTTTGGATCTGTATCACCGATTTTGCTCTCCCTCTGTCTCTGATGACGCTCGTAGTTGTGAGCCTGGAAGGCCGAGCGGTGCACTTGGCCACCTTGGTGCAGGAGGCTGAGCAGCGGGTGTCAGAGCTCCAGGCTCAGGTTCGTAGTGAGGGTCCCAGTGAAGGGGAGGGATCCGACCAGGAGAGGCAGCTGAAGGCTTGGGAGTGGAGGCTGAGGCTCTTCAGACGCATGCAGTCGGGCTTTGAGCATTCTAGTAAGAAGTTGTTGCCGTTTTCTACTCAGACTATGTCTTTCATCTAACAGTTATGTTTTGTTGTCATTAGTTTAGTTCAACATATTTCTTCTCCCTCATCTTCCTTTCCCTTAATTGTTGTAATCGTCATGCAATTTGGTGGTTAAATGGTGTAAATATCAAAATTTCAAGAAGTTCCCAGGCCAGAATACATATACACAGATCAGGCATAACATTATGACCACCTGCTTCACCCGCAATACTGCAAATGAGGTCTTAATCTGCTTATACATGTCCTACTCCATCCTACCATCACTCATCACAAAACACCAAGATACTTGAGCTCCTCTACCTGACCCCCAGTTGAGAGGACTTAGAGGAGCTGACTCTCATCGCTGTTTACGTTACTAATAATGAGGTGCAATTACGTAGCGTAACAATTCCCAGATTTATGCAGGGTCCCTGTCAGAGCCTTTTCTCACTTCACGGTAATGGGTGCAACATGTTGCAAAGATTTTGCTGTAAGTGTCTGTTTCTCTACTCATTTACTAATGTTTTTGGTTTTCCTATCTCTCCAGACCCTCCAGATGCTCCCAGTGTAGTTCATCTGTCTGTCAGCAGCAACACAAGCTTGCAAGTTGACTTTCATGAACCTGTTTGCGTCAACTCTGCTGTGGTTACCAAGTATAAAGGTCAGTCTCCTTTAAAGGAATAATTTTGAATTATATTTCTGTGCTTTTTTTTCTTTTAATGAATTAACATTTGCTCAAACTTGTGTGTATTTGCAGTGTCTTGGAGCTCCTCACCTTCTTTCAGTCCCATGCTGGGTGAAATAATAGTGGATGATACCACGTCACCACAGTGCAACATCACTGGACTGACTTCTGTAAGTTCTACTAAATTAACTGTCTTAATTCCGTTTTATGGTCACTCTTGACTAAATAATCTGTTTTACCTTTTTTTCTTAGAGGTTTCTGGTTTAAATTACAATGAAATACATAAAAAACTGATACCAAGAGTTGCCGTTTACTTTTTGCTTTGTTTTAACTAACTTTTGGATGACACCTGCTTGTACTATGTCCTCCCCTCTTATTGGTTCCCCCTGCTGTTAATACTCTTATACAATCCCACAATTAGACATACAGTACATTGAGTGGGACATGTGCAGCGCACCCGGATGGCCATGGACAAACGGTTGAGTTTCTTTCTGGTGAATCCTTTTTTGGTGTTGATTTAGCCCAACCTTTTAGACTGACATCATGCTGAAACCTGTCGATGACCTATTTTCAGTTTTCAGGAACCAAAAGGTTTTGTTGAAGAGTTCTCAATGCCATGCACTTGCTTGTAACAGAGAAACTGGCCCATAGCATGATAGATCCTCCACCGTACTTGTGCTTTCCACATATTCATCTAATTGGTCTCATCTGACCAATGCACACAGTTCCAGTTAAAGTCCCATAATTTGGCAACTTCTACATGTTTATGTTTGTAATGGGAAGACAGAACGGGCTTTTTCCTAGCAGTAAATGGTTACCAATGTAGATAGCATCCAATAGTTGCTATGGAGACGTGATGGTCCCACCATTAATTGTCACTTTATTCCACATTTCTCGGACAGAGAGTTTGGAGATGTTTTAGTATCCTCCTCACCATGTGTGGTAGTGAGATGAACTTGAGTTTGTTCAGTTTGTTCATCAGGTACCACAAGTTTTCAAATTAAAGTTTGATTTTTTTGTTTTTCTTTTCAGTGTGGGGTTATTGTACTGCAGTAAAGTATTCATTTATTTTAAAGCTGTTTTCACCTTTACCCAGAGAGCCAGTGAATACATATATTCTGCATGGCAAACCATTAGAAACAATGTCCTGCTGAAGCAGATGCAGTTGTCTTTCACTACCAGGTAAAATAGATGCAGCTACTCTTTATATTGTAGTTTATTCATGACAAGTTTACTAAAAACAACTATGCTTTAGCTTCTCCAGCTGTTGTGTCTAACCAGTGAAGAAATTTACAAGCTATTTTACTACATGACACCCTTCCCTATTATATTCACTCAAGTTTAAAACATTTATTTGTTTAGTATTTAAAGGCATTTTTTATTCAACTTAGTTTTGTTGATATAGCAAACCCTTCATTGCTGCTGTGATATACTTCAGTCATTTAAACCCAACTTTGTTCAAGTTTTTTATAGCTAAGGAACAGGTGGAAGACAGCTTCTACGGCCTATCCCCTGATTTATGTTTGCAGTCATTAAATGACCATGTAGACAAGTGGACACTCATTAATTTTTATTATTATGTGAAAAAAACCTGCTCCCCCCTTTAAGATCCCAACCAACATGCTCTCTCCTGTCACAAGACAGGGGTCAAGAAGGGGTCAGTAAATCTTGGTGACTGCTCTAATTAATTGGGTTGAGAAAAGAGAAACAGGGCCTAGTTGTCTACAAACTGGGCACAGGGACAGGACTGATTATGGAGATTTACACAGACACTTTACCCCAAATAACCTTATGGATATACCCTCAACTTTGCATGTTGATGTAAGGTTGAACACCTTCGTAATGTGTATTTATACAATGGTTTGTACCAGTAAACTGGGCCTAATTGTCATATCTCCTTCTCTTTTAGGGAGGCTATTACTATGTACAGGTGTCAGCCTACAATATGAAGGGCTGGGGCCCTCCAAAGGTTTCCATCCCAGCTTGTGCTGCACCTTCCAGTAAGTCTAAGTTTATTTTGTATTTATGTTACATGGAGGCAGGGCTTCATGCATCATGCAGTTTCTGCAGAATTGTCAGCTGCACATTCATGATAAATATCTCCTGTTTCACCACATTTCACTGGTGCGCTGTTGGATTGGGGTCTTGTGACCCTTTTAGGTCCTGCAGTACAGTGAAATTCTTTTCATGTTCAAGAAACCCGTTTGAGGTGATTTGTTGCATTATCCTACTGGAAGTACTCAGGGTGTGATGTTTAGTAAATGCCTAATTAGTGCTAAATGGCTTAAAGCGTGCCATAACATGTTCTCTATACCATCACACTGTCACCAGGAGCGTGAACTGTTAGTACAGGGCAGGATGGATCCATGCTTTCATGTTACTTACTCCATATTCTGACCACTTGTCCCCAAACCAGATCGCCTCTGGCCCTTGGCTGCGCCTAGAAATCCTGTCCATAAAAGTTATGAACAGGACCAGTGTCAATGGGCAGCCCTGCTGGAGTCCAACATGCACCAGAAACAGGTCCGACTTAGTGCCGGCAATGCAAACCAAACTCCTGCTCCGCTTGTACAGAGACCGGATGGCCCCTAATAAAGGGCCCCCAGCTCCATACTCCTGGAGCACGCCCCACAGGGCACCACAAGGGACACAGTCGAATGCCCTCTCGAGGTCCACATAACACACGTGGACCTTTTGGGCAAACCCTCCAGGTACTTTCCCTGACTGCCACGCAATGTTGAAGAGGCGTGTCAACCATGACAGCCCCACAACATCCAGAGATTTGAGGTTCTCAGGGCGAATCTCATCCACCCCCGAAGCCCTGCCACCGCGGAGGTTTTTGACCACCTCGGTGACTTCAGCCCGGGTGATGAAATAGTCCAACCCCGAGTCCCCAGCCTGTGCTTCCACCATGGAATGCGTGATGGCAGGATTGAGGACGTCCTTGAAGTACTCCTTCCACCACCCGATAATGTCCCCAGCCGAGGTCAGCAGCTCCCCACCCACACTGTAAACAGTGTTGGCAAAGCAGTGCTTCCCCCTCCTGAGGCGCCGGACGGTTTGCCAGAATTGCTTCGAGGCCAACGGGTTTGGGGATTGCCGCCGCGACAGGCACCGCAGACCTTATGGCCACAGCTATGGGTGGCAGCATTGACAATAGACGTGGAGAACCTGGTCCGCTCGGACTCTATGTCTCCAACCTCCCCCGGAATCTGGTCAAAGCTCTCCCAGAGGTGGGTGTTGAATACGTCCCTGGCTGAGTGCTCCGCCAGAAGGTCCTAGCAGACCCTTACTACATGCTTGGGGCTGCCTAGTCTGTCCGACTTTCTCTTCTTGCAGCAGATCCAACTCACCACCAGATGGTGATCAGTCGACAGCTCAGCCCCTCTCTTCACCCAAGTGTTCAAAACATGTGGCCGAAGGTCTGAAGACACGGCAACAAAAAGTTGATCATTGACCTCCTGCCTAGGGTGTCCTGGTGCAAAGTGCACTGAATGAACATCATTATGCTTGAACGTGGTGTTAAAACATGGTGCTAAAATAATGATTTTTGTGTTCCTCATGAAGGCGTCTTGAGCCGCCCTAGGTCTGACCCGTCACCCAGAGTCTGTTTGCCATGGGAGACCCTACCAGGGGAATTTAAGCCCCAGGCAACATAGCCTCTAGGATCATTGGAGCGCTCAAACCCCTCCACCACGTTAAGGTGGCAGAAGTTTTCTTAATTGAGAAATTGTACACCTTTCTATTAAATGTGTTAAAACTACGTGATTTGAATTTAGTGCCAACAATGCCAAACGGTGGGCATTCAATGAGAGGATATTTATTGTAGTCCATAGGGGACTTGAGGCTCGATTTGGACTTGGATAAATTTTATTTAAAGCTGGATTTGAATATCAATAGAAATCTTAATCTTTTTTTCTTTTTAGACTTTATGTAGAAGAAATACAGAGCTCTCTTGTTTTAATCTTTTTCAGCTAATGTTTCTTGAGGATATATTTTACCGAAAAAGTAAACTAAGAGATCCTGAGAAGCCCCTATAACTAAAATACTCTAAAATGACAATAACAAGTGTAAACCAATTTATGGCTAACACAGGACCAACATCATGTTTGAGGTTTAGGGCTCAAACTGGTATAAATTTGGGGTTTCTGGGAAGGTCCTGGGTGTTGTGCACGTAGATCACCTGATGGTTAGGTTCACTGTAAGTGTGTCATGGGAAGGTCTACATGGACTTCAGTCAGAATGCTGGGTGGGCATTAAGAGTCCCTTTGTAAATGTCAGTGAACATAACCATGGTCTCAATATGGTGTGTAGGCCCAGCTGGCAGCTTGAAGCACCAGCCGGGCCTACACACCATCAGGAGCTATGGTTACATAGCTTTGGGTTCAGCCAAGACATTAACTGTGAAGTCATGTGTAACAGCTGAGGTTTCTTTCTTTCTTTTGCTCTTCTTCTGCTCTTAAACATGTGAAGCTTCTCCAGCTGTTACCTACTGGAACAGAGAGAACAAGCTGAACACACTATCTTTGTGGCTATATTGGTTCTCTCCTGGTACATCTGGGGAACACATGACCATGTTTTTGCTCATCAGCACACACTTTTTTTCAGCAAGTGTGTGTATATGGTCTTGGTTTAGAGAAACTAGGCTTTCCCCCTCTCCCTCCTTTTTTTTCTACTGACCCACCTCTCTCCGTCCCTCTCTCTGAGCTAATTTAGATGTTGCGTGTTTGTGTTTTTCATTTGGGCCTACCACTGGAAATATTTGCATGTCTGTGCTGCAGCAAGCGGCATGGCCCCAACAGTGGGGGCCTTATACCGTCCCGTAGACGCCCATTAAAGGGCCCGCTTGTCTTGCCAGGACAGGCACCTTTCCGGGAATAGAGCTCACCGTGTTTCAGCCCTATGCACCCTCCGGGGGGCTCGGGAGGAGGGTGGGGTTTAGGATGAAGGTGATGGTTGGTCAGGGATGGGTTATCGCTGCTGACTCATCTTCTTCTACTTGCACACAAGGCAAAATGTGCTGAAGAGTCTTCTTTTTCTAAGCCACTCATGTATAACAAGAGAAATTGTATGTTTGTCTTATAGGACAATAATTCTTTCTGTGTGTTTGGATAATTTGTTCAAGTGACATTTTAGCAAAAAATATAAATAGTGATGCATAATTTTCTACATTTTTGGCAAATAAAAGTCTGAAAGTTTGACCTTTCCTCTGATACCTCTAAATACAGTCCAGTGTAACCAATTTCCTTCAGAAGTCCCCTAATTAGTTAATGTACTGTAATCTGCCTGTGTGTTATTTAATCACAGTATAAGTGCAGCTTTTCTCTGTCTGGCCTTGGAGGTTTGTTAGAGAACCTTAGAGAACAAACAGCATCATGTAAACCAAGCAACACAGCAGACAAGTCAGGGAGAAGGTTTTGGAGACGTTTAAAGCAGAGTTAGGTTCTAAAACAAACTGAAGAGTAAGGCACAAAAGTCAAAAGCACCAGGATCTGGTCATTTAAAACATAAATTGACACTTTTGGCCTACATGCAAAATGCATTGTGGATGAAAACTAGAATCCAGAACACATCATCCTAGTAGTGAAGTATGGTCGTGACAGCTTCATCCTGTGGGGATGCTTAGGTCCAGCAGGGACAGAGAAGCTGGTAAGATTGATGGAGCTAAACATAGGAAGACTCTAAACATACAGCCAGAGTTAACGAGGAACATTCAAATCAAAGCAGATTCATGTGTTAGAATGACCCAGTGAAAGTCCAAACCTAAATCCAGGTGAGAATCTGAGGCAAGACTTAATTTAAAAAGTGGTTTTTGCACAAAGGATTGTGCTACAATTTCTGTCTCTAGATGTGAAAAACTGGTGGAAATTTATCCCAGATGACAATAGAAAGGGGATTCTGCAATGTATTGACTCAGGAGGGCTCTGTATATATGTACTACCCACACTTTTCAATTATTATTTGTTAAAATGTTTAAATCCTTTTGATATCCAATAAAATACATTGCTGTTTTTGGTTGAAATGTAACACAATGTCAAAACATTAAAGGAGTTGCAAGGAACTTATGTGTCCCCTATCTCCATAGTAACCCATTTATTTTACAATTCAGTGCATAAAGATGCATCTGTTGTGGAAGAAGACAGAAGACTTTTCTTTTCTTTGACATTTTTACCCCAGTTCAAATTGTAAGAACTGTCTGTGTCTGTAGAGAATGTGTTTCAACCAGAAACACAAATGTCTGGTTGATACTTTTACTGTAGAGATTGTTCTCTTTTATCTAGGCTATAAAATAGTCCCGAACTGTTTTCTGTCTTCTTCCATTCCACATAATGTAAGTGTAAGCATGTTGTGCAGCAGTAAATAATGTCCTGATAAAACACTGACCACTGAGCAATACACAGTAACATGAATTAAACAAGGCAAATATTTGCCCTGACCATATTTCTTGCAGTTATTTGTTATTAAATAATTTTAAACATCCTAATATTGGAAAAGAGCTGTTCAAAAAATATAGAATATTCTGTGTGGTTTTCTCTTTCTGTTGCTCTTTACAAAATGTCAAACATTGCTGTTTTATCACCCCCACCCCTTCACTAGTCATATAATTCTTACTGGATGGGAAAGTGTTTACCAGTCTCTGAGAGAGGATAAATAAAAACAGTCTTTCTCTGGCGATTTTTCTTCTTTCTGCAGGCTGGCGGGACATCGATGGCCACCCTCCACGCCTCAGAGGCCAGAAGGAAGCACTTGACCAGCTGCTTGGACAGATTAAAGAAGCTCATCGTCACTGTGCCTGCCATGGTATCAAGACATTCCTGATGGGATGTTCATGTTTACATAGCAGACTGAACATTATTATGAGAGTTTACCTTTAGGAGAACGTTTACCTTTGGGAGAAAGTTAAATTTATTATTTTTTGACTCACTGCCGTATGTGGTGAAATTCTACAGTATCTTCAAATTGAAGATTGTTGATATTGTTCATCCTGTGCCAGAGTTAGTTCTAAATTTAGCTTTTACAGATTAAAGCTGTTTGAATTCACGTTTCTACTCCGCCACCTCAACGTTTTGAGATAAACGGCCTGACATCAGCAAGATTACGTTCATTTATGAACATTTTGCTTAACTTTGTATGTTACTCTGGACATATTCCCTAAATCTGCTCTCATTCAGAAAATTCAGTTTCAGTTTATTGTCAAATTGCAAAAACAAAAGAGGCTGAAATTTGGACTAAAATTAAATTTGATTGTGGTCATTTTAAAGGACCACAAGGTTGATAGTCTGCTTTTCAAAACAAAATTTACTATTTAAACCCAACATCAGGCTGAACAAAACCTCCATCCTAGTAAATCATTGTTGTTTTTGTTATATTGGACGTTTTTATCCAAAGTTTAAAAATGTAAAAGCTGGAGAAACCGGTCAATTATGGTTAAGCTCTGTTCCCTCCTTTAAACACACAAACACACAAATCCCTCTTGGGTTTCATACGACTCCAGAATATAACAAGGGCAAACATTGAAGAATTTCATGCATTGTCCTATGTTGGGAAAACATTTGAATCTGGTGCAAAACAGTTTAACTCCTAAATATCACTAACGTTACAGATTGCATGAGTTTCTACTGTAATGGCAGTGAGACAAAATGTTTTTATTGGAAGTCTTTTCAGCCATAAAGTGGGAGCAAGTGGCTCTGCAAATGACATTTAAGATGCTAATCACCACAGGCCTCTATTATTAATGTAATTAAAAAAATTATTTACTTTTTGTATTTTTTTTTGTAATTAATGAAGGGAAATTTAAAATAACTAAGCTTTAAAAATGGTTAAAGGTTTGATAGTTTGGCGGAAGACTAGAGTTGATTTATGACAAAAGCTGGAAAAAATAACATTATGATAATTTCGAAATATTTTAATCATCAATAATAATAATAAATATAAACGAGTTGGCCGAAAGACACTTTTTTTATAAAAAAAAAATGTTAAAAAGATGAATTCCTAAAGAAATTCATGCCACACGCTGTTACACCGGCAACATGGTCATCAAATCAAAGTAGAAAATACTGTTTACGTGTTAATATGGTGCAATAATGAAATTCTCTGCCATTAACCTGTCAGTTTTCCTGCTCTCCTGGAACAGAACAGCGTTTTCAGCCACACTCTTAGTGACGCTCCGTAAAAATCAGCAAGAAAACAGTGCAGTGTACAGCTCAGTTTCGCAGGTGCAACCCGTTTCACTAATGCTGTGTTTCGTTTCACCTTGACAGACACTTTACAATCTGAGGCATGACAAGTACTTCACGCTCCACACATGCTTAGATGGCATGCCACCCCCCCTCTGTCTTAGCAACCCAACCGACCCAGCCCCCTCTTCCTTTTTGAGTCTTTCCATGACTCAGCCCTCGCTGCTGAATACTTCTCTTTCTGTGACAAAATGCAGATCAACATCTCTCACACTCAAGCTGTTTCTATCCCCAAACACTGCTGTCTGTACGCCGGTCCCAAAAGTGTCAAAAGCTGTCCACGCTGACCCCCTGCTGCATTTACCGTCAAGCAAAGTTGTCTCTCTCAGGCCTAAACACGCCTGCCCACTTACTATTGTCCTCTGTGGACGTACTGGATTAGCAGTAGGCTGAGATGCAATATAATAGTCAGTATTGAGTGGCTCTTGGTCTGTCAGACAGCGACTGATTGAGCTTGAGAGTTCAGGCACGGTAGTCAAGGTGGCATGTCCTCTGGGTCATGTTTGTTATTCCTGTAACAGACAAGTCTCGGGCTGGAGTCTGAGGAGAGCATAAATTAACACTGACTAGCTGCCTCCCTCTCACACCCCCCCATGGCGAGCTAGCCGTCTTGTCTACTGTCCACAGATATACTGTAAACTTGCACGTAAAGATAGACGGTCTCGCACACAGGAACACGTACACGAACGGACACAAATATCCAAACACATGCTCTGTCGCTCAGCTCTTGCTCTCCCACTTCTTCGTCCATGTGTGCACCCCCTCATCACAGCCCGGCTTATGGCCCACACCTCCTTCTCCCTCTTGTCCAAACACTATTAATTAAACTGTGAAAGAGGCCTTGACTAACACAGGCTCCCCAGCAGTCGGCCCTACTTGTCTGTCTTACTCAGTGTCAAACAGGGACTGAGGCCAGGAGGACTGGAGCTCTACAGAGCCGCATGAGGGAAGACGTTTTTGAATGGGGGCGGGGTGGCATGAGGTGCAGTTTTTTTCTCTTACTTCACCATGACTAGTCCACCTGAAGAACAAAATGTGTTCTTTCTGCACCCCAAATGAAGGGGTTTATTGACTTTAAGTGGCCCAAGGATGGAGGGCGATCACCTGGGATAAGAGGGAGTCTGGTTTGGTGCTCAGTGTGTCTAATGAGCTTGGAGGTTCGTTATCTGACTAAAAAGACACCCAACACAAGCATAAACCTATCCATGCATGCATATAAATCCCTCCCTCTCCTGCCTTCAACCCCCTTATGGCCCACTAAAAATAAACATGTCCTCACAGACCTAACTGACCTACCTGTCAGCTAATGGGTAAAGGTTAAGACACAAATGCATGAGTTACCCAAGTTTCTTGACTCCACGAATAGAGCTGCTCAAGGCGCACTATAGTCGGCGCATGTAAACAGACGGACACATGTACACACAGTTAATGATCCCCTGAGAGCTTTAGAACTAGTGGTTCCCTGTAGACCAATAGTCTGCTGTTGGCAGCCGGCATGACTGTTAAATTGTGCCTCACCACACTAGAGCATGAAACATTCGGCCATGTTGTTGGACCTGTCAGGTTTGTTGTCAGTCATGTAACAGCCTGTCGCTGGAAGAGGTATTTCTGGACGTGGTCGGGACAGAAGCTTCTGTTGGTTTAGTGAGGAAAATTGGACAGTCAGTCTAAGTAACAGTTTCAGGATCAAAAGAACTCTGGCTTTAACACTGCCTTGCAGTTTGTACAAATTAAACTTTTTCACATTTGGTGATTTTACAACCACAAAGTCTAACACTTTCCACTGCTCTTATGCAATATGATGCACTACTTTGCACTCATCTATCGTATAAAATCCTAATAAAATACATCAGATTTGGGGTTATGTGACAAAATGTCAAAAGGTTCAGGATGCATGAATATGTTTGCAATCTGCTGTATAATCTGATATGTTGCATTAGAATGAATGAAAGTGTCACTCTTCCCACAGAACAATGCAAAGCTCCAACACAAGGCAGGAAGCACTCTGTATCCAAAAGCCTTCGGCATCTCTTCCAACTCACCAGCAAATTCGTCAAAAGCTTGAAAAGGTGGGCCAACATTTAATAATCAGTAGCATCAGATGTTAATCTTTTAAATCTGAGATGCACTTTTTTAGCTGTGTGTCATTACTGTGAACAATAAACTTTATTTCTTATTATTAGATTTCTCAGTATTTGCACAAATTTCAGCTGCAGCTTTCTTTAACATAAAACGTTTGTGTTTCTCTCCAGAGGTCTCTATCTGACTTCCATATTCTACAGAGATGACAATGTGTTGGTGACTCCAGAGGACCAGATTCCTATTGTGGAGATAGAAGATTCATACTCCAGCACCCTAATGCAGGACTTTCTTTGGTTCACTAAGGTAGGAATGAAGAAAAACAGCTCATAACTGTAAATAATTCAGAGATGAGCCGTTTTTGCTACCAAGGAACCAGACCTTTTTTGGTTCTCCATGGTTTCTGAAGGTTTTTGTTTCAAGTTCTCCATTACACTTTGGCTGTGTTTTACCTACTTGCAGAAGTCTTCTGCAGCCTCTAAGCATTTATTCCAGGCTTTTCTGTATTTAGCTTCATCCATCTTCCCATTAACTCTGGCCAGCTTCCCTGTCCCTCAAGAAAGAAGGTGTCCCCACACCATGACACTGCAATCATCATGTTTTGTGCCACACAGTGTTTTCCATGTAGGCCAAAATGTTCACTTTTGGTCTCAATACTTGTTTGCCGTGTCCCCTACATGGTTTGTGGCTAAAAGAAAAACAGGACTTTTTATGTCTTTTTTTCAATAGCTTTTTTTTCTATTATCCTATAAAGAACAGGTTTGTCAAGTGCACAGCAAATCCAAGCTGTGCATCTCTGCAGCTCCTCCAGAGTCAGCATGGGCCTTTTGGCTGTTTACCAAATTAATGTTCTACATACCTACAAAGTACTGACAGGGTTGCTGAGCAGAATGCATAACATACATTCAAAAAAAAACTATAATGTACTTTTCCTTCAACTCAGTAAATATGCACTAATCTGTGTTTGTCAATCACAGAATTTTGTGGTTATGTTGTAAAAAGATTTTGGAAAGCTTTTTTACTTTTGCAAAGGGGCTCTTAGCTAGCAACCATATGATATCTTGAGGCAGTTTCTTGTAGGAACTTGTCACAAAGTCAATTTGTTTTCATGTCTTTGCCTAAATATATCCTAAAAATCAAAAATAAAACAGTTTGATGCACATAAAACAGTGTTTGGGAGCTTATAAGGTGAGTCTACAAGAGCTATTAATTACAAACCTATATTGCGGTAGATGACAAACTGAAGGATGATGCATCTAGCAGGTTTTTGCTGGATTTTGGACATTATTTTCTCTTGGTCTGGTTAGCCTGACTCTTGTTTTGTCCTGCTTGATTTTTTTCTATTTTTAACCAAACTCTGCAACATCTGTTGAGGTTGGGAACAGGGTTTGGACTAAGATTGAAAGCCAAAGACCAGAAAGCCTGGGTAAATATTGATGAAGACCACTTTGAATCATAAATCTGTTACAGGTGTCATACCTATGGGAAGAGATATCCTGGCTTCAGCAGTGTCTCAGTCCCTCGCAGTCATCTTGTTCGTGTACTCTGCAGACTCGTCTAAAGATGCTGCAGGCAGTCTCCCAGCTACAGGTAGCATGATGATTTTTTACTGATAACTGTCACCTCACAACTTCTGCCAGTGATATCTCTCTTTCTTTGCTAACTTTCCAGTGTTTTTGTGTCTTTCAGGGAATGCTGGGAACACAGGACCTTGGCCAGGTGTATTTCGAGCCCATCAAGGACAAGCATGGCAATGCCCTGCTGGTCCTCCTGAAGGACATGAACGCCTGCCCCAACCTGGATGGGGTACGCTGGACACAACTTTGTAAACTCCAACTTCAGCGCAAGTCCATCTCCTCCCCCGAGGAGCCCACCGCCTTGGACATGCTCCTCATCACACTCCATGTGAGTTATACAGGAAAACCACTGATCGGTTATTAGCTCAGCCCCTAAATGCTGGTTATTTTTTAGGTCGTTTTAGAGAATCGTTGTTGGGTTGTCAGCAGTGGTTGTTGGTTAAAAATCCTCATTCTTTTCCTAGTTGCCTTGCTATCCAGAAATTTGGCATGATGAAAGGATGCTGATGAAAAGATTTAGCAAAATGAAACTGAAAAGTGCGTCCAGTTACAAGTGCTTCCAATCGCTGACAAACATTTATTATCGTTTGTAAGAACAACAGTAGAACGGACTGAGATTAAATGATATGTAACATTTCAGGTCCTCATGAGTGCTCAGTATTTCAAGCACACTAAGAGGTCAGAAGTTCTGGACTCCCAAATTCTTATCTAACTGTCGTTACAGAGTGTTATATAACTGATTTGTTCTGTTTTGTTCACTGAAGTTACAGCGTCGAAGTGAACCACAAGTTGATTTTTATCCATAGCCGAGAAAACTTGATACCATTGTTGCAATGCTGTTTTCGTCTCCAGTGTGCACTGGTTTTGTTCTTGTGGTTCCGAAACAATGGTGGAGATTCTTCTGATGAAACCACAGTTCACTAAAGTATTTGTCTTGTGGTGGGATATGAACAAATTGTATGATGAAGAATGCAACAAAATTTGCAGATGGATTAGTTTCAGTCCTGACTTCAGCTTTAGATATGTTGAAACAGCTGTAGACGGAATGGCCTCATGGTTCCAGGAATGGTTAATGGCATGCTCTTCTATGGTCTCTGTTTGCCTGCGGTTCCCAGGAGAAGCTGGCGTATCACAGGCGCAGCAGGAAGCTCTTGTCTCCAGGCTTGTACCTGGGGTACCTGAAGTTGTGCACCTCGGTGGAGCAAATCAGGGTGCTGGTGCCTCAGAAACTCCCCAACATTCTCTGTCACACTAAAATACGGGACAACAGCAACATGTCCAGGTGGGAGAACCTTGAAACCTAACATGGATATGTGTATTTTATCAAACAATGAAATAGCAACAGAGATCTAAATAAATTGGAATATCCCTTCATCTTTGATGTCTTAGAGAGGAATGGCAGTGGCTGCAGGCTCTCAGCTCTCTGGACGAAGCGCTGGAAATGGACCAGGATCTGCAGAGTGCCCCCCACCGCCTCTTAAACGACCTGCGCAGTGCCATCAAGGACCTGATGGCACACATCAACGTCCCTGGAAATCAGGTGAGAATGAGGCGAGTGGTGGGCTGAAAGCACTGCGGCAGTCAGACAGCAGTAACCCCACAGGTCTCGTAAAATCTATCAGCTTTGTTACTTGACATTTACTGCCTGCTGTTGCAACAACAGCAGCATCATAAAGTGTTTTAATGCAATTACGGAGCAAAGATTTAAACCACCTTAATTTATTTGGTTTCCTTCCCAGTAGCCAGAGTTTATTGTAGATTTTTTAAATTGGTGTTGAGTAGTTGCTCTCCAGGGTTTTTAAAAGCCTTTTCAATGGTGTTCCACCTTGTAGTTCACAAAATTTATATTGTTTTTTAATGTCCAAAAATAGAGAAATATGTAAAGAAGCTTGAAAGAAGAAATCCATTACAAAGCAAGTAGTTGAAAGTTGCTGAAGAGTGATGTCTTCCATGTACATCTGGAAGAACAACCTGGACTTCGTTGAATAACTTAATAGTTACCAGTGACAGAAATAGTGTAGGCAAAGTCTCCTACTCGAATTTGATCTCATGATTTGTGATTTATATGGTGATTTATAGAAAAATGTTCTCTGAGAGTAGTATCGTGGAGATCTAACCAACCGGCACCCTACCCAGGGATTTGGAAGCATTCACAAAATCTAACTATATAAGACGCTCCACGGTATTATTTCAAACTAATGGCTAATATGTGGTTGTTGGAGGGAAAGTTGAAAAATACTGATATGCCATTTGTTGATCCTTTGGACAATTTCAGACATTTCAGGCTTTATGAATTATCAATAACAAGTTCTGATTTTCTTCATCTTTGATAATGATATTTTAATTTGAGTTTTGTATCTGCTAATAAAGCATTTGATGACTAATAAAAATATATAACTTCTAAACCTTTTAAATATGAAAAAGAAAAGAAAAGCAACACAAGTCATGAGAGGGTTTGTAGTTTTTGTTCCCATATTAAACAAAACAGAAGGCACTAACAAAACAATATTAGCTCTCTCCTAATTAAAGTTAAGCTTTGAATAGAATTTGGGGACAAAGCTGTTGATAGGGAGGTATTCTGAACTGGAAAAGGGGTCCAAACACAGTCGGAAGCAACTTCAGGCACTCAGTTATTTGCTCTATAGCATGGAGAAACTTTGTCATGTAGTTTTTAAAATAATATAAACAACTTAACAGTTGCCATTGATATAAAATAAAAATAAAACATTTAAATTCAGCATCAGGACTAATAGATATGTATCCAAGGGAAGCCTATGCTTTAAAAAATAAAGTACACCCTTTAAGCATAGTAAACTTGAGTTCAGAAACGCTTCCTCAGATTTTTTATAAGAGCATAATAATGCATCAATGTTAAAAGCACTAAACAGACACTCACTCAGGATTATCTGGATTTGTCCAGGCTCAGGATTTCCGGATCTACAGCCAGGAAGTGTTGGAGTTTGGAGAGAAGGTGTCCTTCCTGCTTCTCCTGCCGCCTTCAGATGAAGTGTGCACGGCTCCTGGCCAGAATAATCCGTACTCCCCTCGCTCTGGCTTCCTCACCCTGCCCTTGCAGATCTTTGAACTAGGTAAGTGTATCAATTTTTAGCCATATTCATTATCATGCACTTTCTTATTTTAAGTAAAACCAATGCCTGGGACAGCCTAATGTTTCAGAGTGGTTTCTTGTATTTAATGACAGTATGTTTCCCCTTCTCTACAGTCCACTTTAATGCATATTGCCCCAGCTTCATCGGCCAGTACTGTAGAGTGTCCGCATTGCTGGAGCTGGAATCCCTAATGTCGCAGCAGGCTCTGCGAGAGGCCTTCTCTGAGGCTGAGCTACTTTCTGCTAAGACGAAACACCAACAGGTTCAGGAACACATACAGGTATCACCACTGATTGCATCAAACTGTATCTTAGAGACATTTCTATGTATTTATATTAATCTATTATTTTTAAAGGGGTAAACTTTTATGACTTTTCTATAGCAAATGGAGGAGATGTGGCGAGATGCAAGGTGGATTATGGATGCCTTGCAGTATGCCCGCTATAAGCAGCCAACCGGAGGCATCTTCATAAGCTGGATAATAGACTTTTCTAAAGAGGTGTTGCCAGACAAGCCTCCCTCCTCCTCCTCCCAGCCCGATTTCATGCCCTCTCCCATGCCCTCACCAGAACCCTGTCGCAAACACTCAGGTCAGAAACCCTACCGTTAATAAGGACAGTATACAGTGCCTTGCAAAAATATTCACCCTGTTTAAACTTTTTCACATTTTTTCATGATGGAACCCTAACACTCCATGGGTTTTACACACATGGAAGAAACTGTTGACAGGAAAGCTAGAAGTTGTCAGGTCTGTGCAGCAGTTTATATCTTCACCATCCCTACAGTAAAATATGGTGGTGGCAGCAACATGCTGCAGGGATGCTTTTCTACAGCAGGAACAGAGAAGCTGTTAATACAGGTATTGGTCCAGTCAAAGTCCAGACCCAAATTCCACTGAGAATCTGTAACACGATCTGAAAATTAATGTTCACAGATGATCTTTATCCAATCTGATAGAGCTTGAACTATTTTGCAGAGAAGAGAGGGTGATTATTTCTGTCTCTAGACGTGCAAACATGAGAGACGTATACCCCAAAAAACACGCGGCTGTAGTTGCAGCAAGAGGTGCTTCTACTAAAGTATTGACTCAAGGAGGGTAAAAACAAATGCATGCCTCACCTTTCAGAGTTTTATTTGTAAAATTTCTTGAAAACCATGAATGCCTTTTCTTCCTCGTACTCGTACTCGTCGTACTCGTACTCGTCGTACTCGTCGTACTCGTCGTACTCGTGAAGTTTATGACCTGGAAAGATGTGAAAATGCTCAGTTGTTATGGATACTTTTGCTAGGCACAGAGTTTTCCGAGCTAAAATTCACCTGCTGTGCTCAAACTGTGTTTTATTACATCCATTAGAATATCCTGGTTTATCAGATGAAGAGGGTTCCTCTGAAGTCTTCCTCACCACTGACAGTGACTACGACTCAAGTCGTGCACAGAGTCCCCGCGAGTTGGACTTGCTACCTCCCTCACCTTTGTCCTCCGCAGCCCCCCTGGAGCCCCGTGATTTCCTGCGTAGCGATGGGAGCAGCTCGGGAGGAGTTGTGTGTCCCAGTGGAGGTGGACGTGGAGGGGGAGCTCTGAGAGACTCTACTCCCGATGTCCTCCAGGCCTCAGAACCCCAATTGGGGAGGGAAAGTGAGCGAGGCGGAGGAGTTCGTTGTGGAGGAGAAAGGCGGAGGGGACACCCAGAGCTGTTTGACAGTGACTTCATTCTCCCCAGCAGACAAATCGAGCTGCTGCACATCACAGAGAAGAGACAGGCCTTCTGTGTGAGAACCAGCAGCCTGGAGTTCCCCTCTACCACATCAGTCCACCATCAGCCTTACTCCCACCACTCCCATTACTCCTCACCCTCCACCTCACCACAGAACAGGTGGCACCGCCCCTCGTCGGTGGACCGATGTTGTTCCGGGGAGCGCTGTGTACCTCAGCTTCCGCCGGCACGGACGTTATCGGAGGACAGCGGCACGCAGAGACTCAACTCACCGTCACCTGCTGTGTTCAGGAAAGGCAGCCACGCCACACTCAGAGTGTACCCACAGTATCGAACGGGCCTGCTAAAGGAGACCAGTGTTAAGGTACTGGTGCGTGGTTGAAGTGGGTCATATGATCATATTAGTTGGGGAAGGATTAATTAGAATGTGTTTATGATCTGTCAAATCAAATAGATCAACAAAGCTAAGAAACTGCTCTTCCCTCATAAAAACTCGACAGTCTGAATGCTGCATTGTGTGTTTGGGCTTTAATTAGTCCCTAATGTAAGACAGAAGACATACTGTGTGTGTTGGTGAGACAGTTAGGGTACTACTACTACTACCAACAGTACTACTAATAATAATAATAACATTTATACAGTAGTTCAAATGATGAATTCATGCACAATAAGTATTATGCAGCATTAAAACGTTTTTTTAGATAGGTAAGCAGTGTGAGACGGTGTGTTTTAACTGCTCAACATAAATTGACAAAGTTGTGTAAAATGATTTAAAATTTGTTCAGAAATGTCTGCTCTAAACCCTCTGTGATGTTTTCCTTTAAATGATTTAGTTATCCATACAGGAACCCTGATGAAATTGTGATTTCACTGTGAAAACACAGTGATATGATTTTTTTTTTTCCCATATTGCCCCTCCCCTGCTGTACAATCTTGTGTCACATTTCTAATCTGTTGCTGTTTGTGTCTGTGACTGAAGCTGAGCTAAACATAGCTGCCTCATCATCCTGTCTTTCAGCTTTGTGTAACTTCGGGCACGACGGCTCGGGAGATAATCCAGCTAGTGGTCCAGGAGATGAACACCGTCTCTCGGCGCCTGCTGGGCAGCAACAGCGGTGGTGAGGAGCAGGAGCAGTGTGTTTATTACAGTCCTGAGCAGCTGAAGCACTTCAGCCTGGTGCTGGTGGTGGACAACAGGGAGAAGTGGCTCCAGGATGACTTCTGTCCCCTGGAGCTGCAGAACCCCTGGCTGAGGGGTAAACTGTGCGTCCGCATTAAGGACTATTCTCCACTAGCTCTCAAACACAGCCGGGCCACGACCGTGTGACCCTCCCAAGTTCATGTCTGGATTCTGTTTTTTTAAACCTGTAGTTAAATCAGTGAAATCAGTTTGTCGCTGTTATAACACCGTCCTCGACTGCAAACTGTAATCTATTTTCTTGTTATTCCTTTCTCTTGAAATGGCACTCTGAGAATCTGTTTCTATGAAATATATTCTCCCAAACAGGTTTTTTCTATGAACATCAGACCCTCATATGGACACCAAATGAAAGCTCACAACATGAAACAAAGAGAAAAATGTTTTTTCTTCATGCTGTCAGAAATCATAGAGCAAAGGATTGTGATGCCTAGCATGGGTAACAGTCTGTCTCTGACTTTTGGCACGACTGACACCAGCACTTTGGGCTGTGTGCATTTCCAAAATGACACAGGCTCCATCATCATCCATCCTCCAGTCACACACAGAAAGGGCTTTTCCTGTGAGCTCTCTGTATGTTCTAATTCCCAAAGAGCATCAGGCCCAATTTCTCCAGGGATGGGGTTCCTGAGCTGTGCTCAGAGTTAAAGAACTGCTTTCTCAGACTGTTTGAGAAAGCATTTGACCTGTAAGCCGGTCATACCCACTGTCACTCCCCTTCCTGGTATTTAGCAGCCAAGCAAGAAATAGGGAACTTTGGTGCTCTTGTGAAGCGAACGGTCCTTTATTGATCATAGTGTAGCTAAAATAGATGATCAAATCAAACCAGCTAATTTTCCAAACAGGAAAAAAGATGCAATACTATTCTGTTGTTTCAAATTGATTGAAAAGGCATGCATACTTTCATTTTCTGTCTCCTAGGGGATGCCGCTCATTCCGGCCAATCGCCATTTGGTATCTTTGTAGTTTTCAGTAGTTGGGTATGAAGTGGAGCAACAGCAAGATTCACACCAATCATGCATCAGTTGGTTCCCGCCATGGGGACGTTTCATACCTGCTTTGACAACCAATAGTTTAAAGGACATGGTACAAAATGCAGGCACAAATTGGGGAATTGGGTGAATTGGCCTGGAATGGTCAGGCTGGGGCCAAAATCAAACCAAGTCAGTGGTTTTGTTACACTGCACACTGATGTCTTCTCCACATGCATCAGGTAGCAGGACTGCAGACCTAAACTGAAATTGGTTTCAAAACAAACAATATGAAAGCGCTTCTCAGAAGATAACACCCAAATAGGTCAAATTCAACAAAAGGGATCTAACCTGCTAGGTGTGGCTCAGGTGATTGGTGGAGAAAGCCAAAATAATCGGTGGCCTGTCTGAGAAACGAGCGCTTATCCAGTTCTCATTTTACCTTCATAAACATTCTTACACATACTGGTATTACCTGGTCATCAGATTATAATAAAAACTGTTAAAAATAAAACTTCCAAGGGTTGGTCCAGGATTTCTGACGTGAAGTTCTGTTAAAAGGTTATAAGCCATTAATAACTTACCTGCAGTGGATAACCATCTTGTTTATTTAGAATGAATTCAGTCTAGGTGGTCCTGGAGGCTAAAACTATCAGCTAATCTGAATTGGGCCAAGACCAAGTGGGACTTCTACGGTCACCAATCTGAAAAATGTCACAGAGGTATATTCAAACACTTGATTATGAGCCTTTAAAACATCCTGACATCAAACATTTATTTACAGCGAAACCAAGGATTTGATTCATAGGTCATGGAGGTAGGAGGCGGCAACCAGTGATCTCCAGGGATAAAATACTGAGAACGGAACATTGCAGATCCAATATTAAAAAAAATGTTTGGCTTTTTTTTACTTTTTTTTTTTTATTGATCAGAGTTTGTGGAGATTTTTAAATAATGACTTCTTGTTTATCTGGGGTGTAGATATGAAAATTAAAAAGTGGAAACACAAGAGAACATGCCATTCGCAAATTTTGACCTCAGAATATAGCTCTTCGTCTGAGCTCGTCTATATTTACAGTCACTTCAATAATTACAAGCCTTTTCTACGACTGGAAGTGTAAGAAAAAAGCCTGGATCAGAACCCAAGTTTATTTTGCAGCCATGGACAGTGAGTTAAGGCTTTTATTCACATCGATACCGGGCCTCCTGTACTTAGTTCAGTCCAGGTGTTGGAGGTTGTCATAGAATAGAACCCACCAACAGAACCAAGTCTCTGGAGAAAGTTCAAAGCTAATTAAACTTCTGATTGTAATGAATAAGGGAAAGGAAGGGGAAGTGAAAATTAAACCGTATACAGGTATGACCTTGCATCCTGCCAAATTAAATGTTTTTAAATGAATATGAGTGTTCATATTGCAGAAATCACATTGAGGTATCAGTATGATTCGGTACTCATGTTGGAAGGATCTTCCTGGCTCTTAATAATCTAAACATTTCATCTTTAGCCAAATTTAACGTTGAGAAACAATACCCTGGATTATTATTAATATTCGATTGTCTATTTCATTGTTCCAGGATCTCCAGGGGAAATATTTAGTCGGGAAATTATTTTCTGCTCTAAAATCTCACCTGCAGGCTCTGCAGCATTTACCACTGTAAGTAAAAACGAGTACAATGTAGCATTGAGGTCCAAAAGATGAGTTTATTGGACCTCGGTTACTGTAGCAGCATGTTGAACCTGTTCCAGGGGATGCTGACAGAGGCATCTCTCACTGTTTACAGAGCTGACTTTCTTACACATTTACAGACGTGTTTTACATATAAACTGCTGTATAAAGATGTTCTAATAAGTCGTAAGTGGTTTTACTGCTGGCTCGAGCTCTCGTGTTAGCACCTAGATGTCCTCTTTATTCCTGTTGTTTAAAGCTGCTTTTTTACGACCGCGATCTGCAAAAACAAATCGCTCGGCCACAAACTAAACCGTGTAAATAGATGGAGATCAAGGGATGAATGTACTATATCTGCCCTAAATGTGAAACCAAGTAAATATAGGTGTGTTGGGGGGCTCTTACCCCTAGAGATGTCAAAGGTCAGTGATGTTACAGGCTCTTAAGATTGGCCTGAAATGAGGAAAAAAAAAAAAAGGGTTTTGAATTCCCTTTCTAGTCTGGTAAAAATAAAGCTCTGTGTTTACAAGGAACTGTTGGTGGAGCCATCAGGCAAAGTCATGAAGGAGACGTCACGTCACTTTTTTTAAAATTTATTTTTATGGAACAATAAATGAATATTACAAAATAAAAGCCTTTGTTTGGGTTTCTTTTTGTGTTTCTTCTCCTTTTACCAGATTTGCTGCATGGGAGCGTTGGTACTTTCTGGCCTGTAGTAACTTCTTTAATGGGTTATTACCCCTAAGCTCTTCCTGTTTTTGAGTGCAAATTACCTGTAGCACAATGTCTTAGCTGGAAAGCTGAACATTCACCCCACCGGTCTGAGGGACAATAAGCAGCTTAAAATGTAACTGTGTGAACATTTTTATCTTTATTGGAGATGCTTTCACACACTCCAATAATTCATCTGATAATGATCAAAATGACATATAGACGGCTGTTTCTGCCTAAAAACGGTGACCTCATCACCCTCATTGCCACCCAGTTGATGAAAGTTGGATGGCGAGCAGCTGCAGAATGAAACCCAAGCTCAATTGGGGCTTGGCTGCTTGAAATCAGTCGCCAAGGATGAACAATGGCGTAAATATTTAGCACGCTGAAGCTGCATTTTTACTGTCGCTTTTGGAACTGATTTCAGCATGGTTTAAAGTCAAAGTACTGTGAGTTGACATATTGGCATTGCATTTTAAATTCTCTGTGTAGGACTCCGAAAATAACACCCATGTTTCAGTACTAAATTCAATGTGTAAATGTTTCTATTGGTTCAAAACATAAGATTGATTTCTCTAATCAAACCCATTCCGAAGAAAAATTATGCGTTTTTTTAGATTTTAGGCTTTTTGTTGAATTTCATCATAAAAACAGAATGCAAATAGATAATCACTACTGTATTACTATTACTATTCTATTATTTTGTTATTTTGGCTTTTTCAAACTAATTCTACACACACAGAACAGATTATTAGGTACACCTGCTAGTACCAGGTTGGACCTGCTTTTACCTTTAGGACTGCTTTCATTCTTTGTAGCATAATTAAGGAAGAAACACAATTGCTGCCGATTTGTCAGCTGCAAATGATGCAAATCTCCCATTCCACATTATCTCAAAGTTGATCTATTGGATCGAGATCTGGTGAGCTCATTGTCTCTTTCAAGAAACCAGTTTTGAGATGATTGAGCTTTGTGTCACGGTGCATCATCCTGCTAGAAGTAGTTATCAACAGATGGGCACCCTGTGGTCATAAAGGGATGGACATGATCAACTACAACACTGAGGTATGCTGTGGCAAGGCCCAGGTGGTACGGAAGAGCCTAAAGTGTGCTAAGAGAAAATCCGCTCACTATAACTCCACCACCAACGTGAACTGTGGATAAAAGTCAGGGTGGATCCATGCTTTAATGTTGTTTCTGTTAAATTTTGACTCTATCATCTGAATGTCAACACCTCGAGACTCATGGCACCAGGCAACAATTTTCCAATATGTTATAATTCAGTTTTGGTAAGTCTGTGTGAACTGATCCTCAGTTTCCTGTTCTTGGCCTCCATGAGTGACACACACTGTGGTCTGCTGCTGCTGAAGCCCATTTGCTTTAAGCTTTGACATGTTGTGCATTCAGATGTGCGGTTCTCCTTACCTTGATTGTGTAAAAATGGGTTAGCTGCTGTTGTCTTTCTTCATCTTCACATCTGAAGTCACATAAATCTTTGTTTTTAATTCTGATGCACCGTCTGAACTTCAGCAAGTCATCTTCACCACGTTTAGATAAACAATACAAGATTGGAAGGATGGCAAAGGCTTGGAGCTCATTGTGTAACTAAACTATACTTCTCTAAGTTGATCAGAGAGTCTATAAACTTGTAATTTGTAGTCCATGACTTCCAGTTTTCTTATGGTATAAATTACTTGTCAATTTGGAAAGACAAGAACATTCAAGGAAGGAAGGTGTATGTTGATCTTCATAAGTTCAGAGTCATAGCTTCTGTCCACATTACTGTCCTCTGCTGCAAAGTCTGTGAGGCATAAATACAGTCTTATATAGCTGTCCACTAGGACTCACTGCAGAAATCTGCATGCAGACCAGATTTTAGTGACTGTGCTGATTGTATGCACCAACACGGACAACACAGCCGAGCTCCTTTCAGTTTGGCTGGTAAAGAAACCAATGAGTCAGATCATGTACAGAGGAAGAAAAACAATAACCCCTGATTTTAAAAAAACTAATAGTTCAGGGAGTGCAGGAAATAAAAACAGCAAAGGTTTGCTGGTGTGAAATACTATCATTGTTTTTTTAAAGCCCTTTCTTATTCTCTTTTTAATTGACCCCTATGTGGCCGTAGTGCAAACTGGATATCTCTGAGTGGAATCTTGTGGTTACAATGAGCAAAAAAAAATTGTTAGTGTGTGTGTCTGCTTGTTAATGGATGCAGAGAAGTTTGTTTATGGTATTTAGTCAGGAAATGGCTTTCACCAAAAAATGTTTCACCTCAACCGGTCTATATCTACAATGAGAAAGGTAAGAAAATCTCCAAAGAGTTGAAATGATGCCACTGTCGTGAAAACTCAATACATTTTAAGGCACATTTTTTAAAAGGTACCAAAATTTAGAATTTTGTCATAGCTGATGAAACTTTGTTTTTGCCTCCAAAAGTGTAAAATTAAATATTCATCAGCAAAGAAATGAGAAAGAACACTTGCTTCTAAATATAAAAACCCTTACATTAGTATAGTTTTTGGGTCAGCATGCAGCAGAACATGTATTTTTACTTTAGCATTAATACATTTTTATGTTGCACAGTCCTGTTCATACACTGCATGTTTATATGTTTAGTTGACTCGTGATCCCGGGCTTGAATTCTGGCTCGCCAGCTTGCTTTCAGCAGGCTCATATAACAGGGCTCCCTTGCTAGCCCCATATGTTTTTTCAGCCCTTGAGCAAATAAAATGCTGCATGCTTCCCTGTCAACAGATCCTACAAACACTAATGTGGAGAAGGACGCACAGACACACATCAACGTGCACTGGCACACAAGAAGGCACTCAAGAATCTTGATATATGGGTGTGTAAATGCACATGTGTACCATTTAGAAGATTTACACCTTTAAGCTATATCAGGACAAAGCCGCACACGTTTCTCAAGCATGTTATCAAACGCAAGTCCTGCAGCAATGCTTGCCAAGTCACTACACCTTTAAGAGCAGCCCTTTAGCATTTATTGACAGTAACTTAAGAATTGTACTGGAATTCTGACACCTCCTAATTTTAAACCTTCTGACTCCAGGAGGACCCGATATAAAAATAACCTCTGGCACATATCTGAATACGTATAAAGAAAACATTCGAAAAACGCCTTGAATAGTGGCTATTCATGCTTAGAAAAAGAGATTCAATGTGGAATACGCTCTCCCCAGCACGCAGCAAGACTCGTGACTCAACAAAATCCCTGCATCCAAAAACAGGGACAGATTAAGGTCCAGTACCAGTAAGAATCATTTGATATGTGTTTTTATGAGTACTTCCACTGGCAGGGATGTCTGATTCGGAGGTTGTTAAGATTCCTTGCCGAAACTGGATGAGTGCAAACTGCTGGTAGCATTTGATATGACCTCTGGCTCATCTCAAGATCAGTTCACCATGAAATAATAGTGGACAGTTTTTTTGTTCATTATCTACTTGGACTTCTTGTGCTTCTTTCAATTCCTCCAAACGTATTGGCGATAAAAAGTTTTGGCATCACCTTGGCCAACCAGCTACACAAACGCAAGACATGACCTTCTGGATTTCTTTGCATGAGTTAAAGAAATTGTGCACCAACATTACAGTTAATGTAAATAAATAACATCAAGAGAAGCACCGAAGATGTGACTTAAAGAAGCTGATGTTTGTGTAGCATTTTTGGTTAATTTTGGTCTGTTTCATTTGCCTCTGGAAGTTGGAACACAGGTCTGTGAATGATGTGGCATCAAACTGTGTTCCAGTTGCAAATGAGACCTAATTTGTGTCCTCAGAGACCGGGTTAACTACTTGTAGCTTATCTTAGATCAGGTCATAGAGGTCATAGATCCAGGAGGGGAAATCTAGACATTCGTATCCTCTGCAACACTTTGCAGGATAGGATTAGTAACGATCAGATGGGATGGGTTTACATTGGATTGTTGGTCTTATTTGTTGTGGGTTGCATACGCTGGACGGTGGCAGGAAATCCAAGTTTATTGAGTTGTTGTCCAAGTTGTGTAGCTAAGAAATGATGGAGTGGTTGGTAAGCATTATTATTAGCTTTTTCTGATGGACTGATGAATGGGACGATAGATGTGGGTATGAATTTCAGTTAAATTGGGTTCATTCTCTCTCACAAATGGGGAGTAATCTAAATGAGAACACTGGCTTGGATGAATTATTGGAAGGAACTACAATGCTGTAGATTCTCAGACGGCAATTCAAGAAGAGTTCCAGGGATTAAGAACTGGAAAGTTCACCTGTAGTGGAGAATCAGGCAACTGGTGCAGAGAAGCCCTGATCCTAAAACCCTGCACTTCATTAATGATGATATGCAGGTAAGAGGGACTCAGGAATTGTCCCAGACCAAGAGCTGATGCACAGGAAGGAAGGTGGAATGAGGGGAGAGAACATACAGAGAACCATAACAACCACTCCAGGATTATGACAATTTCTACAACACAACAGATCAAAACACCTCCAGTTTTAATACAGTCAATAACAGTTAATCTCCGTCCTACCGTTACTCATGAACTACATGAGACTAACTCCCTCCTATTGGCAACACACTCTCATAACATCGTAGTTCTTTTACATTTAATGCATTCAAACATGATGAGAAAATGTTCTCTAACAGAGGTTGCACAGTACTTTGTATATAAGTGATTTAATAATATACAATCTGTCAGAATTGTAAATATACAGTTTAGCCCTGGTGATATGCATGATGCAGACATATTGGACTCTAAGATCAATGTTGGTGACATACAGGGGTTGGACAATGAAACTGAAACACCTGGTTTTAGACCACAATGATTTATTAGTATGGTGTAGGTCCTCCTTTTGCGGCCAATACAGCGTCAGTTCGTCTTGGGAATGACATATACAAGTCCTGCACAGTGGTCAGAGGGATTTTAAGCCATTCTTCTTGCAGGATAGTGGCCAGGTCACTACGTGATACTGGTGGAGGAAAACGTTTCCTGACTCGCTCCTCCAAAACACCCCAAAGTGGCTCAATAATATTTAGATCTGGTGACTGTGCAGGCCAGGGGAGATGTTCAACTTCACTTTCATGTTCATCAAACAAATCTTTCACCAGTCTTGCTGTGTGTATTGGTGCATTGTCATCCTGATACACGGCACCGCCTTCAGGATACAATGTTTGAACCATTGGATGCACATGGTCCTCAAGGATGGTTCGGTAGTCCTTGGCAGTGACGCGCCCATCTAGCACAAGTATTGGGCCAAGGGAATGCCATGATATGGCAGCCCAAACCATCACTGATCCACCCCCATGCTTCACTCTGGGCATGCAACAGTCTGGGTGGTACGCTTCTTTGGGGCTCCTCCACACCGTAACTCTCCCGGATGTGGGGAAAACAGTAAAGGTGGACTCATCAGAGAACAATACATGTATCACATTGTCCACAGCCCAAGATTTGCGCTCCTTGCACCATTGAAACCGACGTTTGGCATTGGCATGAGTGAAACAAAGGTTTGGCTATAGCAGCCCGGCCGTGTATATTGACCCTGTGGAGCTTCCGACAGACAGTTTTGGTAGAAACAGGAGAGTTGAGGTGCACATTTAATTCTGCCGTGATTTGGGCAGCCGTGGTTTTATGTTTTTTGGTTACAATCCGGGTTAGCACCCGAACATCCCTTTCAGACAGCTTCCTCTTGCGTCCACAGTTAATCCTGTTGGATGTGGTTCGTCCTTCTTGGTGGTATGCTGACATTACCCTGGATACCGTGGCTCTTGGTACATCACAAAGACTTGCTGTCTTGGTCACAGATGCGCCAGCAAGACGTGCACCAACAATTTGTCCTCTTTTGAACTCAGGTATGTCACCCATAATGTTGTGTGCATTTCAATATTTTGAGCAAAACTGTGCTCTTACCCTGCTAATTGAACCTTCACACTCTGCTCTTACTGGTGCAATTTGCAATCAATGAAGACTGGCTACCAGGCTGGTCCAATTTAGCCATGAAACCTCCCACACTAAAATGACAGGTGTTTCAGTTTCATTGTCTAACCCCTGTATCTTTGACAAAACTTGTCCCAGCTCCCTGGAGCTTAGACAATTCTGCTCTGGAGTTCAGTGGAACGCAGCATTATTTACCAAGCACTTATCTTGAGGTAACCTCCAAAACATGCATCTTTTTCCCAATCACTAATCAGAACTGGGAATGTCTTCCTCCTGTCTGCATGTGGATTTTTTTTTTCTTTAGTCACAAAACATCTTTTTTGTATAAAGATGAAAAACATAACTACGGTATTTCCAAATGCAACATAATGTTCAGTTTTTCCACTTCTGTGATACATGAATGTCAGAATGAAAAACTTTCCCATGCCTCACACAATAGTTTGGTCCACTGCCTACAGTCTGACCACCTCACACAATTACTAACACCAGGGTGTATCTTCATATACATCACAGCCAGTTGATCGATATACACTCTAAAGTTAGAATGCAAAGTTTTCTTAAATTCCACAATACAGACAGAAATGCCAAGCACACTGCATTCTTTTCATTGCTCTAAATTGTTTGCAAAACAACAGGGACAGTGATGGTAGGCTGACACCTTCATAACATAATAATAAGCTTAATTAGTGTCCTAAAAACGGCTAAATGATTCTTGAAAATGAACATCCTACTTCTTCTGTTTCATCTTCTCTCCAACTGATCACCTGTCATTTCACCCCCCTCCTGCTTTTTGCACCCTACCCCACCCCACCTAACGCCACCCGATTTCAGCTTTACACCTACCAGCGGATTATCAGCAGCATACATGTGTGCTTATGCAGGCTCTTGTATGTGTGTGAGTGGTTTTGTATATGTGTGTACAGTGGGTGGGAAATAACAAAGCCTACCACTACGGCATCACTCATTTCTGTCTCTCATTCGCCTTCCCCGGGGCCCATAAACCTTTAAAGCACCTATAAAACACTTGGCGAGGCCTTTTTGAAGTTTTTATGAAGATCAGGCTTTATTGTTCCCTAGAGATGAGCCCCACTCCGCTGGCGCCTCGGAGCTTTCTGGAAGTGCCAGTGAATTCAGAGCAGGGGTGTGGGGATGGGGCTGGGTGGTAGCAGAGGAGGTTGTCCCATGGAGAGAAAGTTTAGGAATGGGAAGGGCTCTCTGGAGTCTGTTTGTATTCCTGGGTGCATGTGTGTCAGGTTGACAGATGAGCTGTAAATGCATGGTGATATCTCTATCTTCAGGTGCTGCTTTTCTGTTCTTTAGGTACCTTTTAAATTAAAGTTAAAGTGTCAGATCACATGAAAATATTCTAATAAAAACACATGTGCTCCAGCCTGTGCGTGCCTTCATATTATTTGCAAACGTTGGGGGCCAGCAGGTTGCGTTCTTGTTGTTTGAAGTAGGGCTCTGTTGTTCTCATAGAGCTAAATGAATGGAGCCGGACCCCCCTCCATCTGTCTGATCCAGCGGCACCGGCCCTCCCTCCCAAATCCCAGCACTGACGCCCGACGTGCTGGCCCCCTCAAAAGAACAGTTGGCAAACGGACGGCCCATTAAATAGGCAAGGGCAACGGGCCCTCACCTCTGAGCTACAAGAGCGGACAGAGAATTTGAAAGCAAAGGAGAGGATAGTTTACGTATGTGGATACTGGTGTATCTTAACCTAAGTGCTTCTTAACACAGTGTGTGTGTGTGTGTAGGAGTGTATTTATGTGTGTCTGTGTGTTGGGATAGGCAGTTGCGATTCAGTGGCCGTGACATCAGCCTCTCTGGTGCCTTTGATTCTTTCTTTGCCCTTCGCAGTGCTTATTGTCACCTAAGTTTATTCATGCTTTCTAAACAAGGCACTGACAAGATCATATATCTGTATGATGTCCTCAGACATGTGGCCCCCATTCTTCTATTTAGTTTGATCACTTAATAAAGCAAACAGGATTAAATTAGCATTTGTAATGATTCCATTTCTTGCCTAAATATGTTTAAACTATGATGAATGAAATTTGCAACTGAAAGCTTAGAGGATGTTCAAGGTTCTGATGGTCGCTACCTTCTTGATTCTAACAGCCGGTCCATATGAAGTCCATTAAAGGTGTTAGTAGGGTGTCCATGTGAGTCAAATAAAGGTGACAATTATTACAAAAGATGCAACTTTTCCAGTAGAATACAAATGTTGATCTCAGAACTATCTTCAAATGGGAGGTTGGGAGTCAGACTTCCACGAAATGGCTATGCACTTCCTGTCAATGCACATGACCAGTGGCGAGAACTTCGATGGGCTTTTTCTTAATTGAACACCAATATTTGTAAAAAAAAATTTTATTATGCAAAATTCACTTTTTGATTGTTGTTTTATACCTTCATTTGGGTCTCTAATGCTTCTACAAACAGTCCAAACGCAAAAAAAAAAAAAAAAAAAACAATTCAGAGGTTTTTTGGCAATAAATGAATGTTTTATTTTTTCTAGAAAACACGCAGTTTCAAATCTGAATAATTGTGATGTCACAATTACACTGGCACCTAGCAACAATACCTGAGTCCCGCCCCTGACTAGCAACTGAAGCGGAGCTCCACCCACTTGATTTTCAGTAGAGGACCACGTCTCACCGGCTGGTTTTACCTTACATGTGCTTTATAAACGCTACGCTCAGAGGCAGATGTTCTGTTGTTGGCTGCAAAAACCCACGTTTCCATGCGCATTCTCCCGCTGTCGGATAACAGAGATTTGTGGCTTCATTTTATTTTTGAGGGCAATGTTCCAGTCACATTGCCGAAAACAGTACCAATTTGCTCGAATCAGTTCACCACAGACTGCTTTGAAAACTCACATCAGAACACGTCAGGATTTGCAGAAAGACCTAGACTGAAGAAAAATTCAGTCCCTGTTCGTGGCAAATCTGCAGATGACAGAAATGAAAGTACTTATTGTGTCTTATTAGTTTCGGTTTCGTATCAAGTGCTGGTTGGGGGCGTGGCTAGATACAGCGAATTTGTATAAAGGTGACGGAGTCCTCAAACAGCTCATTCTAAAAGTAGCTCAAAAAAGGGGAAACTGAGAATGTGAAATCTCATTATCTGAGAACGATTTCATGCGAAAAATGTAATAAACATGTTTTTTTATAGCCCATAGACCTATCCCAAATGTTTAGAAGGAAGTATAATAGGTCACCTTTAAGGATCTAACAAGAAGGCAATGGTGTTTTGTTACAGTACTGGAAAACATTTTGCTAGAATGTTTTCAGTTAAGTCAAAAACCAAGTGTAAAACAGAAACATCTGTGACTTTAAACAGATTTCAATGCTGTTTCACAGTGTAAACGCTGTGAAATGAGAGGTGTGTCCTCTTCTGTTGCCTCAGAAACAATAGAACATGGAAGTAAAAGTTACACATTTACCTTGTAGTGACTCTTCATGTCATAAAGTGTAGCTGCTGTGACAGAACCCTCAGTAATGATTTTATTGGTGAAAGTTATGCTTTAAATCCCTCTACCAGTCTCTGCTGCTGAGTGAGACCTTGATTGACTCTGCTGTAGTGGGAGGGGTTACCACTCAGCGTCAACAGCCCGGTCTTGGACCCCACAGTGAAAATGCTCATATAAAACGGCCTGTGTAAATTTAATTTACAGGAAAAAATTTCTGGGTCTCAGTCAAAACTCGTCTTAAAGCACAGACTGTAAATCTCAGGTTTATATTTATCAAAATGTTGTGTTTTGATATTAATTAGATGGAGGAAGTTGTAGTGGGACAATCTCGATCTTGAATTAATAGGTGTTTTTTCTTTTTTTTTATGTAATTCACACCATAACAAGTCACATTTTCCTTTAGTTATGTAACCCTGCTTTTGAAGTACCCTTGAAGTTCAACAGTTTCCTTCGTGGAGCAGTTTCTTCAACTCACAGAATATATTAATTATTTTAGAAAGTTTAAAGAAAAGATGCTAACTGTAGCTTGTAAAAGAGGTTTTTGCTGGACAGATCATACTTACTCTTCACGTCCCCCAAAAGACATCAGGGATAGGTTTTCATAGCAGCCCCACAAATAACAAACCTCTACTTAATATTTGCTTATCAGCTCTAATTCACAGTATTTGATGCCAATATTTCTTTTCAATACCACTAAAGGCATCTCAAGTACCCGTAGTGCAAATAACGTTAATCAAAATGGCCCTGAAGGTATTTCATTTACTTACATGTGAACAGTTGAGGACAATTGTCACCAACAAACAGGGCAAAGTGGAAAAATATCCCCTTTTGACACAAGCCTTATGGAATCAACTATTTGTTAGATTTCTGCAAGCAATTTGTTCTCTCCAGACATTTAGGTTCCAATCATCATTATTCATGAACACAAGTAGAGTCAAAAGCAAAAGGAGGGCAGAGAAAAATGCAATATGAGTCTGGTGTTTGTCAGTGAGCCAGAAACCTCATAACCAAAGACAGAAAAGTTTGATGCCAATTAAGAATCCCAAAAACACAAGGAAACAGGAGTTTCTATTCAGTGGAGTGGTGGAACTTGTATCCTAAACACACACACACACAAACACACATTAGCCTCAGCTCCAACTCCCTTTGTGCAAAGGATGATGTCATGCTTTCTAAAAACATAGGGGTGTTGAGGGGACTTCAGGGGGTGGTGGGGGATTCCTTTGGTCCTTTCAAGTTTACTAGGGGAGCCTTGGGCCACGGCAGGGTAGACAGTATGAGGGCAGGAGGCTCAACCTTCCCACCCCCCTGATTCCTACCCAACCCCAGCAAGCAGTCACATTAGGCACGCTCCGGCCCTGCCATCAAAGCTCACGGTGCACTCACACACTTTCATCTGCACACACAGGAGCTTCCATTGGAGCAGTTGCTTCCAAAGTGCACGTATGGACCACAGGCGCAAGTCAAACGAGCCTGTTCTCAGTCGGCTAAAACAAACGCGTGCCTAAAAATAATGACGTACAAGCATACACCCACACAACAAACACACACACTCCCATACCAGCAGATCAAAAGCGCACACACTTCAATCATGCTCACCCCCCTCTGCTGTGTTATTGTTTTGAAAATATGATTGCGGTGACGGATGGGATAGGGTAAGGAGAGGGCTCTAGCAGGGGCGAGTGGCAGGGCCTCTTCATTGTGTCCGATCAGTGTGAGTCTGTGTCCATAGCTATAGAAACTGGGGCCACACTGGGAAGGCATGCTTTCATCTCCACCACAGGCTCACTGATGGCAATAAGGGGTCAAATAAATCCCCCTGGACGCAGTGTGAGTGTGTGCATGTAGGGGATGCCAGCCAGCACAAACACACACTTCTGTTTACCTGAGCTAGCTTGCATTCAAATCAGTATAGCTCCAAATATCCCCAGATAAAAATTTCACCTGTATTTTAAAAACTTCGAAGGAGGTTTGGATACCCTTAAAATAAAAACAAAAAAAATAAATGCTAAACATTTCCATTGCTTTTTCAAAGCAAAGGAGTTCCTTTAAAAGCTATTTTTGACAACAAAAAGGCTTTATAGCAATTTCTCTCTTAAAAAAAGAAGGTGACTGCCATATATGGATGACAACGTGTCATTCTCATTGTCCGATAAACTGTTTTTGTACAAAGGGCACAGACCTGTTCAACCGGAATGTATGGAATGTATGCAGACATGTGTCTGCAGTTGTTGGTTGTGAGCATTAAGTTTATTTGGTAAGAAAATACTTTCTTTCGCAATAGTTTTAAGTTTTTATGTATCCTCTGTCAGGACTAAACGTAAGGTGATGTCCGCAGATTGAATTAAATCAGTGAGTGGTATCCGTTTCAGCTGTGACTATTTTTCTTCAGTGTTTGACTGCAGCTGCAGTCTGATTGTTTTTCAGTATTTTATCTTCCCTTTAAACCACTACATGTGGTTGAGGGGAAGTTTGTAGGCTTTTAGCTTGGAGTAACTTTTTAAGGCTAAACATGTACTTCTGGGGAAAGTAACTATAGACGCGAACTTACAGAAGACAGATGGCATCTGTAGAAAAAATGTTTAACAACATTACTGTAGTGTAGTTAAATCCAAATGCACTGATTATGTGCAAAAAATGAGACTTGCACAAACACTGCTTGGCTTGCAAATACAAAGAAGGCAACACAGCACCAGGAGGTGACACAGTTGCCAGGAGGAAAGTGCTTGTTCTAAAGTCCCTGTGCACATCAGAGTAACAATGCTGGTCAGAACCGGGGCACAACTTGCATCTAATTACAAATAATCAAATTAAAGGATTTTTTCCACAAGTGTGCATTTGACACTGTGGAAAATGATCAGTCTGGGATTGCAAGAAAGCACTTAGATCTCCAAGCTTAAACACCTCTCCTGACTGTTCATGATCATGTTAAGATCTCAAATTTGAGTAGGATATTTTATTACTACTACTGCCACTCCGCTGGTTTCAGGTGGACATTACTGATGTCTCAGATTGACATTCCATCATCATTACTTTGTGGCATCTTTTGACTGATCCTAACTGCCTTCTTTTTTACACTTTGCACTTGACTGACAAGCCAGAATACAGCTGAAAAGGAAAAGTTGTAAAGAAAAAATGATATTTGCCCATTAAGTGGAAAATGTTTTATAAAGCTTCTAAGGGAATAACATAATTTTACTTGAAAGGTCACGTTGTTACCAATAGCCTGATTCTCAGATACTATCATGTTTTGCTAACCAACTTTTGGATTCGCTTCCAGAACATTCAAGAGCGTTCACATAAAGCTATAAAGATTTGCATCATCTTGAGAAATCCCACAGTCACTGATGTCAGGCTCCTCAGCACATATACTGTGTATACAAGCAATGACAAGCAAAACTGTGCAGATGTGCTTTTGGCACACAGTTAAAGAGCTGCTAGCAACATATGCACACATGTGCAGAGCTATGTTGGGGACACGTGTGTGCCCCCAGGCTACTTGGATCTGGACAGATGAATCAACATTTTAGAAAGACCACGTAACATGTATTGATGAAAAAAATATTAGTTTAGATCAGTGATATCAGTATCAGTTCACTGGTAAGGAGTTAAGCAATCGGAGAGTCATCAGACAGCAGAGGGGAGGAGATTTTGCGCAGCCACCACATGCCACAGACAAACCGACGATACTTCTCCTGGGCTCAATGCCGGAGACCTGGCTGTAATTACACCACTCACACAAACACACATTCATGCATGCACACACACTGTTACAGGACTGATAGTGATTCCTAATACCCTGAAATCTGGTTTACTTTCTTTCAACCGTTACGGGTTTATTTTCAACACTAATAACCATTATTAGACATCCACTACACTCTTAGAATATTTATAAGCAGAGGCACAGAAGTATGGATTATTTACAGTAGCAAGTACAAATGGTGCATGCAAACCTAAAGGTATAAGAGACAGCTGTGTTTTTGTTTTTGATCTGCTCCATAGCAATGCCTCTAAATGTCTTATCTTTATTATGAATTGTCTTGTATTATATTTCATCCAGTTTGGCCTAATCTTTGAGAAGCTTCCCTGTGTCTCAGCTGGAGAACACTATCCTCACAGTAACAAACTGTGAGCATATTAATTCAATAATGCTCACTGAAACATGCCATGTTTGATTGTGGGGATGACATGTTTAAGTTAATGTCTATTGTTACACGTTGTGCAAAATGTCAGTTATGGTCTCATCTGGCCAGAGCACCTTCCTCCACATGTTTTATACGTCTCCTACAAGAATCATGGCGAACATTAATAAATATGGCTTTTTAGGGCATATTTTTCCCCTAATCGCGTTCTGCTTGTCATTGTTCTAAAAAAGCCAAATCTGTGAAGTGCACAACTGACCGTTGTCCTGTCAACAGGTTCTCCCAACCCAAGCTGTGGATCTCTGCAGCTTGTCTAGTTACCATGGGCCTTTTGACTTCTTCTCTGATTTATGCAGTCCTTGTCTGGCCTGTCAGTTTAGTTGGATTTCTTTGTAGGTTTGCAGTTGGTCCATCCTCTTTCCATGTTGCGATGATGGATGTTCAAAGCTTATATTATTTCAGAACTTAGCCCTGCTTTAAACTTCTCCACAGCTTTCTCTCAAAAATGTATACTGAATAAAAGTTTGTTGTTATAACGTAGCTAAATATTCAATTCAATTCAATTTATTTATATAGCACCAATTCACAACACATGTTGTCTCAAAATTAACAAATGTTAATGGATGTAGCTCCTTTAGTTGTTTCATCTAGAAAGAAAGAACAGATAAACTCTGAGCCAGTTTTCAAGTTTAGAGTCTGAAGAGAGCACATATAATTAGTTACAATAAAAGCTCAGTCAATTGGTATGTCTAGTAGAGAGAAAGGGTTAAACACTGAAAGACAGGGCCAAGTGGGTCATCGGTAGAGGGTGAGTATTAAGTTGTTGCCAGCAGAAGCTCGGACGATGCCCCTCTCCAGGAAGGTGTCACAGGTAGACACAGAGTCAGGCCAGGTGTAGCTTTTAGGAAGAGAAAAGAGAGAGAACAAAGTTAAAAGCTGAAATAACAGCAAATAATACAAAATTGGAGAGTAGTATGAGAATGTAGCGAAGAGAGTGAAAGTGGTTATTATGTCCTCCAGCAGACTAAGCCTACAGCGGCATAACTAGCGAGATAGCTCAGGACAACCTAAGCCACTCTAACTATAAGCTTTATAAAAAAGGAACGTTTTAAGCCTAGCCTTAAAAGTAGACAGGGTGTCCGCCTCACGGACCAAAACTGGGAGCTGGTTCCACAGGAGAGGAGCCTGATAACTAAAGGATCTGCCTACCATTCTACTTCTAGAGACTCTAGGAACCACCAGTAAACCTGCAGTCTGAGAACGAAGTGCTCTGTTAGGAACGTATGGAACAATCAGATCTCTGATGTATGATGGAGCTAGATCATTAAGGGCTTTATATGTGAGAAGGAGAATTTTAAATTCTATTCTGGATTTAACAGGGAGCCAATGAAGGGAAGCTAAAATTGGAGAAATATGTTCTCTCTTTTTAAATATGTAAAGATTAAATATGTAAATATGTAAAGATTTCATAGGATTGAAATGCTTGTGCAAATTTAAAACATCATATGAAACAAACCTGTAACCTTAAACCCAAAAACAACATTTTACAGCAATAATTGATCAAAATCTCCAACAAAAGAAAGTTGTTTGCTGCTATAAGTGGTCTTGTAAAATATTGAGCATATATTATTCCAAAACATTTGTTTTGGACTCTTTTCTTATTATTTCAAAATACAATGAATTAGTGACAAAAATAATCCTAAGTAAAGTATTTCCTATTTTATAAAATACATTCTTTACTACTTTTTATGCATCACTAACATCACAGAAAGTTATTCTTTGGGGTATTGTGTAGAAAATGTAGAAATAAATGAGAAAAACATTGAATCTGGAAAATTTTCCAGAGGATCACTTATCAATAACAACATTCGGAGCTCTCACATAAACATGGTTTCAAACATTTTGGGCAGAATGGGCTCTTGTTGTCTGACCCCTGAAATAGCCAAAGCTAAAGGTTACAAGCACAAACCATCATTGTGATCCTACATCAGCACAGATCTCTGGTATCAATAGCTCCTTGTTGATCCACTTGGCCAGGCAGTTTGCAGTCACTCTCTCTCTCCCCCATGGTCCCTGCAACTTGTGAAAGTTATTGGAGTGTAAATGCATTTAACAGCCCCTGTCTGCTGCTCCTCGTGTGGACCAGCAGACTACTGCATGGTAGTCACAGTATCTTGGCCAGCAGTTTTTGCCTGTGTCAGAAAACATTACCAAAGCGTGTCTTTTAGGTCTAATAAAATAATTTTGCCCCATCTGAATGAAAAATTAAAACATACCTAAATGCAAAGCCTGGATCTTAGGTACATTTTCCACTCTAAATTGCTCAGAGCCTGTGTGTGAATAGCTGTTTATCCTGTGTGTCTGTACTTTGTTGACCATTGACGGGGTAGCGACCTGTCAAGAGTGTTCCCTGCTTCTCAAAGACTGACAGCTGGAAACTGGTTGAAGACCCCCATGACCCTGCAAGGTTTACAAAGGTATAAAAATAAACCCATGGGATCCAGACTTGTATATGTAGGTTTAATAATCATCTCACCTTATTTTCTATTCTTCAAAAGTTTTTTATTGTAAGCTAGGTCGGAATGAGGTTTAATGAAGGATCAGAATCAGCTTTATTCGCCAAGTTTGTGCACACAAACATGGAATTGATCGATCTGGACACTCTGACTGTTAAGTGTTCATCAGAGAGGCAGCCTGGGGGAAGAAACTGTCTCTGTAGTGGCTTGGTTTTGCTCTATAGTTCTGTCCTAAAGGTAAAAGTCCAAACTTTTGTGCCCAGGATGTGTGGGGTCTGCAGAGGTGTTAGCTACCCTTTTCATGACCCTAGACCTGTACAGGTCCTGGATGGAGGGAAGGTCAGCCCTGATGATTCTCTCTGATGACCTGATTGTTCGTTGCAGTCTGGACCTGTCCTGCTTTGCCATGTGTTCAACCATACAGTGATGGTTGAACACAGGACAGACTGAGTAATGGCAGTGTAGAAGATGACCAGCAACTCCTGTGGAAGGTTGTACTTCTTGAGTTGCCACAGGAAATGTCTGTGGGGGTATAAAAAGATATGGTACGATCCCATAGAAACTGTGGTATTAAAATGGTTAATAATGTAGATAGAAAGCAATAGCAGGCCTGGGTGAAGCTGTTGTGATATCATTATTTTCCTTAGATTCAAATATTTGTAATATGCAAATATAAACTAAAGATAAGCTGTTGATTGCATGTCGATGCAAATGAAGCAGAGGCATCTTTGTTGAAAAATTCCTCCCCTCCCTCCTTCAGCCCAAACCCCTTCTCATTGGGGTTACACAGAAAGGCAGACGCTCCTGTTTACACATGGCTCCAGGGGCTTGTGGCTTCCGATTAGCAAACCAGCGTGAGTCAACATCTGGAACATCCCTTGGACAAACTATCTCTCTAAGACCACACTCAGGCTGTTGTCAAACCATGTCCCTCTCCGTCCAGTTCCCAAGAGAGCCATCCACTACCACGGCGGCAGTGTGCGCTCACACAGGGACGAGGCATTTCCCAAAGCCTTCCCAGTCCTTCTGGCATCTCGACAGGCCGTCACCCTTTTACCCTTCTGCGTGTTCCACAAACATGCCGGTGGACCTGAGGGCACCAGGGGCTGATTGTGCCATTTGTCAACATGCTTGATTATTACGAGGATGGCAGGACCCGTTCAAGGTCATGACACTGGTTCCGTTCATTACGTCCATGCAGCTTGTGGGATTTATTTGACTAAATTCCATTTAAAACCATTTGATTTTTAATGCAGTTTAACAAGCTGTCAAGTCTAAATAGTAATCAGAATTCGGTTGCAGGCCGATGAAAAAGCCGTTGCTGACTTTCCCTCATTTTGTTTTTCTTGCGCAGTGCCAGTCTATGAGAGTATCTTGGCGATAGACTCAACTAAACACACATGCTGAGGAGAGTGTCTAGCAAGGGAACATCTGTTGTGGTCAGTGGCTGCGGGCAAACTGTTTCATTTCGACAAGATGGCCTGTGGAAACACAATGACTTAGTGGTCAGGAGAATGAACATAATGCCAGTCACTTGTGGTTTGGGTTTACCTAAGCTGGAGAAAGCATCTAAAAGGCATGTGGTCACATCACATTTTACATCAAATTACTTTTTAGTTAGCGATAAAAACGATCGTCCTGACACAGTTGTGTTATAAAATTGATTCTTTCAAGTGGAGCAGAGAAGTTTGATGTAACCAAATTGTTTTCGTCTGAAGTCTTTATTCCATTTAAGTTACTTTTCCATCCCTGCTTTGAGCGTAAAGCAGGAGGGTAAGTGATGCAGCATGCCAGCTATGAGTTCACTGATGAGAAAGCAGATTAGGTTGGCAGATTGGATCTTTAGGAGATTTGAATAGTGAAAACACATGACTTTTCTGTCCAAATAAACAGTGAGATAATGTGTCCCCCACTGTCACAGCTTCCACCTCTCTGGCAGTGTGTCCATGCAATCACAGACACATGTATTTCCCCTACTGCTCCTCTCTGGAGCAATGCAGGTCTCTCTGAAGACATTTGTGTGTAGTCTCCAGGCATTTGGGTGCAAAATTCTGTTCTCTGGGTCTCCCCTTACAACTTGCACTATCTCCCTCTCTTGGTGGACATGCCACTAAGAAGAAGGCAACAGTGACTCTATTGTGAGTGGTGGGAATTAGGCACCAGACCAATGATGTCATATTACCATAGGAATAACCTCTCCTGGCATTCGGAATGCACTTTTTTTTTGGAGTTGTCTTCCGGAAAGTGGTGATCAATTTAATTCCACACTCATTCCTCCCACTTCTGAGAGGTGGGCAAAGAAGAAAGCAGGAAGGGAGACCAGGAGGAGGAGGTTATCTGGAAAACAGAAAAAGCATTGGGGCTCTCGCTTCCACTCTGCTCTTCCAGTAAAAGAAGCAAGTAAAAGAGGGAGGAGAGAAAAAAAAAAGAAAACCACGGGATGCTCTGGGCAGTCAACATTCCCTTTTTTGCTTTAACTTTTTAAGATGCAAATTATTTAATCAGTCTGGAATTCTGTGAAGTTGCAGAAGTCTGCTTATTTAGAAGTTGGCAAGTTTCATTAAAAAAGAACTGTTGCCTGAGAAAAGAAGCGGAAAGGCTCATTAAAACCAATAAAAACAAACTTTAGGTAACACCAGTTCATAAAGTAAAGGTGCACGGTTCGCTAGATTGTAACTGCCCAGCTTTTGATTTTTTGGTGAACTCTTCCATAATATAGCATTTTATACTGCTTTTCTTTTTTATTTTCCGTCAGACATCTCCTTGCAAATCGAGGTATGACAACAACATCCAGAGTAAGGTGTCACATTAACTGTCATGAAAGTTTTCCAGTACTTTCTACATTGAATTTGGGAGATTATGACAGTTTTAATGACCTGCTTCTGTGCAGGGATGCTGGGCTATCTATGGGGTCATGCTGACCATGAATTAAGTTCAGTGGACCAATCAATGCCACACTTAAATGTTGGTTTGACTGACTTATACAGCCTTGGATTGGTTTGCTTCCTATTTAAGAAGTATTTATATTTTCTGTTCTGTTAACTTTAAGTCATCTTCTGTTTTTCTTAAGCATGAGGCTCCACGTGGTTCTGTTGTTGTCCCTGGTTGATGTGTAAATTTTTGTATTCTGAATAATATTTTTTAAGATTGTTTAGTGATATCATACATCACTGCTATGCAGATGATGGTTAGGTTTTTATTACTTTAAAGTCCAGTGTCTCTCAAAATTGTCCTACATTTATGTTTGAAATGTATGGTGTTCTGGTCGGAGAAAACGGAAGCTCTTTTTTGTGGTCTGAATAGCTTGGTCCCCATGATAGGTAAAAAAAATCTGGGTTATATATACAATAAACACATACCGTATTTTCCCGACTATAAAGTGCACCTCCATATAAGCCGCACCCACAAAGTTGTTTTGTTTTAAATGGAAATGTACACATATAAGCCGCTGATATCGACTGATCTGATTACATAGTTTAACTGAACATAACTGAACTGATTAGTTTCCGAATGGTGCCTGTTGCATAAAAGTGAAAGTGCTGATCAAACAAATCAGAAAAGTTATTGATTGGTTTATTCATCGTCCTCCTGGGTACTGAAACCACTGAAATCATCTTCTTCAGAGTCGGAGTTTAACAGTCTCAGAAGAGCTTCGTCACATACCTTTTCTGTGTCAATGTCAGTAGAGTTGCTCTCCATGAAAATAATGCTTTCTTCTTCTTTGATTTCCAATTTTGACTTCCCACCTGTCTCGTTTTTTTCACTTTCTGCTAAAGCGCCCCCTGGCGGGTGAAGAAAAATCCACAGAAAAGCCGCACCTCATTATAAGCCGCATGGTTAAAAGCATGGGAAAAAAGTAGCGGCTTATAGTCGGGAAAGTACGGGAAAGAAGTTTACATACACTCATCTTGGGCATGGAGTTACATTAATATTGGCTTTTTAATCATTGATTTGAATTGCATGTTTTCCATGGTGGAAATATCAATCCGCAAACAACAGCTCTGGATTTTAAAAATGAGAACTGGCTGCAAAACATAATGGATTGCAGGTTTTCTGCCATTTACACAGAGCCCAAATCCAACAATAAGGCTTAAGTTAATCTATACACATCCCATAATATCTGGTTAACTTTTTCTTAGCAAGCTGTGCTCCCACCATACACTTTTTGTAGGCATTAACATGCTTCAGGCATAATCTGGACTGAATATTTTACCCCCTGTTTTATTTCATTTGGTTGACTTCATTTAAATTGGTTGGTTTCTGGCAATTATATGACTTTTAAGCATAGTCCATACATTTCCAACAGACCTTATAATGTTTGGATGTGTGATTGGCATCACTGTCCTGCTGTAACAACAAACTGTGTCCAAGTCTTTCAAATCTATCTGTTAAATTGAGGTAAGGCTGAAGACTTTGGCGGTAGTCATCTGTTTTCATTATTCCATCCATTTTGTACAATGCACTTTTACCTCTGGCAGTAAACATCACCATAGCATGACGCTGCCACCACCACACCTTGCGGCTGGTGCAGTGTTCTTAATTTTGAATGTGTCACCCTAAGTCCTCCAAACATACTTTTTGCTTTGTCTTGTCTGACCATGAAATCTTTCTCCAGAAGGCAACTGTGGGCAATTCCCTGTTTGAGCTGAGCATCATGGTGTAGACTTTGGAGCTGGGGCCTCTTTCTTGCTTAGCACCTTCATAGTCCATGATAAGAGAAAACTCATTTCACTGTGAGCAGCACTGAGCAGCTTCTGTTACAAATGGCTGAACACCCACATATTCTCCAACAAAACTGTTCTATTTATTGACTGTTTGTGCCACAGTCACACTTTCTGTCTTTGCTTGAGTGCTTCAGCCTCTAAGTTCAAAGTGAGCCCGATGATCACATCACATGTTCAGAAGGCTGTCTGCTATATTATCACCACTGATCACAGCTTTTGATCACGCGTCACGCTGCGTTTTTTTCCATCATGGGAGGAATGTTGTGAAAGACGCAGAGGGCCATACTCAGGCTGACTTTAGACAGCATGCCAGAGAACCCTTTTAATAGCAAAGACAACCTCTACACTAGTTCCCGTTTTATTTTCTTCTCTATGGGGCACAGGGAAAAAATGTCGCTTTGATACTGTTTACTGGGCATTTGCAAAAATAACTTTATGATGAATTTCAGAGGAGTGGAAAAAAATGAAGGGGGCTTCAAAAGTTGTGCTAACAGGAGACAGATTTTTGACATGCTTCCCAAACCATCTGCTTTGGGTTAAGCCTCAGAGACGGCGTCAACAATGGAGAAGAGAGGAAGACTGGAGATGATGGCAAGGCAGCAGGGAATAAAATAAATGCAATATTGGTGGAAAACTGTTTATTTGGATTTTGAGCACTTCTGTTTTAAATTGTTATGGCATCTCATGTAAGGCAAGATATATCTGTCTTGCCAATAAGTTTTTTTTTCTTACATGTGTTCAAACATTTGACCTGGCTTTCATGCTGCATTTCACAAAGCAGATAAACAGAGTAATCTCAGAAATGGGAATATGTAATTTCTGCAGTTTTTACAGTTAGAAGGGGAAATGTCTGTCTTGTCTCCAGAAAAAGAATAAAGGAATACGTTGATCCTTTGAGCATCCCGATTTCACATGGTGAAAGTGGAAAGAAACAACTCTTTCTTTTAACAGGGACAAACCTCCATCAGAACCCTGCTTGGTACCACAACCATCTGGGCAGATCAAAATAGGCCTTTGTTAAAGATATTCATGAAGTCCTGTTTGCAGTTTGGCATAAGCCCTGTAGGGGGCGCAGAAAACAAAAAGTGCTCTGGTCAGATAAGATGAGATGAGTGTGGGTGAAAATTAACTCTGCACATTACCCTGAACACCCCACCCCTATAGTGAAATGTGACGGTGGCAGCATCATGTTGGGGGGATGTTTTTCTTCAGCTGGACAGAGAAGCTGGTCAGAGTTTATTGGAAGATGGATGTAATTAATCACAGGATAATCCTGTAAGAAATCCTGTAAGAAACCTTACAGCAGAACAACAACCTTAAAAAGACAGAATAAATACACAAATTTTATCCAATCTGACAGAGCTTAAACTATTTTGCAAAGAAGAATGAGAAAAAATAATTTCCCTTCATGTAACAATTTTACCCTATGCTGTGTTAGTCTATCAAAAAAAGCCCAATAAAATACATTTAATTTTACAATTATAAATTGACTAAATGAAAACAAATTCACTGGGTCTGAATACTTTACAATACTTTGTACAGCATCCTTTTATTTCCTCTGTGACCTGGCAGGTGCAAGGAATAGAACATAAATATGTTATTTTGTTGATGCAGCTTTGATTGGGGAGGTTTTCTTGTCTTTTTTTCCAGCAGTCTTGTGTTTACGTTCCTCTCTTGTCTCCAAGTGGTCTGGCTCCATCACCCCTCTGTGCCATTCCACCAGTCCCCAGTGGGCACAGCCAGCCAGTCTGGCCAGGTCTGCCCCTTGCTGTGCCCCTGTGCAGGATAAGCTCCCGTCTGGACCTTGGGCTGAGGCCTTTGTATGGAGCTGTGGGGGTGTTAGTGTGCATGCGCTCCTTCTGGGTTTATATGTGTGTATAGCTTTCGGAACAAATGAGAAGAAGGGGGTCCAATCTGTGCCTGAGGGAAACCTGCTTGCACCCCCCTCACCCCCGACTCCCCCCAACGCACCCTCACATGCGCCCTATTGAAGCCTAAGGGAGCGTGAACAATCACTGCAAAACCAAAGAGCTAAGTCCCCTTGTTATACAAGCCCAATTTTCAGCACCAGCCCTACCTCTCGCCTCTGTCATGGGTCCCACCCCCAGCTCAGCATTCCCCTCATCAGAGACTGACGAGCTTTGTTAAAGTGAGCCAGGCCCCTTTAATGTCGTTATTTAATTAACCATTCCACGGTGAAACTACCATCCGGCACCACTGCTACCTCTGCCTCCTTCTTCTCTTCTCCCAAGCCGGCCTCCTCATCATCAGGTCTTTTGCCTCTTCACACACTTGCCGTCATAACCACCCTTCCTGACTGTCTCCCGAGGGCCCCTCTTTTTCCCTTTTCCTTGTCTTTATCTCCAGTAATTAGCTGGGGAATGGGGGTCAACTTATAACTAAGTTGCTAGAGTATTTGTGCCTAAGACACAGAAGAGGGGAAGTGCTTCTCCCGGCATGGGGTTTCTCTCTCAGGACACCACCCCAAGACCTGTGGAGGGAGACAAAGAAAAGAGCCCGTTCTACAGTAGACAGCTCAGCCTTACTGTCCCCGCTGCCCGCTGAGTTCTGTCTCCAACAGAACTCTAATAATTAACCAGATTATGAATGTGTGTCCACTCATGTTGTTGGGGTCAGTGGGAATTTAGCAATGGAATGCAAGAGGATTCAAGAAAAGCTTCTTTTTAGATTAATTTAAACAGTAAAGCATCTTCATTTACCCTTAAATTCCAACACATATTGAGCTAAATGTGCTATTCTCAGTCAAAATGAGAAGTAATCTTGCAAAAGTATTTTACCTCTGGTCATCTTGCAATCACAAACCATAAAGTGTTTTATTGAGATTTTATGTGATAGACCAACCCCATGTGGTGGATAAATGTGACGTGGAAGGAAAAGGATTGAAATGCATTTCAATTAGTTTATGTATTGAGTCCACCAGAGTCAGTACTTCTATGGGGGAATGTCTTTACCACCTTTGTACATCTAGAAAGTTAAAGTTTTACCCATTCTTCTTCTCATCATCGCTTGAACTCAGCCAGATTGGATGGACAGCACCCATTTCCAAGTCCTGACACAGAAATTCAGTTGTATTTATGTCTACACTACTCTGACTCATAGAAATGCTCTGATGCAAACCATTCCATTGTAGTACTTGCTGTATGTTCAGGGTTGTTGTTCTGCTGGAAGGTAAATTTTCACCCCTGTCTTCTACAGCCTTCAGCAGGTTTTGTCCAAAGATTGCCTGTATTTACCTCCGTTAATTTTCCTTTTAATTCCCTGCTGATAAAAAGCATCTCCAAAGCATGATCCTGCCACCACCATGTTTCACAGAAGGAGTTGTGTGTTCTTGGTAATGTGAGTCCCCTACAGGGCTTTAAACTTCAAACTGGACTTATTTTGACTTTCTTTCAACAGGAGCTTTCTTTGCAGTAGTCTAAGAAAAAGGACAGATTTGTGGAATGCACATCAAATAGTAAACAGATTCTCATACCTGAGCTGTCGATCTCTGTAGCTGATTAATGCTCTACTTGTGTAGCCTGTCAGTTTTGATGGACGGCCATGTCTTGTTTCGATGGCAGCTGTGCCCTACTGTATTTTTTAATTATGGATTTAAAAGAAGCTTGGGATATTGTTTTGTAACCTAACTCTGCTTTAGTCTTCTGCACTACTTCATCCCTGACATGTCTGCTGTGTTCCTTGATCTTCATAATGCTGTTTGTTCACTGAAGTTTATGGTTGTGACATCACAAAAGGTGAACAAGTGCAAGGGGTAGAATTAAATGTTGAAAGCACCTTGCATTGTTTTATAGGATTTTAATAACTGGCAAAAAAATGTTTTAGCAGTTTGATACTAAAGGAAGTTAACAGGTTCACATGAGCTGCACTGGGGAGAACATTCCTGCCCTATGCTTTCAAACTGTAGTAACAGATAGGGAGAGAGCATGTGGAGCGCAGTTCATGCTGGATCAACGCCCTCTAGTGACCGCAACAAGAGGCAAGAAACCAAACTGAAAAGATCAGTTCAAGTCAACATACAGTTCAGAGGGTGGAAACCTCTATAAATGTTAAAAAGTCTACTTTTCTCATACAGGAGGGTGAAAATGATAAAGATTCACGTATCCTGGTCTAATTATGGGCTATTACTGCTAAATAGATTGTTAATAAATGTATATAACTGGATATTTCCCAAGTTACTATAAAGGAACCTTTGCTCAAACAAAAGTAAAAACGTACTGCTTACTATGGAAAAGGTTGTGCTTAGTTATCCGTGGTCATTTATAGACCCTTAATTATGAGCCTATTTTGTGACCCCTGGAGTTCAGCGGGGCCAATTCCTGTGCAGACCCAAATCTTGATGAACAAAGGTGGAATGCGATGCCCTCAGCTCCGCAGACGAGCTTCCAAACGGTTCCCATCAATTTCATGGGAAAGTTCAAGCCAAGGAAACTCTTCCATGCTTTAGTCTGAGATTGACAGCGCATTGAAACCATTAGTCTCTGCTGATGAAAGGGACAGGATAGTAGAGTTGAGTTACCGTTTGTGGGTGTGTGTGAGTGTGTGTGAGAGTGTGTGTTTGTGTTTAGCTTTTTTTTTACCAAATATTTTCTCCTATAAGTTTTTGAACATCGTTTTTTTTTTCTGCCTAATACGAAATAAAACTGGTGCTTTAGGACCCTGCTAATACTTGTCATAGTGGCTGATATTTTCCACGTTGTGAGGGGAGGAGGGGGGGTTCAGGGGAGGGTACTCCTGCGCTGTCAATCATAGTGAAAGTGGCCGGGGTGGGCAGGCCCCTCTGACACTTTGTACTGGCGGAGGCGGATATTTAACTTGGGACTGCGCTCCTCTCGCTGCAGACACACACTCTCTCACACAGTGAAAAGCTCCAGCGCCAAGACTCCTGCAGCATAGGAGCAACCCGGTAGGAGCTTCTGTAAGCAGTTTTTAAAGGAGTAAAAAAGGGGGGGCCCTCAGGAACCTGAAGCGCCCCAGATTATTGTGGACTGTCGCGTCATGAGTTGCAGTTCGGGGCTTTTCTGAGAGGATTCAGCAATGCTGCGCTCAGAAGAACGCTGAACTGTCCTCATTTGCACGCTTTTTTGCATGTTTTCACCTAAAGCGCACTGGTTGTTGCAAAGCCTGTTTTCTCAGGAGTGTTCCTCCAAACTAAGACAATTTTATTAGCAGTGAAAAACTGATCCGCGATTTGGAACATCATCTGGAAATATGAATGGATCTTATTTCTTGAGCTGAGATTCCGCACCCTGGACTGCTGGGAGTACCTACAAAGAGCGCAGGTTGCATGTTCACGGACTGTTCGCTCTGGGACTTTTGGCAAACATCAGCGCGTCAGGCGTAAAAATAACATTCATCGCCAGCTGGTGACATTCAAAAGTTGGATTTTGCTCATTCATTCCATGCTGCTCTCTCCTCGGCCGCTGTCATCCAAAGTGAAGACAGTTCGCCGCGGCTTCCAGTGCCCCCAAGGGTAACCATGACAACCTAAAGAAATCCAAAGTGATTCTAGGGAGCGGGGTGAGGCAGTAGAGAGCTTCAATAGACAAGTTTCCCCGTTTTGTGCGCTTTTTGGTGTAAGTTTTGCAAAGCTGAGCTTTATGTCATCCAAATCCAACAGAGTCTATTAAAGGTAACTTTATCTAGCTTGGAACTGAACTTATGACGCCTTGCCTTGCAGACAGCAAAGCCACCCTGAAAAGAACTGAATAATTATTTTTGCCCCCACTAGAGAAGAGCCGGTGCACGTATCAAAGAGGAATAATGGGCCTTTCACAAACGCTCCTGGTTTACGCGATGGTATGCGTCCACCTCGGAGTCTCCCAGCATTTCTTTCGCCTCCGTCCGCTGCCCAGCGAGCACCTCCCCGTCCCTGACCTGAAGGAGGACCCAGATCCGGAGTACGACCCGCGGGAGCAGGACTTGGCCGAGAAGCCTTTGAGGAAAAAGCTCGGAAGCCACTTTGACCCGAGCTTCATGGCCATCACCGCGCCGCTGCCGGTGAACCTCTCCTCCCCGGACGCCCAGTGGAAGCCACCGGGCCACATGCCCAACGAGATTAAAAAGCTGGACCTCACGGAGACCCCCTACGGGAAACGGTTAAAATTGGGCAAGAAAGCGCGGAGGAAATTCCTACAGCTTCTGTGGACCTACACGTACTGCCCCGTGGTACACACCTGGAAGGATCTGGGCGTGAGGTTCTGGCCGCGCTACATCAAGGAGGGGAACTGCTCCTCCGAGCGCTCTTGCTCCTTTCCCGAGGGGATGTCCTGCAAGCCCATCAAGTCCATCAGCAAGACTTTCCTGCGGTGGTATTGCCAGGGCTTTCTAAGACAGAAATACTGTACATGGATACAGGTGCAATACCCAATCATCTCAGAGTGCAAGTGTTCGTGCTGAGTTTACTCCAAGGAAGTGGACTGGAAATACACTTTCAATTGCACTGTTAACTCTCTACAGAGGTGGGCACCATAGCAGATCTATTTTTTTATATGGCATTTAAGTGAAATACCAACAATGTACATATTTAAGGAGAAAAAAAATGCAGCTATTTTTTCTAATTGAACTTGGACCATATTCAAACATTGTTTATTTTTTTCCTCCCGGAGCACTTCATGAGGAAGAGCTTTTTTATATAAATATATTTTTATGAGACATTGATGAAGGAATTCATAATATGCTACACTTCTCCAAGAGGTGACTTTTTTTTCTTCAACTGAACAATGATGCTGTCTGTTATTTTACTGCAATGCTGCCCAGAGTTTTTGTATAATATTAATATCAATTATAATTCAACTGTAAAAAAAAGTTGAGGTTAAAGATGTATATATATATATATGTATATATATATATGTATGTATATATATATAATATATATATATATATATATATATATATATATATATATATATATATATATATATATATATAAGGTGTGAACTCAGCTTTTTTTGAATACTTAGTATTTTAGGGATAAACAAAGCTGTATGTTTTATTTATTATTTTAATGATTTGTGAGTATAGAGCATAAGGAAAGAAAATAGCAGAATATTACCAGAATAAATATGGAAGATGTCTACTTGAATATTTCTAAAAGTGACAAAAAAAGAAATAAAGAAAAAAGTAAGGCATATCAGTGTATATGTTATGGTTACACGTGTTAGCAATAAAGTCTATCTTTTCAATGTGTTTTAGTGTCAAAAAATGTTGCTTAAAAGTGTCTGCGCATAGGGGGTGTGTGTACACTGTAAAAAAGACATCTGTAAGATGTTAAATTTAGTCTGAAAATGTTTCAGCTAGGGATGGGTGATAGACTCAAAATCTGACCACAATATGTTGTGGGATGTGTTGCAATGATGATAAAAGTATTTTTAAAATCCATCACAGTCTTTTTGGCTAGAGAGTCAGAGATTCACAAAGACAAATACCGCTCTAAAAATAGAAATAAAGATCCAGTTATCAAAACTACTACTTCATTTTCATTTAATAGTCAAACTGTATTGCTAAACAATACAGAAAGACAACATTCAGTCATATTTTGAAATGTAGGATTTAGTGATGCTTTCATGGAAGCAACACTAAAAAACTGTTCAAACAGCAAAACCATATAGGAAAATCAAATCTGCAATAAGGAATAAAATATTTTCAAAGTGTTTAAATGCCAAGAAATGTTGCTTTAAAAAGTCCAGAGGGGACATTTACTTTGAGAAAATGTGACAAATTTACACTGATGAAACAACCTGTTAGAAATTAACTAACAAAACTGGTGTAACAATTGCTAACATTACAACTGAAAGTTTTTATTCACCATTTTGTACATTTAACAGCTAATAAACACCCAATCAACTTAATTGTAAGCAAGGAAATGAAAAATCAGAACTGGTTGTGATTAGTGCATAAACCCTTACTGAAATACACTGCAAATCTATTTTGCTATGTTGACTCTGATAAAAACTAATAAGGTTTGTCATTGATCTGCAAGCACTGCCTCAGTATTAAAAAGCTAAACTAGCTTGAAAGGTTAACTTTAGCATTAGCACTGTGGCTAACATAGGAAAAGCTGGCTACATCCAGAAATTGTTGCTTCAACACATTTGGAACAATTTAATATCTAAACCCATTTACTGAGTTTAGATATGAAATATAACGCATACAAACAAACATATATTTTCTTTTGTACATCACAAGCAATAATCAAACTGTTTAAAATTCCTGCCATAACTATCGTAAGAGTTGAAAACAGAATGAACTGATCTGTGTTTTATATATAACACCAACATGAAGCAGGCAAGGCTGAACGTTTGCAAAGATTTGGCGAAGTTCCAACAATAGAATGAAAAACCTAAGTTCATATAAGCCTCAAACAAGTCTTTTCATTTTTTGGATTCTATGTACCAAAAATAGATGATCAACTATTTGAAAACAATGACATCATTGCCTCACCTCTGACCTAACCTTTGAACCCAATCACATGTTGCATAGCCACATTAAGTCCTGGCATTCATTGTAACATTTTCTCTCTCTTTTTTGTATTGGTGAATATATTTCTAGAAAGGATGCTGTTTATATGAGAAGCTATTCAGTGATCTTTAGCCTTAAACCTTGAAGTTGTTGTGTACCACACTATTAGTCAGTTGTGATTTGCATGTGGATCAGACACTTGTGTGTGGCTCAGGCACCAAAACTAGCTCTAGCCCAGGGGCTCACTTCCTCCTAAACGCGGCCCTGGATGCAGGCTGACTGTTTTTTGCAGTGTGCAGACAGTGGAGCGCAATTACTTAACCGCACAAGTTTGATTGGGTGTGTGGACTGCCTGTTTTTTTTTTTTTTTTTTTTAAAGGCCCTGATTTACTATGCAACACATACCTGAAGCGCCTCGACAGAACTGGCATTCATTTGTCAGAGGCAGGGAGAGAGTGATAGAGATTGAGAGAAGGAGGGGGTGAGAGTCTGTGGGAGGGGGACAGGGCCACGCACATTCACCCCCACTGTCTACTGTCTGCGCACATGTTGGCTTCCAGGGATCCGAGGTGTTAACATAATGCGTAAAATATGATTCAGACATGTCAAACAGTGTCAAATGATGAAATGGCGAAGCGTCTGGGGTCTGGAAGCTCCACACAAGTTCCACTGAGGTATTTGTGTAGAGGTGGAATGAAGCAGACCGGCGCCTGTTGGAGTCTGACCGCCCCTGAGACAGAAAAAAGAGACAGAGAAAAAGAAAAAAAACAACAAAGCGCACATAAAACAATGGTCAGCTGTTTTTCGCTTTAGCAGACTATTAATTAGAGAGTGCGCAAGTTAAACAGATATGGCCCAATTACGCGCGCTGGAGACGCGCTCATTTCCTATAAACGCCTCTCCTTTTATGGACTTTATATGATTAGTCTTTAAATGCAGACAGCGACTTAAACAGGGCTGTGGCTGAGTGTGTGCCTGTGAAGTGTTTCCAGTGAGCGCATCGTGTGTGCCTCAAAGTGATTTGTGTTTTTTTGCGGGCAGAGCTGGAGTTTTGACACTTGCCGCCCGGTTATTGTGACACAGCCACTGATGGGATTTGGTAAGCAGAGGAGGAGATCGGCAGCGCGCCAGGAGGAGAAGGCGGAGGGGGGCTGCTTTCCTTACTGTCAGCTTCTTTCTTGATGATGTCTCGGGGTTTTTAGAAACTGCGTCTCTGACTCGACGGCGCCACTCAGCCGCCCCCTCTCGACTGCGCAGAATGAGGTACTTTGGGAAACAGTAACCCTTTCAGCCTCTGCCCGGAGAGTATTTTAGAAGCGTGTGAAAGGCAATACGCCGCCCTGGCTTCGGCCCGAGAGGTGCGCACCTTTTAGACTCTCATGGTCGGGGTCCAGGTGGTCCTTGAGATAAGTGCACTGATAAATCCCAAGATCTCATTTATTTATAAAGTATTCTATTTCATTGTGGTACCAAGAATCCTCTCAGTTGATGTTTTTCCATTATTGGTGCATAATGAGGCAAATTTCATAACTAATCACCTTTCTGATATGGTTATTAGTTCTACCTCTAGCTGTTTGCTCATAGTCAGTCTGCACCTTCAAACCCACTGTAAAGCCTCTAAATAATTCCCTCTCTAGAAACAGACACAGAATTATAAGACTCTAAAAAAGTTACACAAAAACTAAATTGGGTTATTTTCCAAACTTGGGATAGGAGGTTGGAGGCGGTGCGCCACTGATGATTTTCCTGTGTGAAACACATACTGAGAATATGAGGGGTCTAAAATCGGTTGAAAAGGTGAATGAAGTCCACCATTGAAGGTAGTTTGAGATTTCTGAGATGAGATTCTTTTAAAATGTTATAAGCTGCTAATATCTTAAAATCTCTTGTTTTCATTTGGCATAAATCCAGATTAGTAAGGCTGGTCCACAAGGGGAAGACCAAAGAGGACTTTTACAATTCCAATCCCAAAAGCATCGTGGTGGTTATTTTATGAACCATTAAATCAACATCACATTTGCATTTTAGAGTTATTAACACAGTAGCTGATGATTATTTAAACAGAAAATAGGATAGTTAAATTAAATATACACAAAGTAAGAGGCGCTGCGCCACCAGTAACTTTCCTGTGTGAAACATGCACTGAGAATAAAACATAGAACGTGTTTCCTTATAGAGAAGGAAACACGTTAATCAGTCAAGGAACTGACTGATTAAAGTCAAGGAACGTGCCTTAACTTAAACCGCTACAATTTGTTTGCATAAACCACTAGGAGGTTGTTGAGTTAGGAGTTGTTTCAAGATGCTAGAAATCTGCTTTGGTCCCGGCCCCTCTTAGACTAGCCATTACCTTCAGCCTTTAACACAAACTAATCTGGATTTATACTAATGCAAATTCAGAGATAAATATTCTGCGTGAAATATATTAGCCCATAACTTGGATTAGTAAAAAAATAATAAGTAAATAGAAATATCAAAATACAAACAAATAGAAGTTCACTTCTGCCACAAATAATCAGATTACAAAAACCAAAGACAACAACCTTTATAATATGAATTTTATTGACAGTTACATTTGCAGAACATACTTAGTACCCAATAAATAGCACTGTATGACATTTCTTCTTTTTTAGTTCTTCTTCTGCATCTTTGGTTGAAACTTAAATATCAATTATTAATTAGTTAATTCTCCATGAAAATAATAGTGTTAAAACACTGCTGTGAATGTTGGACTAAGAGGGGGGTACACCCTGGACAGGTCTCCAGTCCATTATTGGGCAACACAGAGACACACAGGACAGACAACCAATTTGGAGAGACCAATTAATGTAACAGTCATGTTTTCTGGCTGTGGGAGGAAGCTTGGGTACCCGGAGAGAACCCACGGATGCACGGGGAGAGCATGCAAACTCCATGCAGAAAGATACCTTACAGCAGGACCTTCTTACTGAAAGGTGATGGTGCTAAAAACGTCTCCACCGTGCAGCCACAACTAAAAATTGTGATAATCATTTAAATCCATTCTAACAAAGTGGCATATAAAATGTTTCTCTAACAACGTTAGCAATAACATTGTCGCTGAACTACTCAAAACTGGAAACAAATCTAAATTCTTGCACCAACACAGATATTTCTCAACCAAAGGTCTTATTAAGGGTCTTAAGTTTTATTAAGCTGATGCATTTATTCATAATACAGCCAATATAAACACATCAGCCTGGCTGTTCTCTGCTGAATGTTACACAAAATGACTGAAAACAACAGTTGTCTGAACTAACATCTTCAGTTAAATCATAATCAAAATATTTAGGTAGTATTTGTACCCAAAAGAAAGTAGACAATGTTCTTAGAACTTAAAATAATATTTAATGTGCTCCAAATTTCCTTTTATAGTGCATCCCATGTCTGTCTCAACAGTACAAGTCGAGCATTTTGTTAAAGAAAAAAAAAAATCACAGTTATTTTTGTGTATAAAGGCATCCATTATGGGTGTAGATTAAATATGGGGCACACTGAGAGGAAAAGTCTCATGAGTAACACCACTGTGTTTTCTTCGTAACTATTTCACACCACTGATGAAATTATTCATTTACCAAAAGGTTTAATCAAAACTTCCTTAAAAAGGTTAACTTGTTTTAGATTTGCAGTCCGTGTGGCTAAAGGCATGATGTTGATTGACATGCTATTGAAAGCGAGGGGATAAAAAGCAGCCAATCAGTGCCATCATCATCATCATTATCATCATCGTCATCAACGTCACATTGCATCCATATAAATGTCAACTCTCTGGTGGCCTTTACCCTGTCATATGCTCAGTGTTATTATAGTCTGTCACAGCCTGTCTGTGCTTTCATCAGCGTATAAATGGACCCACAATAATAAATACCGTTTGGACGCCTCATACACATCAACACCCTTATGTGGGTGGAAGATAAAGCACACATTTGCTGGCTGTAAGGAGGGTTAAATAAAGGCCTGGAGACAATTAGGATGGGGCTGATGGGGAACTAAATGGGGGGAGGGGGGACACGCTCGGCGGTGAAGCTGGCGAGCCTCCTGTCCCTTGATGACTGCCAATTATGATGGATTGGAGTCAGATTTGGATGGACTGGGGTCTGCAGTGGCTTTCACTCAAACATTAACGACACGCCCCCACCTACACATTTTTGTCAAAAAGAGTAAGTATGAAAACACGCAGGCACACACACACAGAAGTAGCACCATGAGACTGGAGACTATAAGGTCTGTGGCTGTGAGTAAACCCCAAACCTCATAGTTGTTAAAGCCAATGAGTCAGCACAGCTGAGGTTATTGATGATGACAGGGTATTAGATAGAGCACTGAGAGGAGTGAGGGTACACACACACACACACACACACACACTCAGAGTTACCACAGATCATGCCCAGCATTCCATCTTAGTACCACCAAATCTAAGCTGTGGTGTCTGGAGCCCGTGTAAGTGTGCACATGTATGCCCGTCAAACAGTTGCTTTTGTTGCATCAGAAATGAGAGACGTGTTCTAATGGCTCTCTGCTGTGATCCTGTTACTAAAAAAGCCCTTTTTGTTTGCTTGAAGTTTTTGCATGCCGTGCAGTTTCTTATTACTTTTAAAAAACAGATTTTGAGATTGGAAGTCCAATGCTGACGTGTCAAAGATTACCAAAACTGTAAATCCCTTTTAGTTTCAGCTGCTCGTCTTATGTCAACCATAGATCTCTGTAAACATACCTGACCCAGAGTGACAAGCAGCAAATCTCTGCAAATTACAGGTGACTGGAATCAGTTCCTGTCACTGCTAACAGGAGTGGCTTGAAGTTATTAAGCAGACAAGTAAATTATATTTGTACAACCACTCCTCAGTGTTCTCTTGCAAAAAAACCTGCAGCTACAAAATGTATTTTACTGGGATTTTCTGTGAAAGACAGACCCTCAGTAGTGTATAATAGTGAAATGGAAAGAAAAGGGTACACAGTTTTATTTTATTTTGTCATAAACAATAGTAAGCAAAGGGAGATATGCATTAATATTCAGCTTCCTTTACTCTGACAGTGCTAAATGGAGTTTTGACGAAAATTCAATCCGGAAGACTCACCTCCACCACCGGCTCCGTACTATGACTCCATCATGCGTCTCCGCTCCAACCAATCAGCGTCAAGTCTGCATTCCTCCTTAGCCAATCACCCTTTAAGGCTTCGCTTTTAAGGACCTCCAACCATGGATCTCCCTGCTCTCCTGCCGTTTTTATTGTGAGTCTTTACAGGATTGAAATGATATCCAGCACAACAAATTGCCTGAACTTATCCAGGCAAGCAGACCATTGATCAGAGAACAAAGAAAAGAAGCCCATGGTAACTTTGGAAGACCTACAGATAAACATCTCAGGTGGGATAATATTTTGACAGGACAACCATTTATTGTGCTCCTTATAAATCTGGTATTTGTGGAAAACTAGAATGAAGAAACACTCTATAATGAAAATGTAAAACAGGGGTCTCAAACTTTAGTTCTGACAGTGTTTTAGGTGTGTCTCTGCTTCATCGAACCTGAATCAGATAACTGGGTCATTAGCAGGGCTCTATAGAACTTGATTGCACACTGAGGCGGTCATTTGATTCAGATGTGTTGGACCAGGAATGCATCTCTAAGTTGCAAGGACACCAGCTCCCCTGATGACTTGAGTAAAATCCATTCTTTAAAAGACTCTATTTGTTGTTTGCCACAAACCATGTTGGAGACTTGGCTAACATGTGGAAGGTGGCCTTCTCATTTTCTTTTGCATGGTTGCATTTTTAATACTTTTTGTTCAAATTATTGCTACGTATTCACACTAATAATTTATCCCTACTGCTTATTTAAAAAGCAATAAATATCTAAATATTGTTGCTTTAAGGTGAAATGCATCCTCAGAAGTCCAGTTCAACATATATGGCTACCAAAATATACTGTAGCATCCTACCTGCCTCGAATGTTGCTGTGCTTCTATCATTTTAAAGAGGCACAATGCGAGAGTCACATTCTTTCAGTCAAACCTGGGGATTAGCCAATTCGGTGTAACTCTTGTTAGATGCAACAGATACTGTACACCCAGAGCGCAAGTTAAAAATAGAGCTGTGGGCCGTGTTGTGCTTTCAGGGCTGGAAATAGAGCATTTTCTCAGCCCTGTTTCCATGGTGAGCTGTGCTTTCTACTACTGCTGGCACATGTCCACAGCCCTGTCACCCTAACGACTCGTACATAATACCTTCAGTTTTACTGTTTTTAATATTATTTTCTCTCATCTCCCATACAACACACTCAGACTGTTTTCAACACGTGCCCACACAGATATTTTGATAGATAATTGGTTCCCAGTCATAAAAGCCACATTCACCCCTTCACATTTGAGTCCTTGGCTTGATCTTGATGTTACACACATACACACTAAGTTTTTCCACTCATATGAATCAATATTTTCCTCATGAATCTCCCCTTGCCTGATTACTGCACACACACACACACACCTCCCCCTTACAGACTGCCCGGTTGCTGTCTCCCAGTACCCCTCTGTGCGCTGAGATGGCATGCTGAGAATGTTTACTTTCACCACAGTGTGTATTTACAGAACCTAATAGTTTTTAAGGCCGCAATGGCGCCTCGCTTCGCAGCATGTGCACAACCTAACTACTCCTTCGAACTTCCAAACATTTACCTACACAAGCAGAAAACATGCATCACTAGCCCCCGCCTTCCAGCCAAAACAGCAAATCACGCTTCTGGTATCTGGGGTTTTGCAGTGGTGTGAGCTCCAGCGCTGGCCAGGTTATACGAGGAGGGGGCAAACATCAGAATGTGGTGCTTACCTTCTGCACTCTAGGGTGGTGAGGCTAAGAATTAGCTGCTTGAAAGCATGGCAGCTATGAGAGACTGATTGAATTAACAAAGTGCTTGCAGTGAATGGATACAAAATCTCTTGAATGGTCGAGTGTGTTCCGCTCAGAAAACCCCAAAGTGACTTAGCATATAATCGAGCTAGATAATTGATATTTGTAGATTTAATGCAGCACACTGATTAAAGGTTACTTATGTTACAGTGCCTTGCAAAAGTATTTAAAGTATAAGTATATTTAAAGTATACTCTTAACCTTCTTGCAATTTGTCCCATTACATTACAGATACAAACTACAATCTATTTTATTGTTTTTTTATATTATAAAGCAACAGAAAGCAGTACATAATTGTGAAGTGGCAGCAAAATGGTTTTCATTTCTGCTTACATTTTACATTTGTATTCAGCCCCTTTTACTCTGAAACCCTTAAATGCAATCTAGGGCAATCAGTTGCCTTCAGAAATCAGCTGATCGGTAAATAGAGTCCAACTTAATCTCAGTGTAACTGTTCTGTGACCTCAGAGGTTTCTTAGAGAACATTAGAGAACAAACAGCCTTATAAAGACCAAGGAACAAAGCAGACAGGTCAGAGAGAAAGTTGTGGTGGCATTTAAGGCAGGATCAGCTTCTAAAACAATATCTCAAGCTTTGAACATCTCACAGAGCTCTGTTCAATCCACCATCTGGATGTGGAGAGAGGATGGACCCACTGCAGACCTACAAAACACAGGAACGTACACCTAAACTCACCAGGCAAGAACAGCATTAATCAAAGACGCCAATAGAATAGCTGTAGAGATAAATCACTCGGATGGAAGAATCTGTCAACACAACTATTACACATTAGCCCAGACTTAAAGGTTGTAAAATGGAGAAAGAGTCACATTTTTATAACATTTGTGTTGCTGATAATCATAGCTTTCATTCTTGGGACCAGCATCTCTCTGCCACACACAGCGGCTCAACAGGACATCAGTCAGTTCTGTTGCGGTGGGAGGAGTTACCATTCAGCCTGTTTCGGACCCTGCAGTGGCAACGCTCACAATAAAAGCCAGAGTAAATAGAATAAGTAATTACTTTCCAGTTTCATAGTTGAGATGCACCTGTTTCTGTTAATTTAAGTTGATACATCCAAACATGCTTCCACATACATGCATACATGCAGTTTGGTTTCCATACATGCAGTTTGGTTTCAGGAAAAACTATTCCATCAAAACCGCAAATAGTTTGTAACTGGAAAACATTAGATCTAAGCTTGATAAAGGGGGCGTAGTGGGGGCTGTTTATCTCGATCTCAAAAAAGCATTTGATACAGTCAAACATGAGATTCTGATTAATAAACCTTTCACCCACTGTATACTGTGGCTAAAATCATATTTGTAAAATAGAATGCAGTGTGTTCTGTTCAATAATAATAGTTCTTTTATGATTAAATATATGGGTGTGCCACAAGAATCAACCCTTGGCCCCCTCTTATTTAGCCTATATATTAACGATATACCAGACGAATGTCCAGCTGCAACATGAGAAATGTATGCAAGCTGCTAATAAACTTTCATTAGCAATGGCATCTGCTCTAAACTGGTTGAACATTTTATGTTTATACTTAAATCTGGCGCTGCACGGTGGTGCAGTTGGTAGCACTGCAAGAAGGTCCTGGGTTCGACTCCTGGCCAGGGGTCTTTCTGCATGGAGTTTGCATGTTCTCCCCGTGCATGCGTGGGTTCTCACCGGGTACTCTGGTGTCCTCCCACAGTCCAAAAACATGACTGTTAGGTTAATTGGTCTCTCTAAATTACCCTTAGGTGTGACTGAGTGTGTGCATTGTTGTTTGTCCTGTATGTCTCTGTGTTGCCCTGGGATGGACTGGTGATCTGTCCAGCATGTACCCTGCCTATTGCCCGTAGACTGCTGGAGATAGGCACCAGCTCCCCCGTGACTCACTATGGAATAAGTGGCATAGAAGATGAATGAATGACTTGAATCTGGATAAAACTGTTCGTATATACTTTTTTAAAGCATAAAACCAAGAACCAGACCTGCGGGGCAGACCTTAACAGTGGTATGGGAGTGCAAATATTTAGGTATTGTTATGGATTCCAAACTTACATTCAAATCACAGGTGAAGAAAGTATGAAATTAAATTAAATTAAATTTAGCAACCTTTAGACAAATTCAAACTGATTTAACGACTAAAGCAATAAAGATATACTTCAGTTCCATGATTCTTTCACACATCCACTACTGTTTGACCAGTTGGACACAGACCTGTAAAACAACCTTAATATAAGTTGAAAGATTGTACAAGCAAACTCTCAAACCGCTAGACAGCAAAAAAAAACTTCCTCTGTCATTGTCATATACTTTCGAAATATAATTTTCTTAGTTGGGAGAATATGATCATATTTCATGAAATTTTGTTGGTATTTAAAATTTTCAGTGGAATAGCTCCACCTACCCTGCAAGAATACATCCACGTAAAAAACATTGTGGGCACTGGAGCCCAAAGCAGAGGAGATTGTGACGTTCCATTTACAAAAAGCAGTTTTAGGCTGTTTTCTTTTTCTGTGAGAGCATCACACACCTGGAATATTCTTCCCAAAGATCTCAGGATTATCTCGTCACAAAAAATTTCTCTATGTCTGGACAACAGACTGGAGTGGAGATGCAACTGTAAAGCCCTCTACAAGAATGGACAGAGCAGACTGTACTTCTTGATGAAGCTTAGGTCCTTCTGTGTTTGCAGCAAGATGCTGCAGATCTTCTATAAGTCTGTTGTGGAGAGTTTGATCTCTTCTGCCATCATCTGCTGGGGTGGCAGCATCAGAGCCAGGGACCTGAACAAGCTCAACAGGCTGATAAAGAAGGCTGGCTCTGTCCTGGGGACTCCTCTGGAACCTCTGGAGATCATTGTGCAAAGAAGGATTCTTCATAAAACAAAGAACATCATGGAGAACCTGAGCATCCTCTTCATGAGACAGTTGTACAACAACAGTGTCTTCAGACAGAGGCTTCATCAGATCTGCTGAAAGACAGACCTACAGGAGATCCTTCCTGCCCACAGCCATCAGCATCTACAACGGCTCTTTGAAGAAGCCTACATAATATGAGCTACAACAACATTTAATTTCACTTTGGGATTAATAAAGTATTTTTAAATTGAATGGAACTTAATTGAAAGAAGTTGCTCCTTGACAATCAAATATGCAGACATCATCCAATTTAGCGTTTTATTAAAATGTTATTATTAATAAAGTGTCTATCGTATATTGTTTATATTCACTGTGTGTTTTAAAAATGTATGCTTGTTTTTGTGTTCATTGTATCAACGTTTTTACTTTGTTAAAGCTTTTTTGTAATTGCTTGTTTTAAATTGTCCTGTATGCATGTGCTTCATGTCTTTGTCATGTTTTTACAGCAACCTGCTATGGGGCTGCAGATGAAAATTAGCCTTCATGGCTAAATCTGGCATATTTACATGTGAACTTGTGCTCATATTAATTGATTTGATATCCATTTTAAATAAATAAATAAATAGACAACATTGTAATAGAGACACACAACCATAAAACTAGAATGACCAATTAACCTAACAGTCATGTTTTTGGACCGTGTGAAGGAGCTGTTGAACCCATCCATGCACACAGAGAACTTGCGATCTTCATGCAGAGTGCCGAGATTTGAACCCTGAACCTACTTGAGGCAAGGGGCACAGTGCTAACAGCTGCACCACCGTACAGCCTGATTTCCACACATGCAAATGTGGATGTATGGAAAGTATGTGTTTTGAGTTAAATCAATGCATCATCCCCTGTATGTACTCAAAATCCGGTCAAGAAACTGTAATATATTTAGATTTTAATACAAGTCTAAATCTACTTTTATATTAAAATATGTTATTATTCAGTTTGCTGTTTTACATGTTTTACATTAATGAGCCTGTCCTGGTTTTACCTTTATATAAGCTAGATGGACAGGGGTAACAAACTTATTATTGTCCTTAAATTAGCACTAGAAAGAGTGACAGAGATGATGCACTTAGTGCCACTTAAATGACACAGGAAACGTTTAAAGTGGAGTGAAAGACACTGAGACTATTGTTTTATTTTTTATTTTTTCCATCAGGCAAAGAGTGTAAGTGGAGCCAAACAGGTGAAAATAATTGGCTGTATTTGCCTCCGCTGGGCTTCAGTGTACAACTCGGGCTGTTGAACCTGATGTCCTGACGCCTGCCTGTCTGTCGTATTCAGCCGAGGTGGTCTATTCAGAGTTAGGGACCAGGGGACACACAGCCCACAGGGTGCGGACTTGCATTTATGTGTGTGTGTGGTGTGTGTGTGTGTGTGTTCATTTATGGTGTGTAAGGGGGAGAGAGAAGGCAGTGTAAGCAGCATAAAATGCCTGGTGATGGGTTACCAAAAACAGAGCACCAGGGGGACAATGGACCCAGGACATTCCTGACATAACCCCAACACACTAGGGAGGAAGGAAGTGGATGGGGGGGATTTATTGGTGTCAACGGCCCCCTTGCCCCCAGAGGAGGAACGGGTGCCTTTTTTGTCCCCTCGGGCAGAAGAGATGGGCTACACTGAGGCGCCTTGCACAGAGAAGATGCCTCTGCACATATACACGCATAATCACTCCTTTGAAAAAAGAACCACCAATTAGGGAATGGACATATACGGCTATAGCGGTTCAAGCTCAAAGGGGTAGGAGTTTGAGGGTGGGAGGGGGGCAGGTTTCTGTGTGTCTGTGTTGCTGCATGCCGGCCTGCCTTCATGCACTTTCAATGGGCTCTGAATGTAAAGAGAGAGCCAAATAGGATGGTTTTCAGCTCAGGGTGTAAAAGGGTCCATGCCATGGAAAAATACTGCAGCAAACCTATTTCACTCAGAGATCCTTTAGTCATGCTAAGGGCCTGTTCGTATTACACTGAACGAGAACAAAATAATAAAAACCAATCAAAAGTCTAGCATTTTGCTGGAGTCAGTTTTCTATAGTGTTTACTGATATTTTTATTTGCTACTAAAAGGTTTGTTTCATAAAGATATGTTGCATATAAAGAAAATGGTTGGCTCTGAATACCTCAAATCTCTGGATGTTGTAGGGCTGTCATGGTTGACACGCCTCTTCAACATTGCATGGCGGTCGCGGACAGTGCCTCTGGACTGGCAGACCGGGGTGGTGGTCCCCCTTCATAAGAAGGGTGACCGGAGGGTGCGTCCCAACTACAGGGGGATCACACTTCTCAGCCTCCCTGGTAAGGCCTACGCTAGGGTATTGGAGAGGAGAGTCCGGCTGATAGTCGAACCTCGGCTTCAGGAGGAGCAGTGTGGTTTTCGTTCCGGCCGTGGAACACTGGACCAGCTCTATACCCTCTACAGGGTACTCGAGGGTACATGGGAGTTTGCCCAACCGGTCCACATGTGTTTTGTGGACCTGGAGAAAGCATTTGACTGTGTCCTTCGTGATGCACTGTGGGGGGTGCTCCAGGAGTATGGAATCGGGGGCCCTTTATTAGGGGCCATCCGGTCCCTGTATGAGCGGAGCAGGAGTTTGGTCCGCATTGCCGGCACTAAGTCGGACCTGTTCCCGGTGCATGTTGGACTCCGGCAGGGCTGCCCTTTGTCACCGGTCCTGTTCATAACTTTTATGGATAGGATTTCTAGACGCAGCCAAGGGCCGGAGGGGGTCTGGTTTGGGGACCAGTGGATTTCGTCTCTTCTTTTTGCAGATGACGTGGTCCTGCTGGCCCCCTCTAGCCAAGACCTACAGCATGCGCAGGGGCGGATTGCAGCCGAGTGTGAAGCGGCTGGGATGAAGATCAGCTCCTCCAAGTCAGAGGCCATGGTACTCAACCGGAAAAGGGTGGCTTGTCCTCTTCAGGTTGGAGGGGAGTTCCTGCCTCAAGTGGAGGAGTTCAAGTATCTCGGGATCTTGTTCACGAGTGAGGGAAGAATGGAGCGGGAGATCGACAGACGGATCGGTGCGGCTGCCGCAGTAATGGGGCGCTGTGCCGGTCCGTTGTGGTGAAGAGAGAGCTGAGCCGAAAAGCTCTCGATTTACTGGTCGGTCTACGTTCCTACCCTCACCTATGGCCATGAACTTTGGGTCATGACCGAAAGAACGAGATCCACGGATACAAGCGGCTGAAATGAGCTTCCTCCGTAGGGTGGCTGGGCACTCCCTTAGAGATAGGGTGAGGAGCTCGGCCATCCGGGAGGGGCTCGGAGTAGAGCCGCTGCTCCTCAACATCGAGAGGAGACAGTTGAGGTGGCTCGGGCATCTATTCCGGATGCCTCCTGGACGCCTTCCTCGGGAGGTGTTCCAGGCACGTCCCACCGGGAGGAGGCCCAGGGGACGGCCCAGGACACGCTGGAGGGACTACGTCTCTCGGCTCGCCTGGGAACGCCTTGGGCTCCCCCCGGAGGACCTGGAGGAGGTGTTTGGGAAGAGGGACGTCTGGGTGTCTCTGCTTAGTCTGCTGCCCCCGCGACCCGGTCCCGGATAAGCGGAAGACGACGAGTACGAGTACGGGTTGGCTTAAACAAAGAGCAAAATCAGAAATTGAATATTAAGAGAACACCTTACCTTCCAATGCACTATTAATGTTGTCCAAAAGGTGAAATGAAAAATAGTTTCAATAAAAGGAGGGTCGAGTTTACAATTGGTTTGTAATTAGTGACCTTTTCTAAACTGTGAAGTCAAAAACATGTTAGGGTTCATGCTTTTGAAAAACAACAACTCTGAAAAGAGTTGTGCATCTGTAAACAGCCCCCATAAATCAGTGCTTTATAGAAACACCTTTTGTTGCTGGAAGGTGAACGTTTATTCCCAAATGTAACATCTTTTGCAGGTTTTCTTCAAGGATTATCCTGTGAACACCTGCGTCTTTCTTTTTATTAACTCTGACCAGCTTCCCTGTCTCTCCTGAAGCCTTCCCACAACATAATGCTGCCAACGCCGTGTCATTTCATAGCAGATGGTGTGGCTCAGGATGATGCGCTGTGGTAATTTTTACCTTATATAGCGTTTTTGCATGCAGGCCTGAAACTTCCGTTTTGGTCTTATCTAATTAGAGCACTTTCTTCCACATGTTTGCTGTGTCCCCTACCCGGCTTGTGGCAAATTGCAAACTGGACTTCTTTTGGGATACTTTGTACAATAGCTTTCTTTTTGCCGCTCCTCAAGGCCCTAAAGGATCAGTGGTGTCATTTCATAGAGGGATCAGACGAACTTGAAGGGCATTCTCTAACACACCTGTACAGTTCTCTGTATCCAGCATTCAGAGAATCCCAGGATGCAATTAACAGAAGATTAACAGAACAATCATCTGAAAGAGACATGCTAACCCTCTGGTTCTAGATATATAGTGACATACAGTATTTAGTACTATGTTACACTAGTTACTTTATTAATACTACTGTCAAGTTAATTGTCAAGTTAATTATTAACTCTTTTGACCTGGTTTGAATATGATAAACAGGTACCAGGTGGAAGAATATATCAAATTAGACTAACACTGTCATCTAGTGGTGAAAATGATGTCTGATCTACATTAATAAAGTGATTGTGATAACATGCTTGTAGAGGTCTGTGAATGTGTGGTAATCAGGAAGAAGGTGCTGAAAGTTAGAGATTTGAAAAACTTGTGTGGCGTTTAACTTGGACTCGGTTTCATTTTGCAACAGACTTTCAGTTAAACTGAGAACACTTACTACTTACTCAATACTTGGTACAGTCTTTTCCATGTAGACCTACTAAAGTATCAGTAAACGGAATTGTAACTGAGCAGAATACAGCGCCTTGCAAAAGCCATTCCCTATTTCACATTTTGCCTAATCCCAACCTCAAACATCCATGGGTTTCCTCTGGTTTCTCTGTGCTAGACCACGAGTAAATCTCACACTTCTGAAGGCAATTGATCACACTGGGTTTTATTTAAGGGGTATCCAAATAAATGGGGCCAAAGACATAGGCTTGCCACACAGAGTGCTGACCCTGAATCCTCAGTTATCTGAGAAGAATAGGGATTTTATTTTTCAGCATTGCAGTGAGTACCGGCATTGATCAAAATAAATAAAATAATAACTTCATGAGAGGAAAACTAAAGTTTTAGAACACTTTAGTAGGGTCCAAATCTAAATCTATGAAGATTTGAAAAACTTTTTAAGGTAGATAGGATAAAAATTTAAAAAAAGGCCTCAGGATGGCATCTGTTTTGAACTGGGTCACTGAAGTAAACTGAACTAATACTAAACTGTATTGAACATAAAACATGCAATAATAGTCAAATTTGTTGATATTTGTCATTCCAATTTCCCACATCTTTCACCAAAATAATCTCATTTCAGTAAAGCTGGTGTGAATTGCTTTTGATGATAATAAACATAGACAGGGAAGGGTAAAAGACTGGAATACATAAAGCCTTTCTGCAGTTGAAGCTGATTATATTTAAGCATTCATTCACTCCGAGAGTGTCAGATTTGATCCTCCACCATCCTCTCCTCCCATGATCCCATGATCAAAATCTGTGGCCTTGGGTGGCATTGCCATAGAATTTATTATCTAATCAGCAACACAGTACCAGATTCTGCTGCTCATGAATATCAGGGGGTATTAGAACCAGAACATGGGCTTTCATTAGAGAGTTCTGACTCTCCGTGTCTCGCTGCATCTTCAGAACACACATAGAGTTCAAATGGGAACTCCCAAGCGCTTCCAGCTGGCAACACTTTGCGATAATGACGCTGGATTCCACACAAATGAAGGGTCTAAATACCACCACAGAGGCACCTGAACCCCCTTCTTAATGCAGGGACATGCATGCATGTATGTAAAGCATGCTCGCTAACTTTCAAGTGATGCTTTTCTTCTGCCTCAGCGGGCTAGTTACACACGCATTACCCACACCAAAGGGAAAGCAAATTTCCCACCATCGTACTCGATAGCTGCTGGTGTCGAATGCCACTTCAAATCATCACCCCCTCACATCCCAGGCATGCACACATTCATATTCTCTGATTTATCAGGAGTGCTGATTGGATTACTGCCGATTCCTAGCTGCAGCCTTGAGGTATCCTCTCTGTGGTTAAGTGGAAGCTGGGAAGAGACCACCTTCAGTGATGTGATGTCAAAATGATGGATGGGACAATAACATTGGTAACATTGGTTTCCTTAAGTCTAAGGTGAAGATTGTGGTACAGAGAAACTGTGACCACGTAGCTACGTATGTCAAGCACAAAGCTGGAATTACAACCATCAGTGTCTCTTGCATCCCCTCTTAAGAGGGTGTAGAAAAACAATATGGAATTGGTGCCATTGATTTTAGAAGATCTGGAAACCACTGTGGTAAAAAAGGAGGAGCTGAAAGTGGCTCAAGCTGTTTATTTTTACAGGGGATCTCAGTGTTTTTGTCGATCTCTTTGTCTCCATTACCTGACCCCATTGCAACTGCTATCCAACCCTATTCATCCTTGTCCAGGGCTTTCAGCAGTACTAATTACATGGCTGTTGGGTTGTGACATGCCTTTGTGTTTGATTCATGTTTCCACCAACGAGAGTGAAGTTATACGCATATTCAATTTGCAACCACATTTCTGAATGTTTTTATAACAATGCATCTTAAACCTTGCTCAGAAGCAAACATGTGCAAGAAGATAGATGGGTGAGATGTAACAGAAACTGAACTTTTTGGTCTGCATGCAAAACACTGCATGTAGCGGAAAATTTACTTTTTACTTTCAAACATGGTGGTGACAGCATCATGCTGTGGGAGAGCTGTTCTTCTGCAGGGACATGAAAGCTGGCCTGAGTTGATGGGAAGATGGATGGAGCTAAACTCGGGGCAATGTTGGGAGGAAAACAGTCAGTGGCTGCACAATGCCAGATCAGAGGTTCCAAAAGGGAACGTTTTAGTTTACCAGTATATATAATGTTTTGTGTGCACCTAAAAGAACAGAAATAGTAACTTTCACAATTTACCCCAAATATTACTGCGGTTAAATTAACCCAAGCCAGGTTTGGTCCATATTCCACAAAAGACCGAGTTAAAAAAGACCCAAAAATTTTTTTTTTAACCTTTGTTTAAAAGAGTGTGTGTAAACTAAATAAAAGATTTTCCCCTTTTACTTTGTCTTGTCCACTTTTTACTCCAAGGTCTAATTTCTGCAAGATTTAATGTTCTCTGCAGGTGAAAATAAGTGTATGCACAAAACCAAAAGAAATCAATAGAAATTTTAATTTTTAAAAATATAATTCTGCTCACATTACATAGTTTTAGACAAGCAGACATAATGTTGCTTTTTTTTCACCCCTTTTCCCAAAACTGATTTTTTGTAGCTGCAAAACTTTTAAAACTAAGTTTCATAGGTTTGGGGGGGTTTTGGGATCGACACGAATATTTGAGTTAAACAAGAGAAAACAGCCGTGTTTACCAGTCAACAATATGAAAACTCATTATCAGTTTCCCCCTCATATTATGTCGGAAAACATGCGTTCCTGCAGATGCCTTAGTTTTGTCCGTATCTTTATCTCCGGAGAGGTTGCAGGTTGTTTTGGGTCTGGTCTCTTTTCTCCTCCTGACTTCCTGTACAGCTCATCTCCTTCATGGGGGGGTTTGTTTTGATGGGGCTATATGCTCCCCTGAAAACCCTCCCCGTCGGGAAATGAGAGTCATTTAAAAACTATTTAAAACGGGGTAAATTGTTAGTTCTTTCCAGTTGTTATGGTGGCAAAAAGCCTCCCAATTTGATTTTTTTGTTTTTTCGGGTTTGAAGAATTTTGGGCTGATCAGAGGGAAATTCTGCCCTGTTTTTGTCATATTTGGACAGTTTGACCCAACTATTTTAAAAAAACAAATGATTGTAAAAATTTTTTTGTTTTTACTTTTTGAAAAAAAACAAAAAAATTGGGGGAGAAATTGTCTAATCAGTCAATAAAAGTTGAAAACAAACAAAAACAAAGTAAAGTGGATATGAAGGGTGTTGAGTATTTACGTAAGGGCCAGAGAGGCTCTCCAGAAACTGCTAGACGTACCATCTTGTTTGTGATAATTAAACATTAATTGTTGTTTTTTCCCTCAGCTCTACTTACTTGATTAACTTCATTCATGAGAACTCAGTGCTGGTTCCACCCACCTGATCAACCCACCTTTATCCTTCTGCTTGTCGCCACCCTCTAGCACCATTTGGAGATCGCCTAATTTACACAGAGCAACAACTGCACCACCATGCAGCTCAGAACCATTCTACATAAATTCCAACCTTTATGTTTGTCTCACTTTAAAGTTGTCCTGATTGAAAAATATAATAAAAATGTGTGTGTTTTATGTAGTAGAATAAAGGTGCAAAAATCTGAGTGCAGAATTATCCATAACACATAACACAAAACCGCATTAGTTGGAAAGGCAAAGAAAAGCACCAGAAAAATCAGTTGGGGGCAGCTGATGGAAGCTTCTCATTTTTTGGAGAGAGGGAACAGCAGCGCCCCATCACTGAAGGGCGCCCTGGACATCAAGCCATGTTGGCAAATTGCCCAAATCAAAAACTGCCGTCAGCTTGTCCAGAGTACTATTCATTTCTAGGATTCATTTCTAGCAAAGACTTTCACGTAATCTTAATCTGATTTTAAGCAATTGTTGTTTTGTTTCTCAGCCTTTGTTTTTTATTTAGCTAGTCAATACTTCTGAATAAAAGATTTAAAACACTGAGAGGCAGATGACTCAAGGAATAAAGCTGTGTTGTGTCTACAAGACAGAGAGCCAAAATTTAAATATTTAAATATTTAGTAAACATTATTACTCTATCTCAGCCAAAGTGAGTTTCAACAGGGACTCAAATAAGTAATGCTGGTCACTTCTAACTCCTACAAAACAACACAAAGGCTTAAAAGTACGTTTTTCGAAAATGTATAATAAATATAACCAAAGACTGTAACAAAGAGGAAAATTACAAAAATGATGGCTATATTCCTTTTGGTTTCTGTACCTTTAATGTGTTGCCTCGTTTATTCAAATAGCTGCTAAATGAATCATGATTATTTTCATATGGTTTATTTAGCTGAAATGTTGCCATTTTTACGTTTTTATGAGACAACCCTAAATAATGCAATTTAGTCATGGTAAGTACTCCTATTAAAGAATTTTAAGAGTTTTATTCTGGTGACAACAGCAAGAATTATGATTAAGATCCGAGAGATTAACAAGTTTAAAAAACAGGCCAGAAAATCTCAGTGAGTGTTATATACACTTTACCACAAGAGGGCGCCCTATCACCACTGGAAAACCTTCGGGGTTTTTCTCCTCCACCAAGGTAAGCATCTCTTCTTGCGTCCAATCGCAAGAGTGCCAAAAACCTAAGTGAGAAAAGAGCCAGAGGCTGGCGTTTGTTTCTGCAGAGTTTTGCACCGCAGGGATCCCAGCGCCTGAGAGCCCCGGGCTTTGAAGAGCCAGACTGCTGAGGCTTGTTTTGCAGACACAATCAGCACACTGATCCCAAGTGCAGCAACCTTAAAAGGACTGAGAAGTGCTGCTCCCCGTTTGAATCTCAGCTGACAAGTGAGTGTGTTGCCTCTTGCTGGTCTTGTTTTCTTTCATTTTGTTTGTAGAAGAGCCTTAACCTCTCTCATGGAGGACTGAAAAGATTGGTGGTTTATGAAGCACCTTTAACTTCTTTTTTGAAATAAATTTCTGTCTTTCTTTCTCAGAAACAGCTTGAAAAGTAACTAAATATACAGGATGGTAATTACAGCTAGTATGGTGTTTCAGTTTGTATTACCAGGATTTTAGTTTCAGTCAAAAGTCAGATTTTAAGCAGAATTTAGACATTTTTATTATTCAGTAAAATTACATGTGCACATGAAAAATAAACTAGAAAAGGCTGCAGCGGTATTAATCTATACATTTGTTTATTTATTTTTCTATAAATTTATTTTAACTTTTTTCTGATTTGACCGGAGATGCAACAATCAGGCTTTTTCTGGCTGGTTCTGATTTTTGGGTTTTCTGACCTGCCGATACCAATTTTGACATATTTAAATGTATTTTTTTTAATGAAAACTGTATCACATAAAAGAGAAAACATAGGCTGTGGATTCTTTGATGGAGGTAATAGTTTTGCATCAAACCGAAAATAAAGAAATTACAAGATTAGCCCCATTTGTGCAGTAAGGCATAGTACCTTAAAGTCAAGATCAAAGTCAGCTTTATTGTTAATTTACTATATATGCAGGATTTCAGTTTTCATTGACCCACGGTGCAATATACCTTATCAGATTGTTTTTAACAAAATGCATCCTAGTGCAAGATGTCGTTGATGCTTTTACAGACCAAAAATTGAGGGAGTTCTTAGTTTTGATGCATTTAATAAAGGAAAAAAGTCAAACTTAACTGTTGATCACCGATCAGAGCAGATCAAGGTAAAACTGATCTCTGGCCAGTTGTTTCAGGGAATCCTAACCCTAACCCATTAGAAAAAAACTGCACAGGATTAGAACTAAACCAGAACAGTAGAAAAGGTTTGCTGAGGCTGAATATTTGCTTAATAATTAAAGCAAATGTTTAAATATTCTGGAACAAAAGTGTGAGTTTATGCTTACATCTACTGATCATTAATTTGAATAGAAAATAATTAAGTTGAGCTGATTTTCTTCATTTTCAGGTTTTAAGGAGCAAACAAAGACTGAGCTCAGAGCTATCCAACAGCCTTTCAGTCATGTTGAATATTACAATAACCATTTAGAATTAGCTTTTTTGATCACGTTTTAAATGTGCAATAGCAGTTTTGGCTTTAGTCCGTCAATCATGCATGAAATGTGCCTGGACATATATTCGTTAATCATGCTTGTTATGATGTGGGCTTCATCTATTTCGGCATGCGCCTTGTCAGTTGTGTTTTATGGTTTTACATCATTTTGTGTCTTTATCTTAAGGGGGACCTTTGTCATATGTCCAGTGTCTTATGTTTGTATCAACATGCTGAGGGGCAAGCAGATGGAAATGAGCTTCAGGCTATAAAGTGGGATAGCTGTGTATGAATTCATTGACATGCACTGTCCCCGTTTTATATAAACAAATCTGAATCAAAATCTGTTGATGAAGCTGTCGCTAAAATCCCTTCTCATTTCCGTATCCATTAACATGCAGTGATTATTTTCTTCCTTTGCGTTTCATGACATTATTGTTGCCTGGAGGTGTGCTCTAGAACTGTTGGTTTCAAGCACTGACACATATAATTGGAGTCAATCCTTGCCTTTTATTTTATTTCATTTCTTGAAAGGCATTTCAGTACACTGTAAAAACTGCTGGGTCAAAAACAACCCAATATGGGTTATTATGCTATGCCATCTCCAGTTCAAATTTGGACCGATCAAGCCCTGGGTGGATTTGGTTTGATCCAGCACACTGGGTTAGATTTTCACAATTTTTTGTTTAGAAGTGACTAATGTTTAAATCAGCTTCCTAAGTATTAGATGGAAAGATGAAGTCAATATCTGGATAACAAAAGAAGAAATATTTGTACATACTGTAGCTTTTAGCTATGAACACAGCTAGCCACGGCAAACTATTTAGTAGGTCAAAGGTCAAGATTATCTTATGTGAACAAACGTGTTTTTTTGTGTGAACTAAAGAACAATAACCTCTGACATCAACCTTCATATATAGTATTTCACAATCTTAACATTTTTATTTCATCTTGTGAAAGAGGTTCAATGTGCAAAGCCATATTTTCTAATTGTGCTTCCTCTGTGCACAAGACAGGGGGCGCCCAATCCCCACTGACCGGACATACAAATAAACAATAGGAAACTGAGTTGGAGTACACCGGACATAACTTGTATGTATTGGAGCACTGGACTGCTCCATGATGGAAGGGCGCCCTGGGCCAGGAGCCATATAGTCCATTACTGAAACGAATACAGCTAAAGCAAGATATTTAAATGTGGTTGATGTAAAATTTAAAGTTGAATTCAAAGAGCAGTTATTTGATAAAAACATTGAAGTAGCGCGTCTTTACTTCCTATAGCAGGTATTTTAATTCGTTCTTTAGTGTGAATTAAAGTCTTTATCACAGCCTGCTGGTATTCACATTAATATACAGCATAGCTTGACCATCTATTTCTTATTCCATCCGGTGCAAGAGGTTCAGTCTGATTGGGTGACAATTTCTGAAACAATTGGTCAAAACCACCCAGCAGGATCAACCCAGTATTTTGGGTTAAAGAGATAACCCCGCACTTTTTACAGTGTAGGTATTTAAACGTTTGTGAGCAGTCAGAGGAAAGCTGGGGCAGAGCAGCGGGTAGGGGTTCTTTGCCTGCTGAGGGAGGTACAGCGGGTATGGGCCATTCTAACAGCAGGAATGTTCACACAGGGTCAGGAGGAGCTGGAATAACGAGACGCAGGTAGGAAGTCTCCACCTGAAACAACACAAAGGAATCATAATTTGACTTTTCTCCACATCCTTTCTAAATATTTCAATAAAATGACAAAGGAGCAAACAAATAGCTCATGTGACAATCGCCCTGCGTGTTAATTCATTATCTTTTAAACAGGAGAGCCAAAATCAATACAGCAACTATTGAAACAGCTGGGAGATCTCCGACTCCGATGCGCTTTCACGCACTCCGCCCCTCCCTCCAGTAGGCTACATACCACTGCACAAACCTGACAAACCACATGCTCTTTAAACGGCAGAGGGGGTGCATGTATATATAAAAGCCACATGAATGCAGCTAATGAGTTAATGTGATGCCGTCATGGCCGAGGGGCGCAGAGTTATATTTTTTCTTCAAAAAACGAGACCCCCACCCCCCCTTCCCCGTTTTGCACAAACACGCAACAGACCATCCTCAGTGTTCGTGTAACTCAATACATTTCATTTTGTTGATATTTTTACTTCTCCATAATGAAATGTTAACACTGGGCGCTTGTATAACCAACTTGTGCCGGAGGATTATTGGTTTTATTCGGCTCCGTATCTGCCGCTTTTTCAACAGGTTCAACTTAGTCTGTGCGCTCGTTTTGCGACCCCTGTTAGACAGCACAACGCAGGAAGTATAGTAGAAATAGTTTTTTATTTCTATTAATAAACATGACATTTATTTTCATACTTCTTATTGTTTTCAGTAAGTTACAGGTAAGATGAAACTCGAGCAACATTCCAGGTTTGGGAATATTTAAAGACCTTCTCCCCTCCCCTCTCTTTCTCTCCTCTTGCGCTCTCGCCGCCCTGCGCGCTTGGTTTGGGGAGAAAATCTGGGATTGATTCTAATGGGGAGTAGCCTATACCGGGCTCCCTTTTTACACATGGACGTGCCGGCGAGCTCTCAGTTTGTCAGAGCGTCGGACGCGGATGGAGCCTGTGTCCAGCTCCTCGCATTTAGCGCCATCCCTTATTAGGCCTATATCTTAAAGAGGCAAGTTTAGGAGAAAGGAGACACTTTTGGAGAGGACCGTGTCTGACGGGACAAATAACCTCAAGCGTTATTGGCGAGGACGTTTTTTACATTAAGAAAGACAACTGTGCTGACGGCTTGACCCTGAGGTGAGTTAATTAATAGTTCATTAATGGGCGCATTATTGTTTCGGGATTTACGCGGAGAGCAGATTGGTCATTTTACGCACCACTTATGTTGAAGAGGAAAGTGACTCGATGTGACAACTCAGCCGCAACCGCTGCTCTTTGTTTTAAATGAAGGCAATCATGTTATTAGAAACAGAGGGTGCGACCGTGTTTCTGGTGCCCGAATCACCGGGACGCATTATAGAGCGGAGAGTCTATATACCTGACTACATACAGGTGCATCTCAGTAACATTTCAATATAATCGAAAGTGATTTATTTCAGTAATTCAATTAAAAATCCGAAAGCATATCTTATATGTAGCCTACTTATTAGGCACACAGCGACGCAATTCAAACGTTTATTTTATTTTTTTCATTTTAATGATTATGACTTACAGCTAATGAAAACTCATTTAGCAGAAAAAATTAATATAGCATCGTTGCATCGTTGCCTTGCAGCAAGATGTTCCTGGGTTCGACTCACAGCCGCAGGTCTTTCTGCATGGTGGGTTCTCACCGGGTACTCCGGCTTCCTCCCACAGTCCAAAGAAATGCCTGTTAGGTTAATAGGTCTCTCTAAATTACCCTTAGGTGTGTGAGGGATGTTTGTGTGTTGCCCTGCGATGGACTGGCGACCTGTCCAGGGTGGACCCCCCTTCCCGTCCATAGACAGCTGGAGACAGGCACCAGCTTCCCCGTTACCCACTATAGAAGATACAGTATAGAGAATGACTCACCAATAAAAAAGGTCGTGTGTGTGTTTCAGGGCTCATTTTGCATGAATTACTGCATCATTACTGCATCATCATCAGCCTGTGGCTCTGCTGAGGTGTTAAGGAACCACCCCACGAGTTAGTTTTTTAAATAAAATGCAATTTTAATTTGAGCCCATACATCTGTGTAAGGTGGCTCTTAAAGCATTGACTCCATCTGTGGTCCACACCTTACGAAGTCTTGAAAGAGCTTTGCTTCACACTTTTCCTAAATCTGCTGTTAGTGCTGTTGCTTGTACGCCTTTCACAGTGCGTCCTTCCACTTCAATTTCCACTAATAGGTTTGCATTCACCACACAGTTATGAATGGTGTCAATCACTGTCTTCTGAACAATTATCAGGTCAGTGTTATTCTCTGGAAGGGAGGGCCATAACATAGCACTTCTGTATTTTAAATAATTATTCTTGCTTTGCCATTTGTACAAGTCAAATTATCTGAGATATTAAAATTTGGGTTTTGTTTGGCTGTAAGCCACAATCATCAAAATGAACGTGAATGAAATCTTGAAATAGTTAAAATACACAGTGTTTGAAATAAATGTATTAATTAGTTTTATTTTCTGAAGTGAATTACTGAAATAAATAAAGGTTTTAATGATAATAATTTATTGAGATGCAGTCAGCTGATTGAGAATTAAAATGTGTTGTGAGGTTCTAACATTCATCAAATTATAAAGGACTGGGATTTATTGAACTTTCAAATAAGCATAAGCTTGCTTTTGGTGCCTACTAAACCATCTCTGGAAAGTATGACGGGCAGGGACAGAATTAAGAAGACCCTGACCCAGATTTTGTGTCCTATATCCACTCAAGTATCTTTTACTTATGCAAATAACAATAGATTGATTGCTTTTGTAAGTTTGCTTTGTACTGGTAAGTCGGATTTCCTGAGTTCCCAGTCGGAATAGGAATAAAAACATTGACTGAAGTTGGAGTTCAGACTGAGGAAAGTTGGAAGCTGCTGAGCAGCCCTGAACAACATGTAAAAGTTGCAGGTTTAAAGGATCTGTTAGCACTTAGATAGTTTAATTGTGAGTGTCAGATATACTGCTTTATTTGTGAACGTATTTCTTTATTGTTTGAGTGTATAACATGGAGAGAAATAGATTTTTAATGGCTTGTATGGCTAACAGCAGTTAGCACCACAACAATTAGCAAACCCCACCGGCTTTACAGCTTCTTCACAACCAGAAAGTATTCAGCTCAGGTGAGATGTTCCCAGATCTGTTCCCCGACCTCCGAGACAAATTGACCGCACCAGGTCATGTCCAAATGAAAGTAAAAATTCTTCCAATATAATCACTTTATTTGCCCTTTTAAAAAACGGCATCATTTATTGAAATGTCTTCATTCATAAAAATAAAAAAAACACAAAATATGATACTTGCAGAGGCACCATCAAGATTTGCTTTTTGGTATATAGTACTTAAAAACATGAACTTGAGACTGGTATGTCGTTTAAGACGATCCTAGGCTGGATCAAGATTGTTGCTTTATTTTTTTATCAAGCCACAGTTTTAAGTTTTGCCATAGCAACACACCTAAATAACCTGAAATTCTGCTATAGTCTTTGGGTTTGGTGTGCTGGCCCATCTGGCCACCCCTCACAGGACTTCCTGCAGACGCCCCTGGGTGCAGGAGGTCAAAGCTTGCTGTTGTTAAACCACCATTTTCAAATTGTTGCATCGTGGTCATCTACATGAAAAGCCAACATATTAAACACCACACCTGTTATAGGCTTTGAGGATTCCTCATAAAATATATCAAATGTCCACAAAATATCCATTCATAAAAAAATAGAATAAAAACCCTATAGTATCTGGGGTCCCCGGGCTACTGCCCTGACGAGAGGCAATTATCCTGCCAATAATGATGATCCTTCTCCTGCTCTCTATCCTGGAAGAGAAAGTGAGAGTCCCTCTCTGATTGCTTATCTTAAGTGCCTCAATGGGCTTAAAGTATTCCCCTTTTGCACACTGAATCAGTGTCAGTCATTTGACCTAGTTCTCACTCTCACCCCAAATGAAAGGAAACAGTCCATGAAGAAATGACTTTTAAATCTCCTCGCTGTTCACTTAGAGCGGCTGTAAAATGAGGTGTTTGAAGGTAATTAAATGATGTGCTATCCTTGGTTTTGCAAATAAATCATCATTATTTATTTGCATCACTCCTGGCTTAAAACAGTAACATTGTGAAGGAGGTGAATGCACATGATGTGGAAGCTGATTCCAAGAAACAGAGAAAAGCAGATTTTTTTCGCTCCTGCAAGTGTTTGTGTCTACACTCGTGTTTAAGGGTTCTAGAAAAAAGGCCGAGGAAAACAGTTTCTCTCCCTGAGAGAGGAAAGTCAACACTTCCAATATGTTTTTATTCTGAAACCTCAGCAGTTTGTCAGGGTCCTGCAATGTTAAATGTCCGTTTTCGTCTTGGTTTTCTGGCTTTCCTGTGTTTGAATTCACCCTTTTTAAGTTCAATTTAAATAAACGACTCAAGACGATTAAAAAAGTTAGACCTGGGATCAGAATGTTTTCACTATTTTTACCCCAGCTGTCAAGAGTTACCGTATCAGACTCTAATTACAGAGCAAATACATGAGTCTGGGAGTCCTAATGAGAGAAAACAAGTTTTGTTATTTCTTCCCTGGATCATTTCCATTCCTTACCTTTTTTTGTATATTTATGGTAGACTTTTAAATGGAAGCGGTGCGAAAAAATACCCCTTTTAGACTCACTCACTTAAGTAGCCACATGATTTTGAGTGACAAAGTAGGTGTTTGCTAAACCTTTGGATAAAATACCTGTCGGTTGTCAGTGTGACAGAAGATGCCTTGCGGTTTGAGAAGAGAATCCAGCAGCGAAGATTCACACGCTTTCTTCTGCCACTTCCTGCCCCCTACCAGGCCTATATTTGTTAACCACACATTTTGTCCAGATGCAGAGAAATCTGCATGCGTGTGAGGTCCACATGTGTGTGCTGATGCCGATGTACAGCAGATCCAGATCCAGTCACATCCGCATTGGTGTAAACGTCTGTGGTCTCAGATGTGGTCCAGTCAAAGTCCAGAAGTAAATCTAATTGACGATCTGTGTCATGACTTGAAAAATCCTGTTCCCTTCGTCCAATCTGAGGAAGTTTCAACTATTTTGCAAAGAAAGATGGACTCTATCTATCTATCTATCTATCTATCTATCTATCTATCTATCTATCTATCTATCTATCTATCTATCTATCTATCTATCTATCTATCTATCTATCTATCTATCTATCTATCTATCTAGTGTCCATCCATCCATAGGGAGTGTTTAAGTGTGATGTACGTAATCTTGCAGGCACTTAATAAACAGATTTGTGGTTTTCTCCCCCTGCGTGTTCAAAGCAGGTTGGTGCTTTTGGCAGTGGGATAGATGTTGCTTATGAGCTATGGGGAAATAAACGTCAGTTTTCCCGTTAAAGGGGCTTTTGAGAGAAACCAAAGCTGTGCCTACCACAGATAACCTTCAAAAGCCTTTAAAAGAACAGTTTACCTCTCTGTTTCCCAACCTCTCCGTCCCTCTAAACGAACCCCTTCCTCTCTTATCCAAGAAAACCTCACCTTCCTCCCAGGTCGCAATCAGGGTCTGCTGACATTCTTTGGATAAGCTCTGTCGAGAAGACCTCACTGCACCCACATGTAGTTACAGCACAAGAGGGGAAATGTATTCTCTCGGCATCTCTTAAATGTATTTATTATCTCTTTAACTCAGCCATACGAGGGTTTTCTCGTGATAGATTTTGGGAAGGAGTTTGTGGCTCTGACTGTCATCGCAGGGCTGTGGGTGTAATGCCTTTCTCAGGCGCATCTTGACAGCACATGCAGGAGAAATCTTTTTTTGTATTTGAAAACAGATCACAGCCCGACACGGGCAGCAATAAATTTTCCGTCTCTGGTCAACTTCCCTCCCACATCCGTCTTCCTGTCAGTTAAAAATCTGAGACTAAAGTGCAACTTTAGCTTTCCTCTCAAAAAACATCTCTCATCTTGTAAAATTATTCATCAAGACTGGAGCTTTGTGGGACCTGCATTGTTTTTTTTTTTTTTTAATGTGAATATACTTTCTGCAGAAACTTTCTTTATATTTAGTGAATCTCTATAATCCTTCATTGCTCCCCTGTTCTTAGAAGTGACTCAAATTGAGAGATTTTTTTTTGTGGTTATGGTCCACTCTTAAATACTTAAATACGTTATGTTAATTAACTGTAATTACCAAATAACAGCCGGTTCTAGGATATTTTATTTATGTTAAAACAGCAGAAAACAGAAGGAAAAATACATTTCTTAGTAAAAATATTTGAAACATCTTTAAGATCTGAGGTATCAAAGGTTTTATTCCCAGGAGTCTTCTGTATTTTGCTTCATCCATCTTCCCTTCAACTGTGACCAGCTTCCCTGTTCCCATTGAACAAAAGCATCCCCACATCATGATGCTGCCACCACCAGGTGTGATTAGAGTGACACATATATGTGGAACCTTCCTCCCCATGTAGAAGTCATGCCTACAAATTCTTCAGCTTGAGACCATGGTCTCTTTCGCTGCTTCTCAGATTAATGCTCTTCTTGTCTTACCTGTCACTTTAGGTGGACGATTATTCTTCATAGGTTTGGAGTTGGTCTAAAGTCCCAAATCCCAATAAAATAAACAGATGTTTAAAGTTATGAATGCTTTTAAAAAGGCTCTGTATGTGATAAATACTTGGAGTACAGTTCCTTCTATTTTTACACAAGCTTTCTCCTGTATTCTACCCCCCTGCCCCTCTAACCATGTGAAAACTGACTAATTTGGTCTCAGAAACTGCCTGCTCATATCCTTTATCCTCTCTGCACCTGAGGTTTTCTCAGCCAAAACACCTTTATTAAAAAAATAACCCTACCACAACCGCTCCTACCAGCACTTTTCTCTTTCCTTTGCACTAAAGTGCAAATGTGCATTAAACTGATAGAGGCATTTTAAAACGCCTTCTCAGAGTCTTGAGGCACTTAATAAACAGATTTGTGGTTTTCTCCCCCTGCGTGTTCAAAGCAGGTCGGTGCTTTCGGCAGTGGGATAGATGTTGCTTATGAGCAAGGTGGAATATAAGGACAAACCACTTCTCAAGACTCTGAGAAGTGGTTTGTCCTTATATTCCACCTTGCACAGTCTTTCTTCTCTTGTTCACTTCTGGATCAGGTTCTGTTGATCCAATAAGCTGCTGTCAGACTCAGGGCCAACCATTTGGGCTTGGCCATGGAGGCCTGTGCATTCCTCAGCTGGGCGTTCAGTCTCTCTTCTTGTAGTGACTCTAATAGATGGAAAGGTAGAGAGTATTTCTCTTGGATGTATTGTGATTCCCTTTGGATACCCTTGCTTTGACTCCGAACACACAAGCTCTTTCCAGATCTGTGATGTATTATTGGAACTAGAGTTCAGGTATATTGTGGTGAGATTGAAATGTGTGGAAGAAGGCTGGGATCAGATTTAACCATGGTTGGGGTTAGGGCTGGGGGACCTTTCACATTAAACCTCAAACACCAACACACACACACACTAAATCTCTGAGTAGGATTTAAAAATTTGTCAGTGATCCCCCAGCTAATGACGCCCTCAGATGTGAGAGTTGACCCCCTCCTGCCCTCGAGCTTCCCGGCTCCTCCCCCCACCTCTCCTCATTCCTTAATGAATGCCAACTGAGGAGCTTAGAGTATCCTAAAGCTCAGAGTCCACCATCTTCTCACTCAGGCTCCAAAAAACAGTGGGACCCTCATCACCAAGATGGAATTAAGGTGGAATTTAGACAGCTAATATATCAACCCCTTTAGCTGAGGCTTGTTAGTCATGATAATTCAGTTCAGCAGCCTATTTTCAGAAGGATAAAATTGAGGCAAGTGGTTCTGTGTTTAACCAAACGGTTTCCTTATTTTGAGCTCTGCTTTTTTAATGAATCAGATATAAACAGATTGTAGGCTTGAGACCTGATGTAAAATGAGGCATATATATTGTCCTAGATTATCTTCAGGTTGGTCCATGTCTTTCTGTGTTCTGAGCCAACCAGCCCATTATCTCGCAGTCCCAGGTCTGTGGCCATCTTGCCAACTCTACAGACCACTGTAACACCTGGTTTATGCCTACTTCTTTTGTTGTCACCTGCATGTGCCCTGTGATTAGACCTGGTTGTTCCCTGAATCACCCAGTTCAGTGATTTGAATCTTCATACTGAATCAGGAATCTGAATCATGAATCTCTATCAACCCAGAGTCATAATGTTGGCTGCTGCAGTAGACATAGTGAATTAGTGGAGTCATAAAAAGTAAGCACACTTAGTGAAAACACTGCAAACTCAGATTTGGTTCTAAACGACGAGTCACCACCACTAACTCTAGTTTGCCGGAACACAAAGTTTCAGAGTAATCTGAAACCTATTATTCCGAGTGGATACCCACATTCCCACTTTTCTTATACCGAGCATGAGTTGCAATGGCCAAACAGGAAGGACAGCAGGATAGAGTCTGAAAGCACAGGGAAATGCACTGTTCAATATAAACCAGAGGGAATATTTATTGCAAAATGATTCAAACACTTCAAAATTGCAAAGTAAAAAATTCAAAGTAACACTTCTGGTCAAACTGTGTTAGGAGGTGTTAGGAATGTGCTTCCTCTATAGGTTCTTACTCTGATACTGAATACAGAAAGACTTATGAGGCAGTGACATCTGTTGTTTGAAACGAGAACAACAGTGAAAGTCATGTGCCACCATAAGATATAAACTTTGGAGGGAGGCTTTAGACGTCCGAGGTTGCTGGAGATGTTGTTGGGTGAAGCTATACCAGAACCTTGGGAGGTTCCATCTTTGGCTCAGCTGTTTCTCTCCTTTCCCCACCTCCCCTGTCACCCTCCTCTACACCACCCAAAGCCAAATAAAGCCTCTCAGCGACTTCTGTTTTCCTAATCTGTGAACTTTGACAAAGACGCCCTTGCTTGAAAGAAAGACATCTCAACATGGGATGATCTCCCAGTGACAGGGAGAAGCTGAAATAACGTTCCCTGGAATGTCTGCGTTAAGACCACCGGACCACCCTGCCATTCTTCAGTTTCCTTCAGTCTTCCTCTCTTTGTGTTGTTTGGGCGATTGCATGTTAGCACAACAACATTTCTATTGCCATTAATCAACAGAAGAATGCTGTACTGACAGAGAAGCAACTTAGTTTGTATGTCACTGAACTCCCAGCAGGCATAGCATGTGGGAATGGTTTAACTGCTGCAGCACCTACTCATTGAGTATCTTTGGAGTTGTATTCCTGAGCCGGGTCACATTGTACTCTAAAGGTTAAGTACCTAAAAAGGTTTGAGAAAATGAGAAAATAACCAGAAGAGGTCACTGTTGTTTTCATTTCCCTAATGGACTGAATCCGCTTTAAACAGTTTTTCCTGTGCAAAGCTTGTATTTTTGTGACTTATGTGATCTACAGTGTGAAAAAGAAAATATTTTAAAATTGGTGGTGGGGTGCAGCAGTAACTCCAGAACATATTTAGTTTTTTTTTCCCAAGAAGAATCCTGTGGTAACTTACTGGTTCACTATACAAACCACAGTTTCACAATACAATTTTTAAATATTGAACAGATTTTGAGCGCTAAATGCATAATTGTTTTATTTACTGATGAGTCTTTTCAACTAATGGGTCCTGCATTTATAGACAATGTATTATTTAAAGGCTTTGCTTGTTTTCAGTGGAGTCAACCCATGACAAAGTGAAGTAAATACAACAGAAATAGGCAATCAGACTAAGTTGATGGTAACCAAAATAACCTTTTTTGTATTAAATTTAGCTCTGTAGTCAAAGTAATAAGATAATGCATAAATAAGAAATCAGTATGAAATCTGAATATTCAAGGCAAACCTGACTCATTTTCTCTGCTAACCATCTGTTGTCGGTTCTGTTGGCACTGTGGTTCTGTGTTGATGACTGGATCTATAGTTCTTTTCAAAAGTATTCATACTCCTAAAAATGTTCCACATTTTGTCATGTTACAAACAGTTTAATATAATTAGTTGAGATTCCATGTGATAGAGCAACACATGGTAGCACATGACAATGAAGTGGAAGGAAAAGGACATAGTTTCAAACATTTTTACCCATAAAAATCCAAAAAGTGCAAACTGGATTTGTGTTCAGCTGCTTTTACTCTGACAACTCTAAATACAAGCTAGTGCAACCAAATGCTTTCAGAAGAAGGTGCTCTTGTCAGAGGAGACCACAGCTAAACTTAGTTGCTTTCATGCAAAAATGCTTTGTGTTTGGGAAAATTAAACTACTACTCTTAACACACCTAGTGGTGGCAGCATCATGCTGTGGGGATTCTTTTCTTCAGCATGGCTAGTCAAGGTTGCTGGGAAGTTAAATCCAGAACAATCCAGGAAGGAAATGTGTCAGAGGCTGCAGAGGATTTGAGACTGGGGTGGAGGGTGAACTTCCAGCAGGGCAACGACCCTAAATATATAGCCAGAGTTACAATAGGATGGTTTGGAACAAAGCTTGTTCATGTGTTAGAATGGCCTAGTCAAAGCTCAAACCTAAGGCCAGCTCAAAATCTGTTTTAAGACTCTTTCAAAGTCGATGATCACAGAAGCTCTTTATGTCAAAATTTGAATTCACCAGTTGTTTGACATGTGGACATACACTGTGCAGTATACTTTACAACTGACAGGCTGTCATAATTTAATCTAGTGGTTTCCTTGTCACATGTTAGTGCCAAGTAGCGGCTAGGGACTCAAAGTGCTACAAACAGGTTAAATAACCCTGAATTTATTTATGCTTTGCTTCCAGGACTTGTTGTCTTTATTAATAGGCTTTCTGAAGGTCTTTCGGATGACTACGGCTGCTTCGTCCCCCCAGTTACAGCAACCCTTTAACCATTATAAGAACAAAGAGGCTGGATAAGCAGAAAGCAAAATAAGAAGTCAGGTCTAAAAATGCTAACCACCATCTGAAAAAACACCTAAAAAGAATCTGATAATGCCTAACAGACTTGGACCTCATAGATGCATCATCTTCAATTGATTGTTTGCATTCCAGGTTCTCAGGCAGCCCTTTGGGAATCACTTCATTGGTGTATAAATAATGGAAACAGTGAATGAGTCAGATTGAAGTGATTTAATTAGGGAAAAATATTCCTCTGAAAATGGACAGGAAGAACAGCTACAAGTAAGAGGAAAAGCAGCTGAAGCCCAAAGAAAGATGTGATGAAATGTTGCTTAAGACCACTTTAAAAGATTTCCAGAAAGTCTGTCTCACTGAGGCACAAAAGGAATGAGGGTATTACGAATTAGAAAAAGGCAGACCCAAGATTCAGCCAGACACAGAACTGAAAGATTAAAAAGTTTATTCAGCCACAGAAAAACGTCACTCAGGTTAAACTCCACACAGCTTCCAGGAATCACTGAAGCAGAAAGAAGGATTAGTGACTTGTAGTTTCTCCAAATCTTGCCAGGATCAGAAAAGTCACTAACCTGTTCTTGTCTTGGGTTAAACTTGAAACCCAGAGGGGAAACCTCAGTGGGTAGCAGGCAGGGATCTCCACAGTGCAGGTGAGAGAGACAGGTGACTTTTGGCTGAATAATCCAAGGGCTAGGCTGATTCAGTAATCCAGGGACAGAAACAGGGTCAATGTTAGGAACAAGAGACGTCAGGCAAGGGGCAGGCAGAGGCATAAATCAGATGCAGGAAACAGGGTCAAAACCAAAATCCAAACAGTCCGACAAGGGGCAGGCAGAGGCAAAAATCCAAGAGGCAAGGCAAGGTCAAAACAATGATCAGTCAGGAAGGAACGCTGGATATCTACTCACAGTCGGGGCTCCACGAAGGGCTTGACCTGAGAAACGTGGAACGTGGGGTGAATCCTCATGGAATTGGGCAATCTCAGCCGTACAGAGACAGGGTTGATGATCTCGGAGATAGGGAACGGTCCAACAAATCGGGGTGCCAACTTCCGGGACTCTATCCGTAAAGGCAGGTCTTTGGTGGAGAGCCAAACTTTCTGCCCCACCTGGTACTTAGGGGCAGAGATCGGTCTCCGGTTGGCTGTTCTTGACTGAACCAGTGACATTCTGATCATTGACCTCCTGGCCTTTTTCCATATTCTTTGGCATCTTAAGGCAGCTGCTTGGGCAGACGGAACATTAGCCTCTTTCTCCTGTACGGAAAACATGGGTGGCTGGAAAAAACCAAACAACAACATGGAAAGGGACAAACCAGTGCACTTGACTGCAAAGAGTTCTGGCGTATTCAACCCAGGGTAAATTTTTTTACCACTTGGTCGGGTCTGACTCACATAAAATGCGAAGTTTGGTTTCCACTTCTTGGTTGGCTCTCTCAGTTTGACCATCAGATTGAGGATGAAACCCTGAAGAGAGACTAACAGAAATTCCCAACAAAGAACAGAACTCCTTCCAAAAACGTGACACAAACTGGGGTCCTCTATCGGAAACAATGTCAGTAGGTATTCCATGGAACCTGAAAACTTCTCTGGTCAATATCTCACCCATCTCCTTTGCAGACGGGAGCTTCTCCAGGGGCACCAGATGAACCATCTTAGAAAATCTGTCAATTATCGTCAGTAGAACAGAGTGACCATTTGACATCGGTAAACCTGTTACAAAGTCCATAGCAATGTGGGACCATGGGCGAGGGGGAATGGGCAATGGGTGCAACAACCCGCAGGGGGGCGACGAGAAGACTTGGCTTGACAAAATTGAGTGCATGCAGAAACATAGTCTTTGACATCCTTCACAAGCGATGGCCACCAAAACTGAGCTTGTACAGTCTGAATCGTTCTGCTGATTCCAGGATGACAAACGAGACGAGAGCAATGAGAAGACTCCAGTACCTTTGGCACAAGGCGTTCGGGAACAAAACAGCGGTCCGGTGGGCATGATGGTGGGATAGGCAGATCCCTGATGGCCTCCTGGACCTCCCTTTCCACCTTGCCTGCCTGGGGTTCAGCCGTTTAGCTGATTTCAGGTACTCCAAATTCTTATGGTCAGTCCACACCATAAATGGCTCCTTAGTCCCCTCCAGCCAATGTCTCCACTCTGTCAATGCCAACTTGACGGCCAGCAACTCTCTGTCTCCCACGTCGTAATTCCGCTCAGCCTGTGACAGAGTCGTTGAGAAGAAGGCACATGGGTGAACACAATCATCCTCAGCTCTCTGGCTTAACACGGCTCCAACCCCAGTGCTTGAGGCATCCACCTCCACGATAAACTGTCTCTCTGGGTCAGGAGACCGTAGCACTGGAGCTGACGTGAAGAGTTCCTTTAACCTGTTGAAGGCCTTCTCTGCATCCTTATTCCATACAAATCTTGTCTTGGAAGAGGTAAGAGCGTTCAGGGGAGTAGCAACCAGGCTGTAATTTCTAATAAACCTCCTATAAAAGTTTGCGAATCCCAGAAATCTCTGAAGCTGCTTACGATCAGTGGGGACAGGCCATTCCAAGACGGCCTTTTACTTTAAGGGGTCAACAATCACTTGACCTGGGGAAATGATGAAGCCCAAAAAGGATGTAATAGTGGTGTGAAACTCACATTTCTCTTGCCTTGACGAACAATTTGGGTTTTTGAGAAGACGCAGGAGAACAGCTCTGACATGTTTTCCTGTGAGTATCCAGATCTTGAGAATAGATTAATATATCATCAAGGTAAAACAAACACGAATTGACCCACCATGTCCTCTTAGAACGTTCATTGACCAATGACTGAAAAAACTGCAGGAGCGTTAGTAAGTCCAAATGGCATGACCTTGTTTTCATAATGGCCCGTAGGCGTGTTAAAAGCCGTCTTCCACTCATCCCCTTCTCTGATTCGGACCAGATGATAAGCATTCCTTAGATCCAGCTTAGAAAATATCTTGGCTCCCTGGATCTGATCAAAAGCTGTGTTCATGAGTGGTAAGGGGTATCTATTTTTAACTGTTAGCTCATTAAGGCCTCTATAATTAATGCATGGTCTCAACGAACCATCCTTCTTCCCAACAAAAAGAAACCAGCACCTGCAGGAGAGGAAGAAGTTTGAATTTGTCCTGCCTTTAATGCCTCATCAACATATTTCTTCATGGCCCTGTGCTCTGGACCAGACAACGAGTAAAGCCTGCCTTTGGGGGGTGAAGTGCCAGGAAGCAAATCAATAGCGCAATCATATGGCCTGTGGGGTGGCAGAGCTATGGCCTTGATCTTATTAAACACTTCCTTTAAGTCATGGTATTCTTGCGGTACCTTGGATAAATCCGGGTATGTTTCCTCGACCTCATTCTTCACGCTGACCTCCATAGCAGCAGACAAAAGGCAGCGGAACATGACTCAGACCAATCCAGAATCTTTTTCCTCTTCCAGTCAATGTGAGGGTTGTGTTTCTGCAACCAGGAGGCCCCTAAGACTACAGGAAGTTCTGGTGAATTAATGATCATGAAAGTTACTTTTTCTTGATGATTACCTCCAACTGTTAAGGTAATCTCCTCCGTCCTGAGGTGTGAATTGTTCATGCTGTGACCATCCAATGCTAGCACGTTTCGTGTGTCAGCTGACAGAATAAGTTTTATGCTATTCTTATTTGCGAATGTTTCGTCCATGAATTCAGTGTCTGCTCCTGAATCAATAAACACGGCCCCCGGAGAGACATGGAAGAGGTTTGAAAACAAGCAGGAAACAAGAAGGAGGAGGCAGTTAGCTGGCTTCGGGTCAGTAGAGACCTCCCTTCCGCTGCTGAGCCTGTCCTTTTTAATGGACATCTGAGTGCTAAATGTCCTTTCTTTCCACACTAAAAACGAGCTTGAACTTCCTCCGACGATCTTTTTCCTCAGGGTAATCTTGGTTCTGCCCAACTGCATGGGCTCACAATCATCGTTTTTCCTCAGTGAGAGGTGACCGGCTCCTTCTTTCACGCAGGTGTGCCGGACCCTGAAATGAAGGACGACCCACCTCATGTCGCTTCTCCCTCCTTCTCTCTGCTAGCCGAACATCTATGCGAACAGCAAGATCCTCGAGCTGTTTTCAGGGAGGAGGGGTAGTCACGGTCCTAACTCATCCTTGATGTCTGCGTTCAGTCCTTGCATAAATGCATCCATTTTGCTGCCTCATTCCAACGGCTATCTGCTGCCAGCAAATGAAAGTTTAATTATATAGGACGAGACAGGCTGATCACCCTGTTTGAGGGACAGTAAGCCTCTTGCGGCTTCACGACTTGGAAGAACAGGGTTAAAAACCGAATGAGTTCCTTGGAAAAAGTTTCATAAAAGTTACACGATGCAGACCTGTTATGCCATTCAGCAGTCCCCCACTGCTTCGCCCTTCCTGCCAGCAGAGATATAACAAAAGCCACCTTGTAGCGCTCAGTGGGAAAGGATGACGGCTGAAGCTCAAAATGAATCTCACACTGAGTTAGGAAAGCTCGACACTGGTCTGGGTCTCCCCTGAACATCTCAGGGGGAGATAGGCGTGGTTCCCTTACCTCTGCTGTTGTCTGTGTCACTTGGGCGTGGTTAATTTGTGACGGTGGCGGCTTGGAGACAGGATTGCCAGAACGTAATGTGGAAATTATTTCCTCCATGCGGGAACCCAGCCAGGAAAGGGTCTCATCAATGTGGATGCGCCACTGCTGTGCTGGCGATGGGTCCATTTTTGGCCAGATTTTTCTATTACGAATTAGAAAAAAGGGGGACCCAAGATTCAGCCAGACACAGAACTGAAAAAATTAAAAAGTTTATTCCAGCCACAGAAAAACGTCACTCAGGTTAAACTCCACACAGCTTCCAGGAATCACTGAAGCAGAAAGAAGGATTAATGACTTGTAGTTTCTCCCAAATCTTGCCAGGATCAGAAAAGTCACTAACCTGTTCTTGTCTTGGGTTAAACTTGAAACCCAGAGGGGAAACCTCAGTGGGTAGCAGGCAGGGATCTCCACAGTGCAGGTGAGAGAGACAGGTGACTTTTGACTGAATAATCCAAGGGCTAGGCTGATTCAATAATCCAGGGACAGAAACAGGGTCAATGATCGGAACAAGAGACGTCAGGCAAGGGGCAGGCAGAGGCATAAATCAGATGCAGGAAACAGGGTCAAAACCAAAATCCAAACAGTCCGACAAGGGGCAGGCAGAGGCAAAAATCCAAGAGGCAAGGCAAGGTCAAAACAACGATCAGTCAGGAAGGACCGCTGGATATCTACTCACACGATGGCTTTCAAAAAATCTGGCACCGTCTGCTTGTCAGAGTCAGTATATATCAGGGAAGACACAGGTGCTTGGAATGCCACAGATTGCACTGCACTGCAGCAGCCACCAGGTGCATCTCATCTGCTGATTGCAGCCAGAGAGACAGGCTAGAGCAGACGTGCCAGAATCATAACAGAGGGATAACTCTCTAAGACTTTTGCACAGTACTGTGAGTGCAGATCACTTACTTTATGGTCCCATAAAATCAGAACACTGCTGTAGAGCCATCCTATATATTGTGGATATGACAAGTTGATGTATTGCTTTGCCACCTAATCAATAAATATAGCGATCAAATTGTTTGGCATTCATCCTTCTTAAAAAGCTATCATCATGCAGCCTATTACTGCTTCTGCTTCACATGTTAGGAGACAACTTCTTCCCCTGTTTGGAGAATTTTATGGCTCGTTAAAAACAAGCACAGAACACGTTGCTGAAACATTTTGCATTTTAAAGCTCAGTTGGTTACATGTCTGTGCTGACAACCTTGCAGAGTGTGCAGATCTGTACAGATTTTGGAGGTAATGCCTCACATTTAGCATATTTTGCAGCGCTGTGGAGTAAGATTTATGCTGGTAATACTGATCAGATTTGTTTCTGTGCTTGGATCATCTCAGAGAACTGCTAACATGCTAGCATGTCTCTTTTAGAGGGAAGACTGTGAAGGATTTAAACAGACGTTTTCTCTTTCTGTTTAACCTACTCGCTGATCTACCAGATGCACCTCACAGCACCAGACCCTGGAAGAGTCCTCCCAGTAAGCTGAGCAGCACATGGACTGCACCATATTTAGTCATTCTAAGCTGCAGTCCACCTAAATCTGTCCCTCCGCTGTTTCTCCATGTGTTGCTCAATTTGTCATTGTTCTATTCTGTTGTCATTATTTTTCCTCTTTTCTCCACGTTGAATGTGTTGATGCCGATAAATAGAAGCCAATAAATTGCAGAAATCTATTATGATCCTCCCAGTGGATCTCAGATCCTTTAGTTTTTCCACAGTGGGTCTTTTTTATGGTCTGCTCTGACTGATAAACTCTTGTCTGATTGACCATTTTAACCTCCTCATCCTTAAGCGCCTCTCTGTGAATAACAGCCTTATCCAAGCTGGGAAGACCTTTTACTCTAGTCATTTACAAGCAGGCAGTCCATTGTCAGTGTTGATTTGTGTGCTCACGACTTTAAATACTCTTAAAGGTTGTATCGTGTCTCAGAATGGAAATTTAAGGGATTCTCTTTAAAGAAAAAAAACAGTTACAAAGGAACCACATGCTTTTTGTGGCCATTACCAAGGTTCTGGCCTCATTCTGGACCACTCTTCTATCAGAATTGGAGAAACTCATTTTAATTTGGTGGTTTTCTGGCACTAGTTTATATATTTTAATTGGGTTGAGAACCAGAAGCTTGAGGTTAGCCTGCTTTATCCATTCCAAACCCAGTTTTGATGTGTGTTCAGGATCATTGTTGGAACACAAAACACCTCAAGGTGGCACTTAAGGACAATATCAAAAAAATCTGAAAGAAGGCCATCTTTGCAGGTTTTATGACAGAACTGTTTTCTGAAAGAGGCTAAAGTTTTACTCGTATGACCCACAGTCTATCCTAAACCAGAACATCCTGGAAAACAGTGAAAGGACTTTAACATAAAAACGGACTGAAAGACCGTTGACTGAGAAAGAAATTTGCAGCTGCCTGCAAGAAAAAGCCTAATGTCTACAAGAAAAAGTTTTTATAGTCAGATGAGACTGATGTCGAGCTCTTTGGTCAAACTAAAACTCCGATTGAAGTGGATAAAGCCAATATTACGTTTCTGGACTGGCCCAGACCTGATCTATCCTAAAAATCCAGGAGACCAAGCATTTCAAATACGTTGTACTTTTTCTGATCAGAACTTGTCAAATATTCAGAAAGAGTAACACTAGAAGCTTGTTGATGGCTTTGAAAGGTGTATGGTTTCTGCAGGACCTTTATCCAAATATCAGTGTGGTTTGTGTTTAGATTTGTGTCAGTATGTCCAGTTATGACCCTGTGTGGATTAGAAACAGCCAAATTAAAATTCACACTATTGATTTGATCATGTAGTAGCTTCCCCCCACAGTCCAAAGACATGCCTGTTAGGTTATCTGGTCTCTCTAAATTGCCCTTAGGTGTATGAATGAGTGTGTGCATGGTTGTTTGTGTGTTGCCCTGCGATAGACTGGCGACCTGTCCAGGGTGAACCCCGCCTCTCGCCCATAGACTGCTGGAGATAGGCACCAGCTCCCCCGCGACCCACTATGGAATAAGCGGTAGAAAATGACTGACTGACTGATGACTGACTATTGATTTGATAATTTCTACAAACCTTGAAACTGCTTCTAATTGCATCCTTGATGTTGGAGTTCTGACCCGTTTTGTATTTTATTCAGTACTGACATTGTTATCAAACAACTTCTTAGTCATAAATTTGTTAAAAGAAGCCATATCTGTTCTGAATATATTTCAATTAGGTTGAATGTTGTACTGTACTCTGACCTTCATTCTGTTTCAAATTTAATTTCATTCTTCTTTGTTTTTACATGAATTGTTAGTCAATTTAATCTCTCTGTGGCAAAGATTTTAATAAAATTAGCTCCTAATCACAAATGGTTTCTGGTGAAACAAAAGGGGAAACATGGAGATAGCAAGTTGAGTTTTCTGTAGTCGACTGAAATGTGCTCTATAAGTAATATTGACGACATATAGTCCTTTTTATGATTGCCTTTAGTTCTTAGAGCGACTTTATGCTGAAAGAGTTTAGGTAAAAAAAACATTTTGTTTAAAATGACTTTTAGTCAACAGCTGCACTCATTCTTCCACCTCGCCTCCTCGTTGTAACACTGTTCCCCTCTAAAACCCAATCTGAGCCTGAGAACAGACCAAATGGCTGTTCTTATATACTTGAGCACTGAAGAGCGTCCCATTTACCAGGCCACTTGCTTCTTTATTGGGGGCTGCTGGCTTTGGACCCTTTGCACAAAAAAAAAATCTTCTGTTCTTTTTTTTAGTTTGAACGACTGAACTGGATACAGAGGAGGCCTTTTGTTGTACGATGATGAAGAGGGAGTCTGTAGTAAAAGAGAATGTGGGGGTATGAGGAGGCGGCTGGGATTCATTGTAGTTTAATAAACACCTTCCAAAGACCAATAGAGGACCTTCTCCACTCCTTAGCCGTTTTTAGTGAGATGGGGTTCTTCCAGATTTGACTCCCAGGGACAAAAAAAAAGGGATTAGGAAAGGAAAACCTTTTGGCAACACATACATCTCTTTCTTTCCCCCAAGGCTTTTTCTTCCTGCAACACCCAAATCTTTCTCTCGCTGGGCCTCTCTCCTAGCTGTGAGCATTTCAATACAGGTATCAGTCTGGAACCAGAGCCTTAAAGGCTTGAATAGAGAGATGTAACCTTAATTCCCCCCAATATGAATCTTAGTCTTCAATAACTATCACTTTTAGGGAATTTTCTGGTTCAGTGAATGCAGATTAGGCAGATTTATTAAGGGGTTATCTGCTTTAAAACAATGGTTGATTTTTGGTAAATTTAGATTTAGAAATAATAAACATCCCCATGTTTAAAGGGACTGAGGGTATTTTTTATATTTTTACATAGTTTAATTAATTTTGAAGCTTTTATATTTATCACAGTAACAATTATTTGATATCAACTTTTCTCAGCAGAATTTCTGCTTTACGGTAGCAGAGGTTATTTTTTGGGCTGGAGTGAAAAATAATGTGGACCAAAGCATGAGAAAATTGACATGCATTTTATCATATATTGCATTTCTTTACTCATTTGAATGATTTTTTTATGCGTGAAATGGGTTTACCCAAATCTTAGCTTCACAAACGTAATTGAAAATATTGGGGCTGAAACCATCAATAAATTCCTAAACACTCTGATCATCTTAAAATAGTCAAGTAAAATTTTGAAAAATGATTCAGATTTTTGGGAATTGTTTGGGGTGTTAATATGTATGGCCCGGCTGATTTCATTGAAAACTATTTATTCCCTAACATGCGATCTTTTACCTTCTGTATAGATGTACTCAAATTAAAGACTGGCTTTTATGAAGATTTTTCAGTGTGAAATTGTGTTACTATCATTGTGTTACTATCCATAGATGTGGCAGGCACTCGTTCTCTTTTGTCAGGACTTTCCCTTTCAACCGAGGTTCGACCAGAGTCACACGCAGTTCACAGCTTTGCAGTCCCACATGGGGATTATTGGGGGGTGACTTCTGCCGTGCTTGACCAGAAGGTGGGGGCAGTTTTGACCTGAATAGGAGAACTGAATGAACAAAAGGCATTGAAATTCAAGATGCAGTCACTTGCAGCCTCTAATGTCTCTCTTTAAATGGTCACTTCCTTTCACTTGGGGCCCTCATTTAACTGTCTGATCCTTTGACAAGCTTATAGTCAACGAAAACATTTACTTGCTATTGTCTGGTACAAAAGATTCAGTTTAAGTTTCTTTATAAGGGCAAGCTTAATTTGATTTTAAAGACATAGCTTTGTTTTATGTTGTAGATCAGTGTCACTTTCCATCTTATGTCCTGTTATGGTAAAAATATGCCTGTGACACTGACCTTTCTGTGTGTTTCTCTCTCTTACAGGAAGGACTGGAGTGAAGGGTCACTGAGCTCAGACGATCTCCTTTCACTGACTGACAGTAATTCACACAAGGGAAACACTTGGACACAACCCTCCAGGACTGCATAAAAGCTCAGCATTTTGCACAGTGTTGTGGACACACATCAAGCCCCAACATTGCAGAAGTCAACACAGGCCCTTTAAGCAGGATGAAGGAACCTCTGAGGTGCCTGCTGGGCCTGTTCCTCCTCCTAAGTGCAGCCTCCACCCACAGTGCCACTAATCCATTCGCAGGGCAGCAGACCTCCTTAGACCCTTGCTATGATGAGACAGGAGCGGCCCGACGCTGTATCCCTGAATTTATAAATGCAGCCTTTGGCAAGGATGTGACTGTGTCCAGCGTCTGTGGCCGGCCTCCGTCCCGCTCCTGCAGTGTTGTTGAGCGCAGTGATGAGCGGCCCTCTGTACGTGCGTGTCAAATTTGTGATTCATCTGACCCCCGTCGTGCCCACCCTGCCTCTTACCTGACTGACCTAAACTCAGCCCATAACCTCACCTGCTGGCAGTCAGAGAATCTGAACACATCTCCACACAATGTGACTCTCACCCTCTCTTTGGGTAAAAAGTTTGAGATCACATATGTCAGTCTGCAGTTTTGCTCTCCACGACCCGAGTCCCTGGCCATATACAAGAGCATGGACTATGGCAAGACCTGGATGCCCTATCAGTTTTACTCCTCGCAGTGCAGACGTATGTACAACAAGCCCAACAAAGCAACTATTACCAAACAGAATGAGCAGGAGGCCCTGTGCACAGATGGCCACACTGAAATGTACCCACTTTCTGGAGGACTTATTGCTTTCAGCACTCTGGATGGACGACCTTCTGGTAAAGACTTTGACAACAGCCCTGTCCTTCAGGACTGGGTCACAGTTACTGACATTCGTGTGGTCTTCAGTCGGCCCCAGGTTCCCAGGGAGCTTGTTTTGGGCTCTGGAAGCAACATTGGAGGAAGGGACGATGACCCAATGTCAATAACTTCAACATTACCAACATACTTCTATGCAGTGGGAGACTTCCAAGTGGGTGGAAGGTGTAAATGCAATGGCCATGCCTCACGTTGTCTAAAAGACAAAGAAGGGAAGCTGGTGTGTGACTGCAAACACAACACAGAAGGGCCTGAATGTGACCGGTGCAAGCCCTTTCACTACGACCGACCATGGCAGAGGGCCAATGCTCGAGAGGCCAATGAGTGTCTGCGTGAGTCCTCCTGTTTTTCTACCATTCTTATATAAGAAGATGTCACTTCTGTGTTACAACCAGCAAATCATCAAATATTTACTGAGGTCTTGGATGTCACACTGAATGGATGAATTATATTTTGCAAATGAAACATTTTGTTTCAATTTTATTGCTATTTTATATTCAACATATAATTCCAACAGTGTAAAACCCAGGTTGACTGATTTAAAACACATTTTATTGAGAAGGAAGATGGTGGTAAAGGATGTAGAGGTTTCGCAAGGAAAACGTGTTTTAATGTAATGTGGGAATTTAAAGTTATCGGAAGAACATAGTGGATCAGCTTGTGTTTTTCAAGTGAAAACTAATTTAACTGGGAACGTTGGAAATGCATTTACTAACAAACCAATTTGCTTTCTACAGTCATATTAATTAAATGAGAATACTACTGAAAAGTTAATTTATTTCACTAACTCAATTCACGTGAAACACATTATATAGACTATTTACACACAGACTGTTGTTTCAAAGTCTGTATTTCTGTTAACTATCATGATTTCTCACTTACAGTTAATGAAAACAAGACATTTGAGATTAGAATATTACATCAGACCGATAAAAATGTTTTTAATGCAGAAATGTGGGCTTAATGAAAAGTATTTAATATCTGCTTAAAGGTGGTAATTTTAGAAAGGTACTTTTAATCTGACAAATGAGTCTCATCAAAATGCATATTCTAATTAACTGAATATGATTGTCTGTGTTTTTTACACAGTCTGGAATAATATGGAATGTACAGTATTTTAAATAAATATTTTCCAGGGCTTTGATAAATATGGAAAAAGAAAAGAAGTTATGGAAAAATGCATCCATCCATCCATCCATGCTATAGTTTTTGCATCATATTTAATGCCTGACCATTGTAGAAATATTAGCCATAAATTCATAGTAAAGTTTTTTGAAAAGTGACAAAAAGGACTGAAAACTTAGAATTTTGACTTAACAATCCTGTTTCATAGTTTGCCATCTTCCTTTTGCATTGAATTTTCAATACAAAAATTCATTGAAAATTAATTACCTTACTAGTAAGGTAATTAACTAGTAAGGTAGTTACTAGTTAATTACCTTACTAGTTTGTTTCTTGAGAGTTAAAAACTTTTTACTGCAAGCAAATCTAAACATAGGATGACAGGCTCTTGAGTCATTGGCACTCTGCAACAGCTAAGCCATCCAAGAATGTTATTTGGCCTCACTCTACAAGTCATCCAGCCGTTCTATGAAAGCTGACCAAGAAAAACTCCCCACATTTTGAGCAGAAACGTTTGTAAGTTGATTATTTTGCATTTGATTAAAGATGAAATTATAACAGCCTTAAATTAATGTACTGGCTGTGCAAACGTTTTGGATACTTGTATTTATTCTGTTAGCATAAATAGACACAGGTTGAGCATAAACCAGGCCAGTTTTGCTTGTCATAGGAATTTGTTAGCATAGGAAAGTAAAACCATATTAGAAACCACTGTCCCCGTTTTAACCTTTGCTCACTGAAATGAAATTACAGCCAGCAAGAGGAAAAAAAACACAGTGTATTTTTCTAACATGTTGTAATTACCCAGTGAGCTGGCCTGAGGTCATATTTAGCACTGAACAGCGCCAGATTTGTTTAAAGGGGACCAAGAGTGACAGAGCCAAAGAGGTAAGGCCATTTCAGGCTCAAAACAGCCAACAAATCCATCCTTTCCTCACCAGCTACTCTGAAATCTCCAATGCCAACCCTCCTTTGGCTTCAGATGTGTCTTTAAAACCCTCATTTACTCAGATGTGGATGGATGCAAACACACACGCACACCACAACCCCTTCTTCAACAATATCCTGTCAATCCCTCAGTGAGCTCTCTCACACATTTCCACACACCCTCTTTCAAATGTCCCATAGCTGTTTCTGAAGTGTTATACCTGCTTCCCGTAAATCTCTTTGCTCTGGGATTGATATGTTACTTCGATCCAGAACGTCTGGACAAAACATCCAGATTTTGCTGGCCAACTTCAATGACCTAATCCTTCTGCTTAGGCAGGGCAGTTAGAGCCTTTTTGCTGGTTGCACGCTATACCTGCTCATAGATTCAAATGTGCCAAAAAGCTATTCCCACTTGTCTGGGATTTCCAGTTCCAAGTGCCTTTACAGAATTTCAGTGAAACTGTGTTGAGAATGCCCCTAAAGTAGCAGGGAGTCCTGAAAATCATCTGTCTTTGTTTTTCAGTTTGATACCTTCCTGACAAATGGGGCTGAAGGGTTGGCCTAGAGGCCTTACACTGTGCCACAGAGCTGTTAGTATTTACACTGGAAATGTGCTGTAAAGCAGCAACCTACAGAGCTTAGGAGTTCCTTAGGCATCACAAGAGCCCCCTCAAGGTCTATGGGGGAGGTTGGGCTGAACGTGGTGACAACCCTTAGTTTTCTGCCTTATCGCTGACTCAATGATTAAAAAATGATGTGCTTGAAGCATTTGCCAATTGCTTATTTTTAAAACGCAAATAGTGTATAGCTCCTGATAGTTAAGCAGTCAAAATTTGCAGAAAGGTGATGAGATAAAGTTTGAAAAATCAACTTTGGCCTTCAATGAGCAACATAACTGCACCTAAGACAAACGTATGTGCTAATTGCTCAACTCAAATTTGACTTCATGAAATGAAGAAATGAGGAGGAGTCAGGAGTAATGTTATCACAGTGCAATAGTTCGAAGACTTAACAAACCGGCATCTCGAGGGGCATTTTAAAAGGCTGTGTGGCAGGCCCTAAGTAGATGTAATGGTAGTTCAAATACTCAGATGGCACTTGGATCAGGGACACAGAAAAAAACAGGTCACTGATTCAGCTAATTATTTTGGATAAACATGCAGGAGGAACCTTTGGAGAGAGAGGTTAGTGTTTCAACAAGATCTGTAGACATCAAGAGATGTTTTGGAGTGCCTGGTAAAGGACACATAAAAATGAAAAAAAAAGTTGTAAAATAAAAAATTTTCTAAAGTGACAAACTTTGTGCTCATAATTGACAAATGTAGTTACATCAGAGGTCTGGCTGTTGACTCCCTGCAGGAGCAATAGATGGGAGCCATAGCGTAAATTTGGTTGTGTCCTTTTCATTTGGGTTTGGATTGTTCTGTCCCTTAAAGCTGAGATTCCACTTCTTCGATGATCCTGATTGATGAAGTGTTTCCAATGGAGAGACTATTGTTGGTTCACCAATGTTTCCTCTGTTGCTAAGATGCTCACTACATGTTCTTCCTATGTTTTACATGTCCTTTCAACATATGGGGAATATGTTAAATAGCTCAAACAATCTTGTATTTGTAGGACCACACACACGTCTTTTGCTTACATCCATAAGGAGTGATTAGCTTCAAGATGGTGGCATTACACATGCTATATTATCATCCATAAAAGGACGTGTTTCCTGGCTCATGTTGTGTCTGACAGGGGTGTTTTAAATTTACTTATCCACTTATAAAAACAATAGAAAGCCCTATTTTTTTCTCACATTCAGGAGGTTTTCTGGCTCTGAAATTTAATGATAATTGCCCTTTAAGGTCACTAGGAGTTGGGCAATAAGTAAAACAAGTTTAGAGTAAGGAGCTGTTGTATTTTTGCCCCATCACTGAGATCGCTGGTTATTTTAAAAAAAAATGTTCTTAAAGTTTTTTCCAAACACCTGTTTTTTTCAAGTTTTTGCTCCCACACTCATTAGTATTTTCTTAAATTTTTACCCCAAACAAGAAAACTGCCACTTTTTGGTGTGATTATTCTCCAGGTTCCTGCTCCAGGGTAATCGCCTGATGTTTTGGCAAGCTCATGTACTGTCTCCAGACACAAGCCATGCACACACACGTCTATCTGCTGCCTACGCTGCTATGAATCGTCCCTCAAGACACAGGTTTACAAATCCCCGCTGAAGTAGTTGAAGACGGCCGCCTCATAAATGACTGTGTGTGTTTGCTTTGAGGGATACATGGTGGAAAAAGCTGTGATTTATCTCCCCTTAGCTTGAGCCATAAGACAGAAGGAGGAAACAGATGGATAAGAGCAATTTGGCTTCTGGCTGTGATGGAGTACTGGCTTTTCTGTTGGCATGGAAGAAGTTATGATGTAAATACTTTATGTTCATTTAAAGATCTGAGACACTATATTATGCCTTAATAGTCTGCCAAAATGAGACATGTTATAGAGACAACGACGTGAAATCATGAACAGATGATAATACATGTTGAAGCAGTAGCACTATGCTGTTGGCTGTGTCTGCACCTTGACCCTTCTTGGCTGTGGCACCAAGCTGTTCTGTTCTGCAGAGCTTCCTATACCTCATTTCTTACTCAAACCACAGGAAGTCCAGGAAACTGCTCTGGGACTCTACAAGCTCAAGGCCAGAAACCATCCATCCCTAATTGACCAGCTAAGCCAGGTCTGCTTTCAGTGTTGCACCAGACATACTGGTATGCATTCATGGCATAAAATAAAAAAGGTAATACAAAGGCTGTGTGCCAGAAATGCAGGTGAGCCATGGTTGGCAGTAGAGCTGAGGGTTACTGTACAGCAGTGTTTGGGTGTGGTACTGAATATTTTGAATAGGAAATTTGACATCTTGCCTCAGTGAGATGGTTTTCTGTTTTAGCAATATCATTGTAGTTTCCTCAGAAATGTAACTAATCAATTAAGTAAACCTTTGAGTCTTACTTTACAGCGGGGAATATTAGTATTGAGCACATCAATATTTTTCCGAGGTAATACTTTTCTGATATGTTTATATCAGGCCAGATGTGAGGAAGAGCCCTAGTGACACAATAGGTCTTTACATTAAGTGTAACAAAGTAGATTAGCCAAAAGAAGAAGAACTGAATATGGTGACTGAAATGTACTTAATGGTTAGTAAAAAAGGCTTTTTTGGTAAAGACGTGTCCGGTATGGCTGAAGTACCATGATTTGTGTTACTGATTGTCTGTGCCATTCTAGCTGTCGAGACTTTCTCTGCCATGTGTTTGGGATTATGTCTAGCTTAAAAATCCACCACGGTCTCATCTTCAGACTCTGATCAAGAATGTCTCGGTAAATTTCTCTATTTATCCTTCCTTCACTTGTCGTAAATCTTCCAGTACCACACCTTGAAAAACAGCCACACACAATGACGTCCCCCGAAGTTTACTGTTAGTATGGTGGTTTTTGAGGTGATGTACAGTGCCATTCCCCCAAACAAGGTGCGTGCCATGGCGTCCAAAGGATTTGAGTTTCGACTACATTCTCCCTGTAATTCACTGCCTTGTCCAAATGTTCTGCAGAAAATTTTAAAAATGCTTCTCTGTTATTCTTCAGCAGTGAGCATGCATAGAAGCCATGGAGTGCATTGCTTTTTTCTGAAACTACTGTAACTTCTAAGGTCTTTCTGAAGCTTTCTGCCACTGCTCCTCTTGTAACAATAAGGCTGTGAAGGTCTTTTTTTCTTTGCTTTTACCCATTATGAGATGCTTGTGTGATGATTTGGTAGTAGGAAACCATTTTATAGGACTAAACCAGCTGGCATTAATTCTCGCTGAGAGGGGGCAGGACGGCTTTTAAATGATTGACAGATTTCCGCTATTTTCTTGGCTCTTTATACCTTTTTGAAGCTGTGTTCAGTACTTATTATTCCCTGTGTCATTTTACTTTATGAAACTTAACAATAAATGGACAGATTTGCTTTGATTTATTTGTATTTGTGGATTATGTGACTTGTTACTGACATCCGATGTGAATTTCCCTTCAGTAGAGCCATTAGAAATATATTTATAGAGTAAATCAGGCGTTCCCGAAGTGTGGACTAGGGGTCATTTGTGACTCTTGAAATTATTTTGTGTAGCACCCCCCTCCCCTTTTTGATTCAATGAGAAACTAATAATTTTTTTTCACTGCCCTGCGAGTATTTTCAACTTGCCAAGTACGGGAGTTTTTTATTTTTCCCATTCTACACCAGATCATACTGCATCATCACCTGCAGAAAACTGCACACACACTATTTCTGGAAGAAATATTGCCTTGTATATAGTAAATGCTGTTAGATTTAGTCTGAAACACAAATGAAACAGTTGTTTTAAATCTTTCATACCAGAAGTACAAATAATTCACAATTCAAGTGTGCTCAAGCATTTTAAGGGGGCTTTTGTGGTTTTGGTGGCATTATTTAGAAATAGAGATATCTCCAGAGGCAAAACATTGTAATCCAGCAGCTGCACATGTTTGTCACAAGAAAAAGGCCAACCATGAGTAGTTGATAATGAACATGGCTCAGATGAAGCTTTCTGATCTGCATGACAGAGCTGAAAAACACAGAAAAAACATAAAAGTACAAACTCCTCCTTTTTTTTATCTCTCTCTTCAATAACCTCACTGACAGGCGGCAGATGGTTAGTCCATGCTGATTAGACTTTCAAAACAGCCTTCCCCCACACCATCTCAAGAGCAAGCAGGGGTCAGGCCCATGTTCCAGTCATACAGCAGATTTGTCAATTCGCTTTTTACTCCTAGAGATTCTACCAATTTCAACTAGTATTGTTTGGGTAACAGGAACATAACGATTTCTATACATTACATTTAATAGTTGCATGGAGAGGAGCAGGACTTGTGTGTTTTTGTCCTTTGGTTATAAGTAATATAAAGGTAATGTTATGTGGTGTGTGTTAGGTGAAGGACCAAAGTGCAGACAGGATTGTGGGATGAGCATAATCACGATTTAATAAGAATAATAAAAACTTACTAGAAACACAAGAAGAACAGAACATGAAGCACGGGTAGAGTCACAGGCAGATTAATTGGGAGAGTCACAGGAGATAACTAGAAGTGTAGCGGAAGGATCCAGCAGAGAACCAGTGCTTGTATACTGAGGGAGGTGTGGAGGATGACATTGGATGCTGGTGTGTTCATCAGGGGATAATGTGGAGCAGCTGAGACAGAAGGTTAGCAGGGGGGCTGAAGGAAGGAAGCTAATTAATACAGAGGAGCTGAACTAAGATACAAACCTTAGGGAATAAACTAGAATACGTGGAATAAAACTCAAGCAATAAGTAAGAAACTAAACCTAAATGAATTGACTGGCAAGACCTTACTGACACTAAGGAATAAAGTATATATGGCCAGATCATATAGAAAAAATAATAAACGACAGGGAAATATTGAGAAGGCAATGGGTGCGGCTGTGGCGCAGGGGTAAAAACGTATGACCCATGAAGGCCTCAGTCCTCGACGCAGCCTGGTTCAACTCCTGGTGCAGGCACATTTGCTGCATGTCTTCCCTATTCCTGTTGTCTTTCTAAAGGGAAACAAAGGCCACTAGTACTGAAAAAAAATTGTGAGAAAACAAACAACCTAAAACCAAAACCTTACATCCTAGCATCATGACAGGTAACCTCATACAGACCAGAAGACGTTTGTAGATTCAGTTATTTAACAAACAGCATCAATATACTTTATCTGTACCGAGAAAGCATCATGGCAGGAAGAGAAACTTAAAAAGAGCCACGCGTGCCTTATTTCTTGTTTTGGGTGACTTAAAGGGATAATTATGGACATCTGAAGTGGGGTTATGTTAAAAGTTAGCTTCATCCTGGAGGATGTCATAGGATGTCATCCCACATTTTCACATATTCTAGCCCCACTTTCCTTCACTTCTGAGTTAGTTTAGAGCTTTGCAGCTCAAACTTGGGATCATCTGCACAAAATAAGCATGCCCTTATTAAAGGTTACCAAAACAATATACAATATATACTTGAATGTTCACCAAGCGTTCATTGTAGACAAGAGCCCCTTTTTCACCAAAAGCCCATGGATTTAAAGCCTTGTAGGTTCCATTGCCACTGACCTTTATTTAAATTGGCCTTGTTGCACACAGCTCTGCCACTTAAAACAATCCCAGGGAAAGCTGAAAAGACCTACTCCAGACCTGAACCATTTACCCGTAAAAGTAAAGCCCCGGAAAAGTGAAATTACCCGGGTAAAGTTGTATCGAAATGATGACCTGGACTTAACAAAGCCTGGGGCTTTTCCAAAGCCTGGGGCTTTTGTACAGGCAATGGAAAAGCCCCTTATATTAATAGGTAAAGTAATGTTTCTACAGGCTGCATTAGGTTTGAGGTTCCCAGCCGATGTGCACGTGAAGATCAGATTACTTGGATTTTTCTTCAGGGATCAAATGTGTGCAGGAGGATGGAGGAGAGGGTAGTAGTTATTTAATTTTTGCAAATTTAATAACACAATCAGACACTCATGTTTTCAGTATGTGTTTCACACTGGAAGATCTCTGGTGGCACACTGCCTTGTAGTTGTTTTTGCTGTGTAAATAATTATGGAGCTCTGTGTAAATAATGACCGAATGCAAAAGTAATCTCAATTTTTTAAGCAATGTAAAGGTTCAATAAAATAGCATAGACATCGATATTTTTTAGATAGGAGTTGTTTTTATTTGGTCCTTTGGTCAAGGCCTCATTTGAACTAGATTATTAGCTTCAGCCTTCAGGTCCAACTAATCTGGATTCATGCTAATTTAAGATGCCATGAGAGTTAACTAACTAACTAACCTAAGATCTGTTACTTGAAGTAGGACTCAAATGACCCCTTTGGAGGTGTGTGGTTCCTGGGCGAAAGCCAGTGAGATCTTTGTTTTTTAAATTATTACAAGGCCAAAGGATGTTGTTTTAATATTGTTTGTGTGTCAAATGAAGTTACCATGTGGCAAAACATGCAACCACACGTTGAGGTCATCAAACATAAGGTGTGTGAGCTTTGGTTTTAATTGAGAGTTTGTCTGTAAAGAAGGCTTCAGAGTTTGTTCAGTCCGATTAGTTTGAACTACAGCTTTGCTTTTTAACTTTATTTTCTCTGTCAGAGCTACAGTATTGGTCCTTGGCCAACCCAAAGGGGATTGATTTGATTTTCTTTTTCAGAAACCACCCAGGAAGGCTTTTCTTGCAGAAAAAAGTGGAACACAGAGAAACAATTGTTAAAGACAGATAAGTTCTAAATAACAGAATTAATGCCGTAGAGGTTTAAAAAGCTGTGCAGATACATGTGTGGGAGCCACATGTAATCTAGTTGTGCCTTGCAGTGTTTCATCCCAGTGCCAAAGCAAACTGGGGAAGCTACAGACTGTGCCCACCCTGCTTTCTGAGGCCCACACTGGTTCTCCCTCACAGATGGTTGCAATCACTTCCTGAGGTGCCCGTCACTGTTGGGGCTCTCCTCTTTTCTGTCCATGTGGAACTAACTGACTTTTGTCAAAGAGTAACTCTTTGCCCAAAGATGTTTATCCCTTACTGCATATTTTTGACCTATTTCTCCTCTTTGATACAAGGTATTGAGTTCTTTGTGTTTTTGTAACATAATTATTATGCTGTTGCAAGCCCCTCTGTTTTATTGCATGAGAAAATGTGTTTTTTGGCTCCCTGTCAGTTTTTCTGGTTGCAGCCAGAATCAGATACTATTAGGATAAAATACAGCGTCTTTCAATATTCATACACCGTGAATCTATTGATATTATGTTGTGCTTCAGCCACATACTGTGTCATGATTAAGTAGAATTTTATGGGAAGTTTGTAAACAGGTTTGTCTTGGAGCATCTGCCTCTGTATTTTTGACGTGTGTCTGACACCACCAGTGTGCTTTCCACTAATAGTTGTCCAAAGATTCTCCCACCTGAGCTGTGGATATCTGCAGCTCATCCAAAGTTACTATGGGCTTCTTGGCTGCTTCTATGATTAATTCTCTTCTTGACAGTTTAGGTGGATGTCCATGTCATGCTAGGTTTGTTTATTATTACAGTACATTTCAAAAGTATGCATTTGTGTTGGTCCATCACATAAAACCTCAATACAATACATTGACAATTGTTTTAATGTGACAAAATGAAAAAACGATCTACTGCTAAGTATGGGCAGCACAATGTCTGTTCCTGTATTTGGCTCATAGTCATTCTTGTCTCTGAAACAGCTTCTGATCCAATTTATAAAATCAGTCTCGGAAGGGACAAAATGTTGTCCTTCATTAACTAGGTTACCTATCCTGAACTTTATTTTAAATATTCAGAGATTTTGTCATGACCTTTAAGGAATATGGCAAAATCAAACATTTTTTGGTGAAAATGTGGTCACATTTTTCCTCAAACAAAACCAAACTAACTAGTTTTTGGTAAAAACACAACTAAAGGAAAAAATCATTGTCTTCTACTAACCATAATGGGTGTAATATGATTTAAAAAAACCAAAATGGTACCCCACATATTGTTTACCTCGTTCTGCTCTTTTGTGTTTTTCTCCTTTATACAAGTACTTAAAACCTAATTTTCAAATATTTCTGTTATCTCTGGCAGAGTTAATGAATTTACGCAGTATATTCCATCTGTCATTTTATTTCTCCAAACCAGCCAACATCTTCTGGTTGTATATCACTAAAGTCAGACGTAGATGGGCTCCAGTTTACCTTAGGTTACACAGATTCACTGTGCACGTTTGACTGCAGGATTTAGCTTGTTGGGTGGAAAAAAAACTAGTGAGAAAGGCAGAAACTGAAGGTAGTGGCAGGGCAGAGATAACAATGTTTAGATATGAGGAAGCAAACTGGACCAGTGAAAGAGAACAGAGCCAAAGATACAACTCTCCAACCTGGCAACCCTCCAGAGTAAGCTTGTTAAAGTCTTTTCCTGCTTAATGCCATTCAAAAAAAGAGGAAAACGAGCAAAGAAGTAAGGAGAAACCATAGTTAGTTACTGTAGATGTACGGCAACAGTGCAATGAAATCTTGTGTCACATGATAATAAAATACCTCTATATTTCTCATTAAAGTCAAGGCTGTTACACGAAGAGCTGTCCATTTGCTGGATCAGTTTAACCTAATATCATTAAAACAATAAATTGGAGATTCTCGTTTTTCCCAAAAATATTGTAAAAATCTCCTGTCTCATTCTTAGGAACCCAACATCATGCATCCTCCTTCCTGTTGAGTACAATGTATTGTTATCCTACTAGTAGCAAGGGTTTACTTTTCCACCAAATCAGTCACTGTACTAACCTGGTGCTAAGCAAAGACCTGGTCCCATCTGAGTCGGTCTGATACCATCAAACCAGTGCTGTCTCAGAACCAACTTTTAGTGGGAGAGGGGGAAATAGTTGTTTTCATCAGGAGTTCTAGGAACCAACAACCAGCTCTTTGTTTGGATATCACCAGTCACAAAGTTAGGTTTTATTTATATAGCGCCAATTCACAACACATGTTGTCTCAAGGCACTTCACAAAAGTCAGGTACATACATTCCAATTAGTCCTAACCATTGAACAGTGCAGTCAGATTCAGTTATTTATTCAAATTGGATAAAACGTTTTTCTATCTAAGGAAACCCAGCAGATTGCATCCAGTCAGTGAATTGCATGTAGAGACAGTGGACAGTCACTGGCGTTGACTTTGCAGCAATCCCTCATACTGAGCATGCATGTGGCGACAGTGGAGAGGAAAAACTCCCTTTTAACAGGAAGAAACCTCCAGCAGAACCAGGCTCAGTGTGAGCAGCCATCTGCCACGACCGACTGGGGGTTAGAGAGAACAGAGCAGAGACACAAAGAGAACAAAGAAGCACTGATCCAGGAGTACTTTCTATGGGAAGGAAAAGTAAATGTTAATGGATGTAGCTCCTTTAGTGGTTTCATCTAGAAAGAAAGAACATATAAACTCTGAGCCAGTTTTCAAGTTTAGAGTCTGAAAGAGAGCACATATAATTAGTTACAGTAAAGCTCAGTCAATCGCCATGTCTAGGAGAGAGAAAGGGTTAAACACTGAAAGACAGGGCCATGTGGATCAGCGGTAGAGGGTGAGCATTAAGTTGTTGCCAGCAGAAGCTTGGACGATGCCCCTCTCCAGAAAGGTGTTACAGGTAGACACAGAGTCAGGCCAGGTGTAGCTTCTAGGAAGAGAAAAGAGAGAGAATAAAGTTAAAAGCTGAAATAACAGCAAATAATGCAAAATTAGAGAGTAGTGTGAGAATGTAGCAAAGAGGGTGAAAGTGGTCATTATGGCCTCCAGCAGCCTAAGCCTATAGCAGCATAACTACACAGAAAGTTTCAGTTCAGATTATTTAGTTAAACGGCGCTTATTTTCAACAATGTCGTTTCAAGGCACCGCACAAAGGGTCCCACTGATGGTCATTGTTATACTAAGAACCACAAGGATTGGGATACCTGTCTCTGTCAGACTGATTATAACCATTGGAAAAGAGAAGGGGTCATACAGGTAGCAGAAATGGAGGGTGTGTTTGCACCTCAACCATAATTGAGCTAACAAATATTCTGAGATAATTTTCTTTTATTTTTTTCATATTTTACTTTCTCTGCCCTGTGGTCCCCAACAAATAAATTTAACTATGGCACTGGCTCTCTGGTTGTGGAAAACCATCCATCCATCCATCCATCTATTATTTATACCCGCTTGTCCATTCAGGGTCACAGGTGAGCCGGTGCCTATCTCCAGTGGTACGGTGGCGAGGTACACCATGGATGGGTCGCCAGTCCATCACCGGGCAGCACTGAGACACACAGGACAAACAACCATGTTTGCACACACTCACACCTAAGGGCAGTTTAGTTAGAGCGACCAATTAACCTAACAGTCATGTTTTTGGACTTTGGGAGGAAGCCGGAGTACCCAGGAGAACCCACGCATGCACTAGGAGAACAGGAAAACTCCAGATACAGAAAGTCTCCAGGCCGGGATTTCTACGCAGGTCCTTCTGCTGACACTTTCAAAGCCAGTAGCTCAAACAGAGGTGACAGCTCCAGAGGATAAAAATAACACCTTTAATGTAATCCTTTCAATTCTCCTTTTATCTGCTGAAAGTTTTGTTCTCGCTCACTCTCTCGCAGCCTGAAGGAACCACAGATGTGTGTCCACATTGTCTAAAATACAATTTCCTTTCAGTAGCTTTCTATGTGTTCTTCGTTTGACTTCATATTAAACACCTCACTGATACTTAAAGGGCTAACTTTGAGTCTTCTTCACTCAGTGACAGTGGTATTAACCTGATGTATTTACTATAGTGTGTTCACTGTTTGGAAAAAATAAGATTTTTGAGTTTGACTGGCCACTTACCAGTCAAGGCCCATAAAGTTTAAAACTAGCTGATTCCTGCTGATTTCTCTGTTATTATCTACAGTATTTGACATGGATGGAAAGAGGGGCTATGAAGGAAGGGGCTTATAGTAGGCCTGGAAGGGGAATTATGGTGGCTAACCTCAAAAACCAGTAGAGAGAGTGGGAGGCTTAAATGTGGTTTTAAAACTAGAAGTCAAAGACACATCTAAGGGGACATTACATAAGGGGAGAAGGTGGACCTAAAGTGGCCTTGTTACAGAGGCAGTGGCTCTTGTCCACAACAATCAGCAAGCCGACAAATGTTTAGTTTCTTGTTATTAAGTTTTAAATCTTAGTCCTGGCTTGTTGTCTATAGATCATTAGAGCTAAAAGTCCCTGCATAGTTTGCACCTGTTTGAGATTCAGTTTATCCTTTATATGCCTTCAGTCACTTGGTCCTGTCATTTCTGTATAGTTACAACGTCTCAGAGTTTCCCGGCATGTGTATGAATGTGTGTGTGTCCATGAGTGTGTTAGTCTGTACTCTGGTCTGGCTTGGCTATAATGAGGAGCTAATTAACCGGGTGTTCCCCCTCGGTGGCCTGAGCAGGTGGCTGGAGCAGCCAGGTGGAACCCAGCCCAAACGCACACACACAGGCACACACACACAGCATGGCAGGAGCTCACATACTGTAGAAGAGCATGTTTTGCCAGGCAGAGAGAGCACCCAAGGGGGGCAGCAGCATGTCTGGACCATTGCCCAGGCCAAGAGGGGAAAGGTGGTGGTATGAGCCCTCCAATTTTCAAGGACCAATTTTAGCCATGGGATTTGGGTTTTGCACAGGCATCCAAGATCAATTGGCTATGCTTACCAGCTTGGCTTTGGTGTTCAAGCTGGACGAAAACGAGGTTAGATTTATCCCTGACATATGGAGAGGGGAAAGAGAGGTGGTGTGCTCCACAAATACACTTGCATTAATTTGTTGAGAGCAGGCTTTGAGGGCCAATTTGTCATAGTGCACTAGTTAGATGAGTGAGTGAGTTTTTTTGGAGCAGGCACCTGGTAAAATAGCTGAAATGAAGGTGCATTTATGTAGGTCTTTCATGAACTACTTCCTGTACTTATAGGAACCAGCAACATATAAACTTATAGTATGTCTGCAAAGAGTAAATGGAGAGACATTTTCAAAAAATGACACTAGGAGAAGTTTTTCCTCCCAAAAATCTGCATTTGGAAATGTCAGTTTAAAGAGAAGTTGGTGAAATGGTATTCCATTTTTCCAAAGGCTTCTTCCTCCTCTCTGCTCATCCCGTCCTGTATTTTTGTCTCAGCATCCCTCCAGTGGCCAAGACTGTAGCTGGTGTTTGTTGTTAGATTTCCACGACAACGTGAGAAACGAGCTTTATGACTCTTTGAGCTGTACTTTGAGCCATGAACCTGCTTCACTCCCTGAAAGATCAGAAAGTACCTGCAGAATTCCCCTACATCTCGAGACGCATGCTTTCTTTTTTCCCCTACAAATAGAAATTGCAATAACAAAACTAAATATTGTTTTGAAATTTTAAAAAGTGTAAATGATTCAGTAATAGTTGTAATGTTTGAAATGGGGAAGGAACATATAAATTTACACTTCTACCAACTATGATTCAAACATGGAACAAGTACTATATGAAAATGCTACTTGTTAATATTGTGAATGTATGGAGCGCAGCAAATCTGCTGATTCTGGAGGAGCTCTCTCTGCATAGGGTTAGGGTTAGGGGTTAGGGTTAGGGTTACAATGTTTGCAAATAAAAGATAAGGGTTTTTAAAGGTGTTGAGCAGTTATTCCTGTTCAGTATAATTGGGTTGCTTGGGGAATGGAGCAGGTTGGCGGGGGGTGGGGTGTCGGCATGTGTGTGTGTGTGTGTGTGTGTGCACAAACACTTCAAAACTATCCCATAAACATTCCAGGATCTTTGGGCAGCTGGACCTCTGAGGTGGAGCTCGCATTAGGGGAAGACTATGGAAACCACACACACTTTTTTCTAACATTCTCCTCAGCTAACATACATCAATGTGTCCTCTGACCTTCTCTTTTCCTGTTTGATTTCCAATCACTAAGCTGCTCTTTTATCCCAAACACAAATTCTTTCATTCTCTGTGTCACAGTGGTGTTAAAGCCATCAACACTATACATGTTAAATCATTTAACGGTTAATTTCGGTGAGATTTCATTACATTCTGCACACTTGAACATATCCGCTCTTAGCTCGGGCTTTGTCGGCATATCTTGTTGCAAAGCAGTAAACTGAGAAGAAGCCACGAGAAGGCCGACAGTCCTTTAGCTGGGGGAGGAAAGAGCGATCCGATGCTTTCATGTTTCCCCTGCAAGGTGTTAATGGACGCAACTGCTCACAGCTGTGTGTGCGTTTGAGACACTTGATCGTAACCCCAGTTCCTGACTTGCATAACTTCAGTGATCCGTCTGAGCCGGTGTATTCTTTGCCAGCTTTCCTTCAGAGGACGGGAAGGCTGATGAATTCACATACATACACACATACAGAAATCTGTATCACGAATTTAACAGTGGCCTTAGTTATTTTCAGCATGTTTGGATTTGCTATTTAAGAAAGGCATCAACCACAATATTTCAAATATGCACATATCAAAGGGCAAAAGCTTTGAACTCAGTTTTCAAACATTTTTCTCATATCCAACAAGGAAAAACTGTCTTAGATCTGCCTACACATCTACTGTGTGCTGTTCTCCTGGATCAAGGGGTCAGTTCTGGTCCTGAGCTCATCCGTTCATCAAAGCAGAGCAAAGAAACCAAAAGTGGTGTCTCTACACAAACCATTCTGCTTTGATATCAATTTAAACAAAAACAGCACTTCATTAATAGCAAAATTCCATACAAATTGGGCCACACAATAACCAGATGGAATAGGAAAAACAGTCTGGGAATGTGCCCCTTACCCCGCATTTTTTTCCCCTTTCCAGTCTGCAATAGGGAAAAGTGGGCCTCTTTCCAAACGTACCAGGGGCCAGGCCTTTCTTTGACTGTGAATGCGGGTGCATATTATTCAGTGCATCCATTATTCCTTAAAGCAAGACTTTGTTACCTTTTTATGTATTTCTTATTTAAAAGCAGCCTTTCAAACTTGGCCCCACCACCTTTTTGCTGCAGAGAACAGTTGCTTTATAATAAAACTCAGAGGTAATATCAAGGTAAATTAGTTTAGTTCATACAGTACAAGTGCAGAAATTAATTTAAACCAAAAAAAGTAGGACTAAGAAAACAAAAATCAAAATTTTACAGTCAGGAATTAAGAAATGGAAACATTTTTTTTCTTTTAGATTGGCTACATCTGAAAAACCATTCCAGTGTTGATTTTACAAATGTTTTCAGTTATTATCCTGTTGAAAGATGCAATGATGCCCATATTCAGTTTTCTGGCAGAAGCCAGATGTCTAGTTAAAATCTTTGATATTTCAAAGAACTCCCAAAGCCATGCACTGTAACACGGCCCACAGCATCACAAATTCTCATCTGTCCAGAGTGTACCCCGCCTCTCACCCAATTACATAGAAATAGGTACCAACCCAACTCCCCACTGACTCTCTGCACTATTTAAAACTATGAATCCTGCAAAGTATACATTTTAAAAAATGCTTTAGTTACATTTATTTTAAAGGAAATGTTAGCAATGCTACTAATTGTGCACCACTGACTCAAAATCAACTACTTCTTAACATAACATTTGTTCCCCACTGAAAACATTTATTAACAATTTATATTTTTCTACAAAATTGTTGCAAACAGATCTGAATTTACTTACAGGTTTTGTTGGGATGCCCACAAATGCGTGTTTCATAATATTTTACACTGATCGCTGCTTTACTGGTCCTCATTGCTGTGTGTTGTGACTGACTTTATTCTGTGTTGTCACTTCTCAGATAGACCAGCTCAATATTCTAGAGACAAGGGAATATGCTGCTCTGCAGGGTATATTTTAAATGTTATGCTGTTTATGCTAAGTTTTCAGTGATTCTCCTGTAAAATGCTTTCAAATATCAGACAAGTGCAGAGTGACCTTTGCTGCTGCAGATAAACTACACCATCACACTTTAATTTGATTTCCAGGGTCACAAAAAAGTAAAGTTGAACATTTTGGCACAGTTAAATGTTCTGATAATAAAGCATGTGTTGTGCAATTCACACAGATATTTTAACAACTTCACCCATTTGGCAGCCACTCTCTCCCATGGTATCACCTCCCCCCAGTAGGACAGTAGTGTGCCTCAAGAAACTGCTTAGGAAGGCATCAAAGAACATGACAAAGTATTTTGGCTGTTAGGTGTACAGTCAAATAGGTGCATTATAATGTACATTTAAATTTGTTCTGCAAAATTTGTATGTGATAATCTTGCAGTAAACAGACAGCTTAAAGAAAAGCTAGTGTACTGAAAATTTTAAATACAGGTATTAAAATGACCACTGTGTTATTTACATCCCAATTATTCGAGGGCATATCAGTGGTGTGGAGTGAACAACACTCTAGCGTCACATTTTTGTAAACACGAGGATCCTGCAGCATATGTAGTTTGATCACCAGCCAAGCCAGACTGCCTCATTACTAAAATATCAGATCAATGGGTCAATAATAGCATTACTTAACCTCAAGCTATACTATGCACACACTCTGCATGCACTAATGAAGATTCACACAGCTCTGCATGACAAATGCTTAAAGTGACCAAGATGGTGAGTTTATTCTTAAATACACTGCCAGTCAAAAGCTGTAGAACACCTTTCTCATGAAATGGTTTTCTTTATGCTTATGACTATTTACATTGTACACAGAATCTCACTGAATCAAATCAGAATCAGAATCAGCTTTATTGCCAAGTTTGTACATACAAACAAGGAATTTGACTCCGGTACACTTTGCTCTTTGGTTTTTGTTTATGCATTACAGAATAGAATATACATATTTACATTGTACAAATATACACATATATATATATAATAAAATAAGAAGGTGCATTTGCAACACCTGTATGCTGTTGTTTTGTACTCTATTGAATGTTCAACAGAGAAACAACCTGGGGGAAGAAACTGTCTCTGTGGCGGCTGGTTTTAGTGAACAGCGCTCTGTAGCGGCGGCCTGAAGGTAAAACCCTGAACAGTTTATGTGCAGGGTGTGTGGGGTCTGCGGAGATTTTAGCAGCTCTTTTCCTGACCCTAGACCTGTATAAGTCCTGGATGGAGGGAAGGTCAGCCCTGATGATTCTCTCTGCAGTCCTGATTATTCGTTGCAGTCTGGACCTGTCCTGTTTTGTGGATGAACCGAACCACACGGAGATGGATGAAGACAGGACAGACTGAATGATGGCAGTGTAGAAGATGACCAGCAGCTCCTGTGGAAGGTTGTACTTCTTGAGTTACCTCAGGAAGAACAGTCTCTGCTGGGCCTTCTTTCGAACAGTGTCTATGTGTGAAGACCATCTCAGGTCCTCAGAGATGGTGGTTCCTAGGAACCTGAAGTGATCCACAGCCGACACGGTGTTGTTGAGGATGGTGAGGGGGGTGTATGGGGGTGGTGTTTTTCGAAAGTCCACCACCATTTTCACAGTCTTGAGTGGATTTAATTCTAGGCAGTTCTGACTACACCAGTGTATCAGGCAATCCACCTCCTGTCTGTATGCAGACTCATCACCATCCTGGATCAGTCCAATGACAGTGGTGTTGTCTGCAAACTTAAGGAGTTTCACGGACGAGTCCGCTGAGGTCCCGTCATTTGTGTAGAGGGAGAAGAGGAGTGGGGATAGAAAACACCCCTGGGGGCCACCAGTACTTATTGATCTGGTTCGGGAGAAGATGCTCCCCGGTCTCACCTGCTGCTGTCGGTCCGTCAGGAAGCTGTTGATCCACTGACAGGTGGAGGCTGGGACGTTGAGCTGAGTGAGCTTCTGGTGGAGGATGTCTGGTATGATGGTGTTGAAGGCCGAGCTGAAGTCTACAAACAGGATCCTGGCGTAGGTCCCTGGGCGGTCGAGGTGTTGCAGGATGAAGTGTAGACCTAAGTTAACAGCATCATCTGCCGACCTGTTTGGTCGGTAAGAAAACTGCAGGGCGTCCAGTAGAGGGTCTGTGACGTCTTTCAGGTGCTTCAACACCAGCCGCTCAAAGGATTTCATGACCACAGACGTCAGGGCTACAGGCCTGTAGTCATTTAATCCTAGGATGGTGGGTTTCTTGGGCACTGGGATGATGGTGGATCGTTTGAAGCAGGAGGGGACCTCACACTTCTCCAGTGACTTGTTGAAGATCCGGGTGACGATCGGGGCGAGTTGATGTGCACAGGCTTTCAGGCATGATGGGGAGACGTTATCAGGTCCTCCAGCTTTCTTTGTTTTCATGCGCTGAAGAGCCTGTTTACATCTTCCTCAGAGATCTTTAGTGCAGGCAGAGGATCTGAAGGTAGGGGGGTGGTTGCTTTACTGGTCGAACTTGTTCCTGAATGGGATGTGGAGGAGTTGGTTTGAGGTGTGAATGGCTTCCTGTCATGTCTGCAGTAGAAGCCATTCAGACGGTTGGCCAGGCGAGGACTTTGTTCAGGAAGGGTGGTGGGGCTTCTGTAGGCAGTCAGGTTTCTCAGACCAGTCCATACAGCCAAAGTGTCACCAGTAGAAAGGCTGTTTTTCAGCTTCTCACTGTAGCTTCTCTTGGCTGCCTTGATCTCCTTTGTTAGTCTGTTCCTGGCCTGCCTGTACCGCGCCCAATCTCCACTGCTGTGAGCTTCTTCCTTGTCCCTGCACAGATTCCTGAGATGTGGAGTGAACCAAGGCTTGTTGTTCCCAAAAGGGTGCAGAAGGTCTAGGTCTGCACACACGTGTCCTCACAGAAACCGATGTGATGATGTCACCACATCTGTTAGTTCGTTTAAATCCGTGGCTGAGGTTTCAAAAACAGTCCAGTCTGTGCATTCAAAGCAGGCGTGTAGCATCTGCTTTGATTCCTCAGTCCACTTTTTAACAGTGTGAACCACGGGTTTGGAAGCTCTTAGTTTCTGTCTGTAAGTTGGGATGAGGTGGATAAGAGAATGGTCCGAAAAACCCAGAGCAAAATCAAAACAGTGAATGAACACATATGGAATTATGCAGCAAACAAAAATTGTAAAAGAACTTTAAATATGTTTTATATTTTAGATTCCTTAAAGTGGCCACCCTTTGCTGTGATGACTGAAATATTAACCTTCGGCCATCTTTCAAGACTCTTTGGAAAACCATTTCAGGTGACCACCTCATGAAGCTTATGGAGAGAACGTCAAGAGAGCAAAGCAGTAATCAGGGTGGCTATTTGGAAGAATGTAAAATATTAAAATATTTAGAGTTATTTTACACTTTTTGTTTACTATATAATTCCATGTGTGTTCATTCACAGTTGTGTTGCCTTTGGTGAGAATCTACAATTTAAATAGTCATGAAAATAAAGAGACCCATCAAGTGAGAAAGTGTATCTAAAACTTTTGACTGGTAGTGTATGTTAAAAAATTAATTAAATGAAACAATAACTTCACGACAAAAGTAACATACACCATTCTAATGTAGTACGACACTGATCTTTGCACCTAGTACCCCAAAACACATGGACTGTTCATAAAAATGGGTGCATCCAAAGCAAAAGAAAAGACATGACAGGAATTGACGTGGACCTTCATTCCTTATTTTTAGACTTACATGATGTATGTCTTGATATGCCAGCATTGTGAATAAAATGAATGAAAATATGTGGTAGGGTTACCAAATGAATATAAAGCCTGGTGTTACCTAAAGGGGCAGCTTAGTGGCGCGGTGCAAAGCTAAAGGGTTGATATCTCCAGTCTTGACTGGGGTCGGTTTCTCCAGGCGCTCCTCTTTAAAATAAAGATTAATATGTCGCTAAGCTTCAAATGTGTGCATGCATTCTAATTTCTCTTACATGTCTCAGTACTGCCCGGCCATGTGTCATTAACCTGATTTCAGAACCTGTGTAGCCTTGAACATTGTTAAATGGGTTCAGAATAGCTCAGCTACACTATAACCAGATCCTAAAAGCGGGTGTAAGCGTTCAGATTTAATGGTTTACAAAAAGTTAACAGCTTTATAAAACCATGGGCAAATGTTTCCTTTTTTTCATCCTGGTGATGCTTGGCTTTAAATGTTGTCAATTTCCCTGTGGTTTTCTGTTAGAAAGAGTTACATCCACAGCAACTTTTGCTGTTTGTAGCTTTTTCTATCTGAGGACAGTGTTTCTTCAGATAGGAAACGCTGTTAAAGGTAGCGTTGTTCACTGTCACAAGACTCCTTTTAACAGCACAGCACACAAAACCACTGAAAGTTAATTAATTCAAATTAATTGAAATTTTGTTTATCTCCTGATTTTAATGTTTTATCTTGTCTTTTATGCCTTGTTGCAGGACATACTGGTTACATTAAACTATTAATTGGACAGACCTGGGCCACTATACTGATTATGTAAATTCTATGAATTTCACACTGTTATGGTTTGACCATGATTGCAAGTAAAGGCAAATGCACATAAAGAGTTGCTGCAGTGTGTCACCTGAATCAAAGGACACCTTTAAAGCACACTGGACATTTCATGTAGAACAGATAACTGGACTTCAGACCAGGAAACATTTCTCTGAAGGGTCGATGCAGAATAGGATTTCTGTAGTGTCCGTGTGGGTTGTTATACAGAAAATCATATTTATTCACCCGCATCTTAGACCTTTGATGCTGCTTAGACTCTTTTTATCTAAAATACAGTATATAAATGAGTGAATGGATAAATGAATGATAAACTGTTTCAGCATTTTTGTCCCTGCAACATGTTAAAAAGCCTGTAGTACTTCCTCCAGTCTGTCTTTACTTATTCCCCATTGTTGTGTCTTATTCAATTTTAAACATTCACTGTTATTGAAATCTGTTACCTCCAACAGTCTCCCACCTGTCTTAAGTTAACTAATACCAGCTTTATTTGTGATCACCTTGTAATCCTCCCTTGCCTCAACTGTTGACATTTTTGGTCAAATACCCCACCATTGTTTACCTCTTTCTAATTTATCTGTGGGTAACTCTGAACCGGAGCTTAGCTCCACAAAGGCCGACTTTGAAGCTGAAGCCAGATTTCGACTCCTGGGTCTGACTCTGATTTAAAGAGTGGAGGGTCTAAATCAAACTCTTTCACACAAATAGGAATGGCAGGTTTCACAATCACAATCCACTGCTCAAATGCAAACCCCACGTATAGAGAGTGACAAGAGTTTATCAATAGTGTCACAGCTTGTGAATGCAGAGGAATCTGAGAAAAGAGTTTAAAGCCAAGGTGACATCAAGAAGCCATTTGAGGGTTGAAGACTTGAAGTCCCATTTTCCATTTATTCTTCTGACTTCATTTAGAAGACGGTTAGCAGGGAGCCCACCTCCTTATCTGAGCTGGTCTCGGTTTTAATAGATCTTTGAAGTCTTTTCTCATCACTGATTCATGAAATTAATATCTCTCTTGCCAGAGATTAATATCTAATGGGCTGGGAAAAGCTGAATTCATTAATTATGAAATGGAGAAAATGTGCTCTGCAAATAGAACTTTTGATGGATGATCCCTGGAATAGCAGCCAGACTCAGAGCCACAGTGTAGATTATAAACCACTCAGCATTGTGGTTCCTTACTGGAAAATGTCTCCCTGCTCTCTTGTGTTACACATAGCTGTACATGTTTTTACAGGTCCGCACATGTGGAAAAGTGTTACATGTAGTGGAAACTTTTATATTACTACTGCTCATCTGCACACGTGCATGAATAAAACCTCTTCTTCTGTCTTTGCAGCGTGCAACTGCAACCTCCATGCCCGCCGTTGTCGATTCAACATGGAGCTTTACAAGCTATCCGGAAGAAAAAGTGGAGGGGTGTGCATGAACTGTCGTCACAATACAGCCGGACGCCACTGTCACTACTGCAAGGAGGGGTTTTATCGAGACATGGCTCGACCAATTACTCACAGACGAGCCTGCAAAGGTAACACAAAACAGAAAAAGCAGCTTTTATGAATTTCCTTCTAAGACTGGGATTCATAACATGCCCTTTTAGAATTTAGAGGCAATGTTAGTTGTATTACTGTTTGCTATGTTGATTGTTCTAATATATCTTTAATCATCTATCCATCAATCCATTTTCTATACCCACTTCTTCCATACTGCGTCGCGGGGGAGCTGGGGCCTATCTCCAGCAGTCTACGGGCGAGAGGTGGCATACACCCTGGACAGGTCACCAGTCCTTCGCAGGGCAACACAGAGACAACCATTCACGCCTAAAGGCAATTTAGAGAGATCAATTGACCTAACAGTCATTTTTTGGACTGCGGGTAGGGAGGAAGCCGGAGTACCCATAGAGAACCCACAATGGAGGAACATGCAAACTCCATGCAGAAAGACGCCTTGCTGCAAGGCAACAGTGTTACCAACTGCGCCAACGTGCAGCTCATCTTTGATGTCTATTAAAGGTATATAATGCAAGCATTTCTGTAAAACAAAGTACAGCTCATGAATATGAAGGTCCCCCCAAGTCTTCTGAGGGGGACCAGAAAAGTATTTTGAAGCAGGACTCGCCTTGCTAGCTTCATGCCAGAGCTACAACATAATCACACCTACATCAGGCCCTCAGCACTCCAATTTGTTTACTAAAAGGCTTTGACACTGTGATTGCTATGCCCTTGGTGCCTCAACATTGCTCTGCAAGCAACTAAAATAATATTTCATGCTCTTATAAAAAAGGCAAAAATCCACCAAGCTCAGGCTGTTTGCGCGCAGAGGTTGATAATGTGTGGAACTCTTGTTGCAATAGGGCTTTTGAGAAGAACACACACCTCCAAACTGTGCATATAAACTGGGAAGTCAAGTAAGGTTTTGAGTTTTGCTGGTTGCAAATGGAAAATGTTAATCCGGCCCCCTCGGGGCCGGATTAGGAAGCACATATATATTTTGGATTTTGTGTGCATCGGAATGCACTTGCCAAGGCACGAGCACAGAGCAATGCACCAGGTTAAAGTCATTATGGTCAGCAATGTGCAGCACTCTACAGAAAACCCCTCATCTGCAATCTATGCAGACTCTGAGGAAACATCCTAGTGCAGATGATGGCCTCGTAATAGGATGGCCAGGAAAGCAGTCTATGCAAGTACTGCTTGCCTTTACACTGAGATGAAGTTTCACAATTTACTGCAATCAAGTGACATTCGAACAACATTAAGAGATCCTCAGGTCCGTATTGCAATCGTAATCCAGTGTGAAGGAGGATCCTGAAGTGCTGAAACAAAATCTCCCAAATGGGATGTTCTAACCCTGTTAACACTCGTGATAATCATGTCAGCTCAGAAGAACTTTAAGAGGAGCAAGATGCTAAAGTGTAATAGAAAACATATGCAGCCATGGCAACATTCAATAAAAAAATAACAGCATGTCTGATTTGGCATGCTGTTGCACTTAGAATTAAATTGATACTATGCCTTAAGCTTCCTTGGCTTTCCCATCAAATGTTACCCCACACACCACATAATAGTGTCTTTTCACAGCGGCATCTCTCATGGAAAAAATGCATTTTACTAGTTCACATATGCAGTGAACATATTTTTCAGCCAGATATTAGGCTGGAGACCTTGCAAAAATAACACCAGTTTCCTGTTCTTGTAGCTCGGAAAAATGTTTGAATAAATAGCAGAGAAGAAGTGTTTTACATCCCGTTGGTCCTGATGAAGGTGAAGAAACTCTCCCACTACATAAGAAGACATCATTAGCTAGAGTTGCCAATTTGTATTGGATCTAAAGGTCTTTGGGTTGAAGTTTCACAGCCAGAAGTTTTTTTCTGACACCAATACAATCTGTAACCCAAATCCACTGAGATTTGGAGCGATCAAATTTATGATTGCTAAGAGTTAACTGCAACTTGATCACACATCTTTAATAATAAATAGCTGAGACGTAATATAGGTCATATCAGAACTGTAAACCACGTCTCGTACTTCCTGCAACACCTAGAAATGTAATTGTCGTCAGACGTCTGCATGTACCTCAAAGCTACAATAAGTTCCCAAAAAACATCTCAGTGATTTTGTGGTAAACAGTTAATCCGTCTATTTCATCATGGCTCCAGACCTGAGAGAAATGTAAGTTGGAACATCTCTAAAGTCTCTGTTGTCCAGCTGACTCAGTGACTGATCAGAGCAGTCCTGTGGCCTTCAAGAAGCCCTTGTTTGCGTCAGTCCTTCTTTTCATCTCCAGCTCAACAGATGTTTCATAACACCAGCAGCTCCCAGACTTCTGGCTTTTCTTGCCTTGACTCACTGCAAACCTTTAACACCCTTGTCTTCTCTCACTGAATCCCTCATTTTATTTTCTAGCTCCCACTCCTGTCTGTGCTTTTTGTCATGATTAAAGTTGGAGGTATGGCTGAAGTGTCAGACCTGGAAGAGGACATTAAAATGCAGGCGACCCGGAGAGACTTAATGGTCTGCTGCTGTTTCTGATTAAAGAGAACTGAAAACATTTATTTTACTGTCATGTTTTCAGACAATAATAATAAGGATTCAGTTTAAATTGTCACCAAAATTCAGGATTTTGTATTTGAATCTAAAGTAAGAAATGGGTGTCTCCAAAAAACACTCACTGAAGGCAGATGAAGGAACTAACATGGCATGTATTGCTATTTCATATATATTTCAAAAATATTTAAAATAACATTGTGTTAATCTTGTTTGAAAAGGGATTTGCAAAGTGCACAGATGTTACTGCTGTTGTAGGAGAAGATTCCCGTCGGGGTATCTCTACCTGTACATACATAGATTCTCTCTGGTGTTCAGGCTTCTCCCTCATTCAGAAGAGATGCATGTTTGCTTCCCCAAGATATGAGTGCATTTGCATGGTTGTTTGTCCTGTGTGTCTCTGTGTTTCCCTGTGATGTGACGACTTGTCCAGGTACCCCGCCTCTCTCCCAGTGACCACTGGAGGCAGCATCAGCCCTGGTTCAGCTTCAAACAGTTTTTAGCTAACTGCTATACTGCCCAACCTCCGTCTCCAAGCACGTGGTATTCCAAACTCAGTCAGCCGAGCTGGCTCCACCATTCTCTATACATCATTGAAGGGCTAAAGAAAAACACGGAGCCAAAACTAAAGTTAGTTTTTCTGGAGCAAGAAAGGTTGCCATCAACGTTCATGCAGCCAATCTCTAACCTCTAGTAAAGCTGGTTAGTAAACCACAATGTGAATATCAGTAGCAAACGTTTCCATATAAGTAGGGATGATTAAGATCATTTGGAGTCTTGGCTTTAGTGCTGCCCCTTTGAATAAATAATGTGCATGTTAGCCTTTAAACATGAGTTTCCTTATAGATGAGTAAATATATGTATCCAAAATATGCTAAATTGGAAATATATCCACTTTTAGGCATTTTATCTCTTTTTACGCAGTGGATTTACAGTGCTGCAAACCCAGGACCTTGTTTGCCTTGCAGCAAGAAGGTCCTGGGTTTGAACGACGTATCCATTCTTGACCAATTAAACTCATGTTTAATTGGTCCCCCTAAATTGTCCTTGGGTATGTGTGTGTGTCTGTATGTGTGCATGGCTGTTTGTCGTGTGTATCTCTATGCTGCTTTGTGATGCACTGGGGACCTGTACAGGCCGTCCCCTGCCTCTCACCTAATGACTACTGGAGATAGGGACCAGCTCCCTGTAACCCCACTAGGGGGGATGCTTTGGTGTACTCTGGATGCTTCACTGAAAGTGTGTCGAGACAGTACAGCTCACAGGACTTCAGTTTGCTTATTTGTTTTAAGAAGGGTTGACCCTGAAAAGTAGAAAGGTGTCTGCAAGGTTCACTGGGTGCCATGCACTGGACGAGCAAGTGGACTGCAACTGGACCATATTAACTGGGATCGTGCAACATTTTGTGCTTGAGTTGTAGCTGTCATTAATATGTAAACTGAGTTAAGATTGAAAAAAAATCTTGTACATTTGTCAAACTTAAGGAAACAATGATTTTGTGATCTACATTGCATACTTTACATGGCACTCTTTCTTATGAAACTCATGGAGGTATAATTACACAAAATAAACATGTTTTAGATTAAACTTGCATGTATGCACTACCACAAATTGCAGTATATTGATATATATATCTGCTAGCTTAATCATATGTTTGAAAATGTAATGCCTTGCTAACGATTAGGATCAGTGCCATAATAGTAGACTTAATAAGAAAATACTTGCATGTATAAGCTTAGCATTAACAACGTATTGAAATATTCAAAGGCATATATTTCCTATGATCAGGGAAAAGGAATAGGTTTTAGTTTTTCGCAGTGCTTTACCTTTTAAGTTTGGTTTACCCTCATTTTTTACTACTCTGACTTTCATTTTTTTCCTCCAAAGATTTTTATCAAGCTAATTCTCAGGGATCCGAAAGAAAAAAAAGTTGCTTCGCTTCAGGGAGCCTGAAATTAACAGAGGCGTTTTGTTTGATCCATATTTGCCCAAATCATTGTCCACCACCAATAAATTCAGACAAAGAGGCAAAAATACCACATGCACAGATGCCTGCATCAACGGTAATCTGCTGAACTGCACAAACGCCAGTCAGAGGACCTCCAAGCCAAAGGCAGTGCCTCTTGTCACATCTGTAGTCACACAGGCTTGAAAAGTCATCAACATCTGAGGTTGTTTTTACAGCTTCTTAACTGGCTCTAGCCCATGCACATAAAAGTCCAGAAAAAAAGGTCTGATGAGGAAAGCTGGGTCTGGAGAGTGACACCAGCAACCATCCCCACCCCCATCCAGATTCTGCCCCTCAAACCCCAAGCATATCTGGCAGTGGTCGCAGTTTACAGAATAATGTAGACATTGACAGTAAACTATGAAGTCTTACCACCAGCGCATATTTAGAAGGGGGAGGTGAGTATGCCTAACATAACTCACATGTTGTTTATGCTGACCTGGTTGATACCCCTGCGCTGTTCGGTGATCAGTGCGGAAACAATGGCCTGTCAGTGCTTTGCCGCTTGTCTCGGCAGGCAGGATAGATCAACAGCAGAGGACTATATTACATATCAAATAACCTGGGTTTATCCCTTATGTGTTCTGGACACATCATTTTATAGACAGAGTGAACATAGAGTCAAATCAGTTTTACTTAAAATAGCTAAAACCTTTGCTGCTTCTTCATAATGATTCTTAGTTAAAGAGATGTACATTTTAGGCTTCTGGGTGTTGTGGCTATAAAAAAGCACTGGCAGCAGCTTGATATCTGACTGATGGATGAGGGTAGATGTCTGGTTACTGCAGACCAAGAACCAGACCCTTCATATATTGTTTCTCCCTTCACAACATAGTATTATTGTTTTAGACTGGTACGACATTTTAGCAATTGTTATCAAAAGTTAGATTTTCTGGCACAGCTTGCATGACTCTAAAAGTGGTGGGGCGGGGGGTTGCATAAATTTTCAGGCTTTGGATTTATAGCTTCAAATAGAAAACAATCACTTTGACACCTGTGGACCGATTAGCCTTGCAGGAAAAGGCAAAAGTGTTCTGGGCTGCAGTTAATCTTTCCGTACCCTGTCGCCAGATGCACACAATCACTCCCGGGTCAGATTCTGCCATTTAAACCCCCCTAGGCCCGGTCAACAGATGGTATAGTCCTCTGCTTTTGTTGTAGCTGCTAAAAAGAAGTAAGAGGCATGCAAACACAGTCATAGTTATGTTAGGAGGTGAGAAGAAGCTTTGGCATGTCAGCAAATGCTTTTCTGCAAAGCCATATCAGTCACTGTTTGATTACAGGGTTTTCCCCAGAAAATGTAAGTTTAGACAGTTATGCACTTTTTCTTTGATAAAATTCAACAATTACAAATTTTGTATGAGTGTAGTTTTCAAAAAGTCCCTGATAATAAAAGGGAAGACAGTTCAGACTCTGTTTTTATAGGAAATGTGTTAAAATAGATGATGTGAAATTAAGTCACAGCAACTCATTAAAATCTTAAAGTTGCATGTCAATGAATGTGGTATACAGTGCCTTGCAGTATTTATACATGTTCACATTTTGTTCACATTTTGAAATAAAAAAACACTAATTCTAATGTATTTATTGGTATTTTATTGGGATTTTATGTGATAGACCAACACAAAAATTTATTTTACTAAACGAAATCTAAAATGTGGGTTGTGCATACAGTGTGTTTTCAATTAACTATGACAATCCCAAATAAAGTCCAGAGCAACCACCTTCAGGTGTCCCCTAATTAGTAAATTGGGTCCATCTGTGTGTAATTTATTTTCAGTATAAATGCAGCAGTTCTGTGAAGCTCCCAGGGCATTCATGGTGAAACACGGTGGTTGGAGCATCATGCTGTTGGGCTGATTTTCTGTAGCAGGGACAGGGAAGATGGTCTGAATTGATGGGAAGATGGATGGAGCTAATTATCAAAAAAAGTCCTGTTAGAAGGTAAAAAGGACTTGAGACTGGGATGGAGGTTCACCGTTTAGCAGGATGACACTAAATATATGGATCATTCTTGTGTTAGAATGGACCAGTCAAAGTCTAGACGTAAATCCAATTGAGAATCTGTGATTAAATGTGAAAATTGCTCTCTACAGACACTCTCCATTCAGTCTGATGGAGTTTCAGCTATTTTAGAGAGTAATTTCAAGTTTTAAATGTGTGAAGGTGGTGGAGACAAACCCCAAACACTAATTAACTGACAGCTGTAGTTTTAGCAAAAGGTGGTTCTACAAAGCGTTTACTCAAGAAAGCTGAATACAAATGGGCTGAACTTATATAGCACTTTTCAGTCATACAGACCACTCAAAGCGCTTTACACTAGAGCCACTTTCACCCAATCGCACTCACTAATGCTCACACATTCATACACCGATACGCAGATCGGCAGGCAACTTGAGGTTAAGTGCCTTGCCCAGGGGCACATCGACATATGGCAGGAGGAAGCTGGAATCGAACCCACAACCTTATGATTGCAAGACGACTACGGTTCCTACTGAGCCACAGCCGCCTGGTGGTGGGCATTTGTATTCAGCTTTGTTGATTAAACGCTTTGTAGAACCATCTTTTGCAAAAACATTTCAGATTGTATTTTTTGTTCTAAATGTATGCCCTATATGGTGACATTAGAGGGACTATGAGATAGTTGGATTTGTTTGTTTTTTTTTTATTCTGCTGAGCTCATGAGATTCTGCGTTTTGGTGATGCTGAAGCAAACAGTTTCTTATGTTTCCCTCACATCCTCTCCTTCATTTCTCACTCTGATGAGTGGCTCGCTCCCTCTTCCTGTCATCCTCTCTGCTTTCTTGTAAATATCTGTCAAAGTGCTTCTGATCAACACCCTGGATCATGTATCTAACAACTTTTTGGTGCCAAAAAAGCCTCCTTTTGGATAAAGCAGCCTAAATAAATCATCCAGAACCATTAAAACTAAGAAAAGTCTTGCCAAAGCGAGGTGAATGGAGCACTGCTTGTTGCTGTTGGCATTTGGTGGGCATGGACTGAACTTTCGGGAAGTGATGAAATAGCACAGCATGTGTCACCAGTCAGTGTTTTGGCGCAAGGAAAGAAGCAGAAAGGAGAGATGAGGGTGCATCATCACTCATCCTTTGGGCTTTCCATCAATAATCTATTGAATGTGTTGCTCACCCTCCAGTTTCACTGGCTCTTTCACACAAATTATACAATTTTCAGAAGGTGAAATGCATTAAAATCCACCAGCCTTGAGTGTTCTAATGTTCAAAAGCATCAAATTACTCCATTGTGAAATGCATGTTTTGGCAGCAAATTCAACCAACCAGTTTGTATATTTTTCATGTCTCCTCTTCGTTGCATTAACACTCTTTCTCCGTCTTCACACCTGTCCTCAACACCTTCCCCCAGCCTGTGACTGCCACCCTGTGGGCGCCGCAGGCAAGACATGCAACCAAACCACCGGCCAGTGTCCATGCAAGGACGGCGTCACTGGCATCACCTGCAATCGCTGTGCCAAGGGCTACCAGCAGAGCCGCTCACCTGTGGCCCCCTGTATCAGTGAGTGATCGATGCACAACACAACACACCGATACTGGTCACCACTCATGTTTAGTACATTATTTTGTCATTTCATCAGATTTCCAGCGACTCTTTGAATAAAACTCATAGAAATTGACGACAACCATTGTGAGGGGATGAAAGACATGCAGATTCTCTGATTACCAAAGCAGGTTTTCCACACACAGCTGGTTTAAACAGAAAAATGTAAAGAAATAAAGAAAGTGTTTGTGATTTCAAGTGTTAGTCACTGGAAAGATGGTATGCAGATCCATAACAGCTGCTACTGTTATTCCACTCTTATGTAGTCTGTGTGTATGCTCTATGTGCTTTGGATCTGGTGTTTAATTTCCTGTGACAAACGTGTGTGTGTTTGTTTCCATGCGGGTTATGAATTTTACCAGTGGCCTGGCACATTCATGCATTTGTAAGTGAGGGCAACTCCCCACCACACTGAGTGCCACATTGCACACCCACAGACCGGAGTCAAATCCTGTCATGCCTCCCAGCACCAGAGCTAGTACTGGGTGCCACATGGTGCCATGCTGGTTCTCTCACATGCAGCTCTGGAGCAGATGGCAGATGGGTATGAAGGAAAAGACAACTGTGGACACGGTTGGCCAGTTACACATGAGTCTGAGTAACACTGATCTGTCTTGTAAGAAGAAGAAAAACAATAGAAGTTCATTTAAATTCATGTTTAGGTTTTTAAGCAGAATACATGGCAGGATCTATTGCATATAAAGTGCCTTGCAAATGTATTCATACACCCCCTGTTTCACATTTTTGTCACGTTGCAACCACTTTGATGTATTTTATTGGGATTTTATGTGATAAACCAACACAAAGTAGTGCACAATTGAGAAACGGAAGGAAAGTAATACATGGTTTCAAAATTACACCAAAGTTTCACAAATTAAAATCTGTAATCTATAGTGTACATTTGTATTCTGTCCCCCCTGAGTTAATCCTTTGTACTGTACAGCTGCGAATATTTTGGGGTATGTCTACACCAGCTTTGCACATTTAAAGACTGAAACTTGTCCTTTTCAACAAAGCTCAAGCTCATTCAGATTCAATTGAGAACTTCTGTGAAAATCAGTTGTCAAGTCTTGCCACATATTCTCAATTGGATTTAGTTCCGGACTTTGACTGGGCCATTGTAACACATAGATTTGCATGGATCTAAACCATTCCACTGTAGCTCTGGCAGAATGTGTACATTTCTTCTGCCCCATTCTCAGGTCTTATGCAGCCTCTAACAGGTTTTCTTCCAGGATTGTCCTGGATTTAGCTCCATCCATCTTCCCATCAACTCAACCAGATTCCCTTACCCTGCTGAAAAAAAGAAACCCACCACCATCTTCCATTTTGGACATAGTTGTTAGTTATTTGCTCTACATAGCCGTTTGATGTAGTCCTAAAGAAAAGGGGACCTATACTTACCCACATAGGTATACTTATACCTATGCGTACACTTTCCCAATTTTTATTTGTCTAGAAAGGAGAAAAACATTTATTGTTTTCCTTCCACTATCACACAAAATCTCAAAACAATAGATTCCAATTTTTGATTCAGTCTAGCAAAATGTGAAGAACTTCATGAATGACTGCTTTTTCAAGGCACTGGGCTTATTATCTGAATTCTACCATGTATATTGCTTTTTTTTTATTGGCCTCATGGTAGTCAGTTTCACCTCCTGAGGCTTCTGTTCCCCAAGACGAAAGACAAGCCCATTAAGCAGCCAATTAGTATGATGGCAGCAGCCCATATCCAAATGATCCTTTCATCATCTGTCCGTCTTCAGAAGATGAGGCCATGAGGGCTCAGGGACTCAGAGTGGCTTCTAGCAGCTGCGCCTGCCGGCACAAAGCCTCTGTGCACCCTTGTTTGTTTTTGTTGGCAGGGTGTCCATAATTTTAGAGAGACAACTGCTGCGCTTGCCTCAAAACAGCTTTCCAAGAATCACCCCCCCACCACCACCTCCAACACACTCCCACTCGCTCGGCTGAAAACCCTCAACCTCCAAATCTAATCAAAAGCAGATCCTCTGGGTGGATGCAAAGCCAGCGTTCCGGTAATTCTCCTTTACGGTAAAAGCAGAGGACCCGTTGTTAGCATTAGCATTTGTATTGGAGAGTTGCATACGATTAGAGCCGAGGTCCGTGAGGAATTCCACAAACCACTTTTAACGTTCAGCCAGCAGGCACATCAAGCAAGGGGGCTGCATCTGTCTTAAGACGATCCAAGCAAAACTGATCCCCGTGCCATCTGTCCATCTGTCTGTACCTTCTCACGTGGAGATTACACATGAGTGTTAACCCAGCTTCTGCTGGGGGGCATGAGACTGATCTGGCGCACCTTTCTGTTTTAACCTGTGTGCCACAGGAATCAAATTCTCACTTAAATAAGTGTTTTTAAATGCATTTTCTTTCCTTCGCTGGTTTGACACTCGGGTTTGAATTGCAGCTGATTTAATTTAACTTGTATAATCCAAACCCCACCTTAATATTTTTTACGCTTTAACTCCCTAGTAATCTGTGCCAGGCTTAGGTCTTCATCTCCCCACCAATAAGTGTCCCTGTCAGTCTGTCAGAATCAATCTGAGAAAGAAATGCGTGTTTTCATTTGCAAAGTTGACGTAAATTTATCACAATCCAAACCTGGTGTCTCTTTTTCTTCTATTCCTCTTTGGTTTTTGTTTTTATATGGATGTAGTCTCTTCTAATGACTTTATACGTATTGTTTCTGTAGCTGTACATGCTCATTTAGGCTCAAAACCAGTTTCTTTTATGCTTTTCTGAAAGCTATGGATTTCCATTTACCAGTGAACCTAATTTTCATGACTTGTGTGTCTCTGTGTGTGTGTGTGTTTCAGAAATCCCTGTGGTCAACCCTACAGCTGCGGTGAGCAGCACGGAGGAGCCAGCAGGTTAGTGTAGTCTCTCTGCACCTCACCCATAAGCACCGCTGCTTTACGAGAGGAACAAAAACATATTTCTCAACATTTCTAGACATGAGTTTTAAGGTGTGGAATAAATATTAATGCAGGGCGGGTCTGAATGTTTGAAGTTATGAGCGCAGAACGAGTGCACTAGGGACGCCAGGATTTTTCCATTGTCTTAAAACTGTGTCTCCTTGGCAGTTTCCACAACTGCTGGCCCTCAAGTTAGCGGAGGCTTGCTGTGCAGCCAGTGGATTGGCTGCAGAGGTGATTACTTACAGTATTGTGGCGAAATAAGATGGAAGTTGGAGTTCTGAGGTGTGAAAAGAGAGTTGGCAAATGATTTGGGGGAAATATGTTCAGTCACTTCTTTTAGCTCTCCAACTTAGGCTTCGGTCAATTACCTTGTCCTTATTTTTCATGCAGTGGCTGTTTGCTTTGAATGGTGGTGATTTGGAAATGCTGATTCATTAGTTGATTTATAGCATATATCATCACTAAAAGCTGCGGATTGTGCCCCCCACTTTGTCACCGGTACTTGACACCAGAGCATTTTCAAAGCATATCAGTTATTGTTTTTATACCTTTGCTTCTAAAACACGATACATATTTAGGAATCTCTAACTGTCAAGTTTTACTTTTTAGTTGGATTCAACTTTTGATTTGTGCGTTCTTACATTTCAAAAGCAACACTTAGAGAGTTCAATATATTTTTAATGACTAGATATCTTGGCTGAAGTTGAAGGTATCTTGAGCCTTGTACCTTGGAAACACAAACAATGAACCCGTTATTATATAACTACAGATGAGTCTATGAGCTATTAGTTCTAAAAGCATAAAATACAGAAAAATGTTTCCCATTAAAGAGGACCTATAATATTTTCTCATATTTCCCCATCCATATGCAGCATGGTCAAATGTTACAGTGCTGCTGTTTATCGAACATGAGGCCAGTTTTCTAAATAGTAAATGGTTATGAAAGGCAACAGTTCAGACTCTAGACGGTTTATAACTTTTGTTTTAACAATCATCCTGAAATCAGTTAAGATTGTTTTATGCTCATCTGTTATAAATTTATGACATCCACAAAGTCAGTCAAGTTCGTCATTTTCCAGAGACTAAATCAGTAAACCAGGTAATACAAGTAATTCACAGTGAAATATATACTCAGCTTTAATCTTTGGTCGTCTAGATATTGATCATGTAAAGTCAGTGTCCTGTATAAATATAATCTACTGACGGCAGCCAGCTATAGGTTGAAAACCATGCTAATGCTTCTTAATCTGATCTCTAATTTGATCCAATCTTTGGTGATATTCTCCTAGAAAGATTAAATCAGTTGGTGTCACTGGCTCTTCACATGTGTGGTTTAAACCACACCTCCTGGATCATAAAGCATGCACAGATAAACTGTTTAAAATCACATACTTCCTGATTTATCACTGGTGATCCTCAGGGCTGAGTTTTTTTGCCCTCTTCTGTTTATTTTGCATCTTCAGTTTGTCACTGTCCTAGTTCTTCCAGTAATGAATCAATGACTACCAAGCAGTTGCTCTGACACTTGACGTAATTAAATGTTTTGTGAAACTGGTCCAATGTCACTTGATCCTCTGCATACAGAGCTAATACATCACTTGAAGACACCATCGTCACAGCGCTTCACTGCACCATAACTGACCTGAAATTTTCAGGGATGCTATGCAACATTAGCTCTGCTTTTAACACCACACTCCCAAACATATCGCCGTATTTTTGGTGTACGTGTTCATTTGTATATGAGGCCCCTGGTCAGACCAATCCATTTAGTCAATTTTAGATATTTAATTAGAAGGGAATTATGTTCTCTTATTTTAATTGCCACACTTACCAAAGCATTGAATATAAAATAAATCAAATTTCACACTTCTTCAGATTTTCAAGGCGGCTTATTCAGGTTGTTTTAGCCTTTGCGGTTAAAAAAGGGGGCAGCTCTGTCCTATTTACTTCTTCCTTGGGAAAATGTTTGCGGGTCTAAGAACACAAGTCACTGATTGTCAATTCATCCCAGTTTCTACAAAACAAACCAGAAAATTCCCCCATCATTCTTCTTCCTAAACTACCAGACAAGAAGCTTCACCATCAGGAACCTAAAGCTTCTCGAAATCTTTTTGTGTAAGGGGGCGGTGGATGCAATTTGTCCTTGTCATGGCACAGTGAAAGGGGGATCTCTGGAGCCAATTGTCCATGTTGCCAGTTAGGGTGGCCTTCTGGGTCATTGGATGATTCACCATGAGCTTTTCCAGGTGAAGAGCCAGCATTAAACTACTCGTCGTGGTAAAACACTGTTCAGAGACCAGATTTATCACATGACCCAGTTTCCACTATTATATGCTGCACCCAAACACATCCTCACATTGTTTTCTGATGACTCCATGCACAGATCAGACACATCCTTGTCACATACGTGTGAAAGCTTGAAAGTCTGATCTTTAATTTAAAATATCTTTAACAAACTCCTGTTTAACTTAATTTACTTTAATTATAAAACAAATTCAGAGCACTTGAATATCAAATAGATCTATATCTCTACTTCCACCTTCCTCAACACTGTAATTTGCTCGTTCTTCCTTTTCCTTGGCTAATAAAATCTCCAGCATTATGATACATAGCCAAGTCTGCTTGGTCATTTTATTGGCTCTTTGCTCCTCTGTTTCTTTCTCCTACTTAGTCATTTCCTCCAAAATAGTCAGACCAACTCCCTTACATTTAAGCATCATGAAAAACCTTCATGTCTGTCGCCTCAGAAGAAGATTTCTGTGTTTTTCTTTGAAATATTTTGTTTCCAGTATTTTCATTTTGTTTGCTACATGGCTAATGTTTGAAAGGATGGTGCTACGCAGCGCTAGCTCACCGGTGGAGTGTTCATCTTCCCATTTGCCAGTTCAGTCTCAATCCATGCACAATGTTGAAGTGACAAAAACACTGCGCATTGTCCAGCTAATGCTGGAAAACTAACATCTAACATCGGGTTTTCCTTGCACGCCACACAAACAAACATGTAAACAATAGCACCTAATGGTTGTTTTGGAGTCTCTGTGACCCCAAGATCAACTCTATGCTGCAGTTCTCTAACAGTAGATTGATTTGCAAGATTTTGTCTTATTATCCAGCTTGCTATGTATGGTAGGAAGAACTTTGGTGCTTGTCCAGCCTTGTTTCTTTGTAACCATCTGCTGATTTATAATGATCAAAACATATTTTTTTGTCCCACCATGGGGAAATGTATTCATGTGTACCAGCAGCAAAATAGAAGGCAAATGGAAGCTTTCAGACTCACTCAAAGGTAAAAAAATATAAAACAAAAAAAAAAACTGACTCTGCAGTAAAGGATAATTTACAACATAAGAAAAAATACTGTACAGATTGTACACAAATTTCTATTATTTACAAAATCTACTGGCATCCTGTCAAGTATGAAGCTTTCCAAATAAATCTCTCACTATCTCATTGCTCCTCCACTATTTGTGATTCATACTGGACCACAGCGTTGAATTTTATGGTCCTTATTTTGCAACATGATCACATTCATCTGTTTTTTAAGTTCATTGAGTTTTTTTTATCATCTCTGTTTTTGACATTTCCGCTGCTCTTCCCGTGTTGATAGAAAATGTTCTTTGCAATCACACAGAGAATCTGAGCTTATGTCGTTGAGAGGACCAAATAAATATTGCAAGATTTCCAGAAAACAAACCTTGGGAAATAATTACATGCATGTGCTCTGGAGCCTTTGAAGGATTTTATATCTGAATGAACTCATCAGCAAATTTCTCCATCCACGAGAAATGGTGTACACAGTGATCAGTGTCGGCAGTAAACTGTATTTAATAACTTCGTCATTTAACATTCAATAAGCACTGGGTTGTTTCCTTAAATGAATAAAATCTGGGGCGAAATGGTTCAAATTGAATGAGATGTTTGTTGAGTAAGCAAACCATCAGTCAAGAAGAGAATTGAAATCAACCATTAGATTTACTTCAACTGTCACGATGATAACTATAATGCCTCATCACTGGCAGTCCAAGCAAAAATGGTCGGAGGAGGTCATTCCCTCAATGTGTGGTCTAGTCGTCATACTGGCAGCCAAAGCCTTTTCCCATTTATCCAACCATGAGCTGCATCTAGAAAGCTCTGTCTTTCCTCAAGACACCAGAAAACATGTCAAACTGAACACGCTTACCAGTCTGGTAAGTTTCACAGGGATTTGTCTGCTGTTATATTTTCGCACACAAAACACAAACTAATTCTTTCTAATGCTACGATTTTGTTTGAACGCTTTGGCACTGCCAGTGAATTCAAGCTCACACCCAATACAAGATTTCCACACATATTAAAAATGTACCAGCATAATGGTAAATCATGCAATTGTTGGGTTTCCTATTAAAATCCTGGTTTGCGTTAATCTACAGAAAGAAACGTTTACTTGTGTTTGCACTGTTGGCAGCGATCTTACAGGAAGAAACATGTTCACGGTTTTCTGTCATTTTAGAGCTAAAGATTTCAAGAATGCATGGGTTGAAGGATGTCAGTGAGTACGGGGAGGGTCTTAACAGTCAAAGTTTCTTGAAAGTAAAAGTTGGTTGTCCTTGTCTTTGCAGATTGCGAGTCCTATTGTAAACCAGTGAAAGGGAACCTTAAGATCAATATGAAGAAGTACTGCAAAAAGGACTATGGTAAGAAAGTACAACTATCATGCCATACTTAATCCAGTTTCAGTCAGATGTTTACATGGATTCATGATTGACACTGAATGCCATCATTAATTTTTCGACCTTTAATGATGTTTGAACCATTGTTTTATAGGATGGAATGATCATAACAATGTCAGATTTGAGTGATATTTTAAAAAGAAGAAGTTGGTGCACAATGTGAATTCAATATGAATTTTCTCCAAACCAAACGGGGTCAAAATAATGCATTTAGACTCAAATATGTTTTTACACCCCCACTTATGTTTAAATTAATATCCTTGAGCAATTTGTAGAGAAACCACACCCTTTTTGTTGCCATTTGCAAGCTTCTAGCATGATTTCAGCTGGATATTTGACCACTGTTCTTATCAGAAGTGTAAGATTACTGGTGTAAACCAGATGTTTAGGCATGGTTTGTTATATTTCAACGGTGGTGATATATATTTATCAGGTTAAGGTCCTGGCCATTGCAAAAGATTAATGCCAGTCTGATTTATCCATTCCAGAGTCAGTTTTAATTAGTTTGGTGTCATTTTCCTGTTGGAGCACCTAATTGCTCAAACCTTACCCAAGCGGTACCCCCCCCACATATGATAGAAAAATGTTCAAAATGTCTTTGAACAACTCAGGAAACACCAAGGCTAAAGCTTGCCATGAACTGCAAACTGTTGGGACAATTAAAGCAACTTAATTTAACATGGACCTCAAATTCAGGACCTTCAATATGACTGGAAATTGCAGAAGCCCATGTGGACATGCCAAATTGTTTCTGTCCAGACGTTCTGGCTTCCTTCCACAGTCCAAAACATGACTGTTTACTCTAAATTTCCCTTAGGGATGGGTGTGTGCATGCATGGTTGTTTGTCCATTAATATGACAGACAGGCCCATTATGAGTGTAGAAAAACCTAAGCTGGAACTGTACATATCAGTGCTGGTTAAAATGACCTTATTGAATCTTCTGACTGTTTTCTCAGCGGTCCAAGTGAACGTGCTGGACATGGAGATGGTCGGGGACTGGGCCAAGTTCTCGGTCAGCATCGTGTCTGTGTACAAAAGCCGTGGAGAGCCCTTAAAGAGGGGTGACAACATCCTGTGGGTACACATGAAGGACCTGGCCTGCAAATGTCCTAAGATCCAGATGAGCAAACGATTCCTGGTGATGGGTGGCACTGAGGTAGGCACGGGCCCGGTGGTGGGTCCAGGAGTAGGGCCTGGAGGAGGGGTTTCCAGTCCAGTGACAGAGCGAGTAGGCTTGGTGGCTGATAAGAACAGCCTTGTGATCCAGTGGAGAGACGTTTGGACAAGACGTCTGAGGAAGTTTCAACGCAAAGAGAAGAAGGGAAAATGCAGCAAAGCGTGATGTAAAGGCAGTGCCCATCCGTACCTGCCTTCATGAACTCTTACTGTTTCTCCCTGAGTCAGTTCTCTTCCTTTACCACGGGAACACTACGCATACAAAGACAGCTGCATGTACCTTCCTTGTTTTAAGGACCAATGTTTTGTGTACATTATATAATTATTTTATCTTTCTTTCAAGGACTGTCTCTGCAATGCCAATTGTCTTTTTGTCCAATTGGTTTGCCTTAAAAAGGGACCAATAAAAAGGGTTTGAGTTTTAGACAAAAGCAGGCACCATTCATTAATAAACAGCAGAAATGTTCAAATGTCCAACACTTACATCCCTCTGACCTCTGACCTCAAACTGGTACAAGTGACTTTCTTCTGCCTATTTGCTTTAGTGCTTTATGTACCACAAGACTGACCACGAGTGCTCACACTCAACACTTTGCTGAGGACATAATTTCACAGTGATCATCACTTCCTGAGATGGACTGACTTCAGCAACCGCTTGGACACCTTACTGGACCATAATATGAACGTTCAGCACAGAAAATGGGCCTACTTGCTCTGAGACTTTTTGTTCACATTGTTCGACTGCACCTAAGAAACTTTTGTCCCACGAGGAACTAAGGGCTCCCCTACAAGGGACATTTCTCCCTAGCGAACCTCAGTCATACCACCACCGCTGCTGCTGCTGCTGCTGCTGCCACAAGACCGTCCTCACAGAATAAACTGCTCATGAGAGATCTTTGTATCTACAAGTATGTGATGCCGTTGCTCATGACAGTTTTAATTTCTCACATGACTTCTCGGCCCAGCCCTATCTTGATTTGCGGTTCATCTATTTGGATCATTGTAGGCAAAATAGACCCTGTTTGTGCATGAGAGTCAGATTTTTCTCTGAGGCTGTGCCTCTTCACCACTAGTCCCTCTCACAGATCCTGACTCATTCTGTGTTACTTCTTTGTTTTTTTGGACAAAAGATGAAGTGACATGGACAAATGGCTGGAATTTCAAAACAATGCAACATTTCCAGAGATGTTTTGCTTTATGGATAATGTCTTCCGCTGGTTGCCGTCTTCCAGATGTTGCTGTTGACCAACATTATTTTCATACTCTTTCAACGTCTTAATGTGTCTGAAGACTGGCAGGCTCCGCTTGCCAAAATAAGAGACTGAAACGAGGGTTTCTTTTCATGCAGTACAAAAAATAAGAATTAGGCAGATAAACATCACAGCCATGTTTTTCTCCATAGTGTGTGTTGTTGCATGAATGAGGCTGGAAACTTTTTAGCTCTCACTGATTGTATTCTGACATGAAAAGATCATGTTCCGTCTTTCTGTGTTTTTTTATATATATATTTGCATGCTTGTGGCTTCTTGCTAACAGTTAGCAGAGCGGGAGCCGAACCAATACGAGTCTGAGGATCCAAAGGAAAACTTCCCAAGTCGGCCTCCACCACTTGTTCACCCTGAGGCATATCGTTGTCATTTCTCTGCCAAATAATTAGATTCAGTTTTTATATTCAATTAGGAGACCAAGAAATGTATGGCTGCTCTCAACCTGTTTGTTATTTCACTTACTAAAGAACATTTCCTTGTGTTTAAATTGATATCGATAAAGAAGGCATCGGAGGTGCATATTAAAGGTATAGTTCACAATTTCTGAGCTAATGTTCTGTTAAAAGTTTAGAAGGAGTTTGTCTCTTGATTTAAATCCAGATCAGTTGGTCCTCTAGCATCTTAAAACAATTCTATCTCCAAAACATCGTAGCGATTTATTCTAACCGTATTTTATTAACCTTTAAAGTTTTGTCATGTTTGCATTGGGCAGTTATTTAGAAAGAAAATTGTGATTATTTACACAGAAAATTGAGATAGGAGGGCTGTGTGCCACAAATAATCTTGCTGCGTGAAACTGTCTAATATAAACGTAAAGCTGTATATGTATATATAGGCTGGTATTAATGCCAGAATAGAGCTTCCAACTTTAATCAACGTTTTCTCTACCACCTGAGTTTTAGCAATGCTTTACCTGTTGAGTTTACTTTTCTTTGACTTCTGAGTGTTATTCTGCAGGAATTATAAAACATTTTGAACATTTTTATCAGCCTAAAGATTTTTTTCTGTAACATATAACAGCAAAGAAGTTATGCCGCTTCAAAGGCAATAAAATTGTATCAGTCTGCGTGTCCCTCACCTTTGTATTTATAGTTTGACTAAAAACCATTTATACGTTAAGATGTCAGCACGTGCTTCACCCAGGAAGATTACTGGTGACACACCACCTCCTGCCTCCATTCCCAGTATAAATATTAATTTGCTTCTTTGTGAATAGCTGCCTAATGCAAGAATGACGACATGCTAACGGTTAATAGAACAGTTAAAACAGGTTAATAAACCTCTTTTTGTTAGGAATTGCTTTAGGATGATAGAAGTCTGGGTCTTGACCTTCACGGATTAGCCGGTACCTTCAGCCTCCTGGACCAGCTAACCTGGATTTATGCTAAATGACAATGCAGGTAAAATATTAGCTGTTTATAACCTTTCATCAGAACCTAACTTCAAAAGTTTTAGAAGTATCCCTGTAAAGTGACAGTGAGTGGTCACAGTCCCCTACCTTTGGTGATTTGTTTGGTTTGTAAGTTCCCCAAGAGAGATTCTCATTGTTTCCTGCCCCCAGAACCCCCAAATAATCAGTCACATTTTGTGTTTTGTGATTTCTGTGTTTTAAATAACTGACAGCAGAGGCTACCGAACTCGCCTGTGCTATTTAGTAAAGCACTGCCGTTCTTATTTTACTTCATCTGAGATGTAAGTCAAAGAGACACACAGTCAAACGGATGTATGATCTGATTGTGTTTGTTAAATATTGTTGCTGGGAAGAAGAATATCATGACAGACGATGCTCTTATAAAATGAATGTTATTTGAAGGATTTTTGGCTCTTCCTTGTTTACAACAACATTTTTATGATTCAGTCCAAAAGCAACCACGCAGCCTAAATCAGTTCTCACCCACTGTGGATTCTGTTGTGTGGTAGGAAAAAATAAAAATGAGAATGAACAAAATGAGTTTTGAGGTTTATGTTAGCGATGTTCCAAGGCTCAGCTCACACTGAAGGAATTTCACAAAAATGCGGAACCAAACAGTCAGTTTTTCATCCGTTGGCTGTCCTCAGTGGCCTGTCAGACAGGTGGTGTTACAGTAGCAACTGACTTCCTTCTCACTGTGGTGTTTGAGTATGGCTTGACACATTTTGATTGACTGTTAAACAATTTGAGGCCTGTCTGGCACAACTCACTTGGAGAGGCACCCCAGACTACATTAAAAACTTTCTTTCCAGAAGATCTGTACAAAATTCCTGCTATAGGCTCCTGGTTTTCCTTCTTCTTAGTCCCCGTGTGGCACGCTGGAAAGTTAGAATCACTCTGGTTTAGTTTGCTATTGTGAAAGTTGTTTAGTGAACCTCACAGGGAGAGCTGTCATGTTGTTTTACATTAACAAGCCCGGCAGCTTGGCAGTGGTACTGACGCCGTGTAACCGCTTTACTTTGTTTATGTCCTTTCGAAGAATTTATAGCATCCACGGGCATATGTGTATGACTTTGTGTTTAATTAACCCCTGCTGAGCAAACAAGTGATTCAGTGCTTTGTGAAGTATTCAAACCCTTGGACCTTTTTTCACATTTTGTCATGTTACAACCACAGACTTGGGATTTTGTGGCACATTATTGTGAAGTGAGAGAAAAAGAAAATATAGTTCACATCTGCAAGATGTGGCACTCTTTAGTTTTCAGCCTTCCTGAGGGGAAACTTTATAGCACCACCTTTAGCTGCACCTACAGCTCAAACTCAGTCAGATTAGTTGGCGAGCATTTGTGAACAGCCAGCTTTCAAGCCAAGTCACAGTTTTTAAATGGACTTAGGTCTACACTTTGACTGGGCCATTCTAGTGCACAAATATGCTTTGATCTAAACCATTCTATTGTAGCTCTGGCTAAATGTTTAGGGTCGCTAACCTGCTGGAAGGTGAACCTCCACCCCAGGTTGCCTCTAACAGGCTTTCTTTCTCTATGAAGCTCCATACATCAACTCTAAAGAGCTTCCCTGTCCCTGCTGAATAAAAGCATTTCCGCAACATTAGGTGTTAGTTTTCTGCCATACATGGCCTTTTGCATGAAGTCTGAAAAGTTCATCTTTGGTCTCCTCTGACTGGAACATTCTCTTCCATAAATTCGTTTATTTTTTTCAGTGTTCTTTCAACAATTGCTTCTTGTTCCCATTCATTAAGAAGACCAGATTTGTGGACTTCACATCTAATACGTGTCCAGTTTACAAGATTCTTCCACCTGAGCTGTGGATCGCTACACCTCCTCAAGAGGTACTATGGGCTTCTTGGCTGCCTCTCTGATTAATGCTCTCCTTGCCTGGACAGTCAGTTTTGGTGGGCGGCCATGTTTGCAATTGATTCATTCTTCCATTTTTTGAATGATGGATTGAACAGAGCTCTGTTAAATGGTCAAGGCGTACATTAACCTTAATGGTCCCTCCATAAAAAGTGCTTTAAAAAATTATTTAAATTGCAGAGTGGAAGATTTTTATCCTTGTTCCAGACTTCTCCACAACTTTCTCCCTGACCTCTCTGCTGTGTTCCTCATTCTTCATGATGGAGTTTGTCCACTAAAGTTCTCTAACAAACCTCTGAGGATGCACTGAATAGTGTGTAGAAGAGAGAAGAGGCTGCATAAAATTATTTATTTAAAAAAAATAAAAACCATATCTCGTTTTCCTCCACTTCACAATTATGCATTATCTTGTGTTTGTCTATCACAAACAATACCAATGAAATACAAGTTGTTCATATATGGAATATGGCTGTAGATGCATGAACTAAACATGCAGACGTGAGATGACTCTTATATAAAAGGGTAAACTCTAAGTTTAAAAAACAACTTGCTTGTGTAGAGCCGTCTGAATATTTGCCGAAGATATGTTCCCCATCTGGGTTTCATTTGCATCGCCACATTCGGCTCGTTGAACAGATCCCGATGCATGTTCATGCTGTAAATATGTACTGAACTGCTCCTGGCGCTTGTGTTGTCTCTTGTAAAGCATCATTTCAGCCTGGGATGTCTCATATGTATGGATGTACAAACCAGATGATTATGGATGTTATATGGATGTAGAAACCAGGAACATATGCTTTTTTGATTATGACCCGAAGACGTGGTTCGGTTATTATGCAGAATGTATGCCTTTTCATTTTATGCCCTTTCCAGACGACAACCGCCCAAATGTAAATTGCTTTCAGGTGATCTGGGTAAATGTAACGGATCACAGAGGTACACACAGAAGATAACACAAGAGTTCACCATGTTCTGTTACATTAATATCCTCGAGGTGGCGGTTCACTCATACAAAAATGCTCAACATACTCCTCCTTGTTGAGAAAAGGATTGAATTTTCTCCTCTAGTGTCTGAAGGTCTTCCCTGTGCATTCTCCTCCTGAACCACTGACTTTTTCATCTAAATGGTAAAAAATAAATTATTAGTTAATGAAATTTGTTTGTGCTGATTTTCAAAGTCTATGAAAGCAGAAAAAAACTTGAACATTGATGCACACATGCTGTATATCTAGAAGGGGATTAAAAGATGAATGTGTTGGGAAGTATAGAGAAGTTTCCCTCCACGTTGAGCCTAGCAGGAGCCAAACTACTGTAAATAAACAATGAGGTACACACACTCTCACACACGCAGTTCAATGTGTACCTCAGCAATGAAGGAAACCCAACTCCTAGAGCGGACCAAAGCAGGAAACGCTTCCCTATTTTCCTTCTTTTTCCCCCCTCTCCCCTGCTCCTACCTTCAGTGTCCTCTTTCCTCATCTCCCCAAGCTTCAACTGAATATTCCAGCTCCATCCAGCCCACTCAAGGTAATTTACAGGAATGCAACAATTTATTATCATTGTCCCCAGGTATGGCTATTATAAATACACAAAAATCAATTTTAGACATCCATCCATTTTTCAAACATTTTTCTAGCTGAAACTTAAAGAATTCTTCCTGAAACACTGTTATAATTGTGCAGACACACCAATATTAAATTATGTTGTCAATGCAAATAGGACCTGGATGACAAATATCTACCACAGGCTGCAGGAAGTGTCATAATTCAGGTCTTTTTGGCACTGCTTCTTTCAGCGGCTGCTTTTAGCTGGAGGCATCTTCTGGTTTACTCTGACCATTTAAATATCATATTCTATGGTCTTCTGCTTAATAATTAGAGCAAATATCATGACATTTTAGAGCCAGAAAACCTAAAATCTTTAAAAGTTTAAAACATAAATCCTGGCATTTCCATAGATTTTTAAAGCAAATACGTAATTTTAAAACTTAATTCTTTTCTGACACCGAAATAGTCTTTTTGAGCCACTCCTCTGGAAAATGTACCATTAAATGTATCTGCAGAGTGTGCATGCCAGTGGCTGTCAAGAAAAAGTGAGTAAAATTTTTTTTAAACTATCTTTTTAACAGAAACATTTTGAAGGGATGGATGGCTGAATATTAATAAGATAGAAAACGACAGAGTGAGCCCTCCTACTTTCCCCAAAGATCCTTTACGCTGGAAAAGTGTTTAAAATTTGTGACGTTAAACAGGTGAAGAGTCCCAAGCCTTAGGGATGAGGACACAACGGAGTTTATGCCACTTGGTAACAGGTAGATCTAGTGAATTCAGCAGCCAGACCATCGAGGTGAATGTGGCTGTTGTAAAAAATGTGACTTTCAGCTGCTTCCATTCACAGGCGCTCTGTTTCACACAAGCACCACATGGCTGCTTAACATAAAGTATTCAGATGACACAGTTGTTCAGTTTAGTTTATTTCAGTAGTGCCAATTCACAACACATACCGTCTCAATTCACTTGACAAAGTCAATTCAATGGAATCATACAGATTCCAGTTGATACAAGTTTTAAAACAATGCAGTCAAATTCATTTTATAATTGAAATTGGTCAAACAGTTTTCTATCTAAGGAAGCCCAGCAGATTGCATCAAGTTGTTTTGAGGAAAGAGAGTGCTTCAGAGGAACAATGCTGGTCAGAACTGGTGGAGACGTTTTAATGTCTAACCGTAGCAATTCAGGCACTAAAGACTGAGCTTTTTACTGTTCTTTAAATCAGTGTCATACATTGTGATGGATGGGGACATTAATGTTCACTGTAACCGCTGAGCCATGATATTATGTCACTCAAAGTTAAAATAATATCGCTGGAGTGACAATATTGTGTTTAGGTAGTCACGTCATGTTTGTAGAACCTTTAGGTGTTCTTGGTAACTTGCTTGGATGTAGAGAGACAGGACTGCAGATCAAGCCCAATACTTTCCATTCTTCCCCACTTTCTATCCAGCTGACACACACATCCATCTCCACATGCACCAAGCAGCAGGCGAAGGGGCTTACCAATCATGCTTTCATATGTTGCCAAAGTAGCTTCATAGGCTCTAAGTGAAGCCTCATTACCACTGCCCTTCAAAGCTCAACGACCACATTTTCTAGTTTGAGATCTCTCTCCTCTTTACGTCTGTTTCATTTCTTTTTTGCCACATTCACAACTTTCCGTTCAAAGCATGAATTTGATTCACTTGCATTATTACATATTTTATCCACACATCATATTTCCTCAGAAACAGAGTGAACACAAATATACGTCTGTGAAAGTGTGCAGGGGTCACCAAATGTTAACGCCCACTGAAACCCCAAAAAAGAAATCTGTGCTGACCCAGATCATAAATATTCAGCAGCACAGTTCTGATCTCCATCTCTCTCTCTCTCTCTGCAGCACGTCTTTTTGTGAGAGTGAAACCAGCTGTCTTCCTGGAGAGGCACTTCTCCTTCTGAAATCGTCAACATGCGTGACAATGACCACATATCCACACATCTGTCATTATTCAATCCTTTCATTGTTTTTTATTTTGACATGCAGTTAAAGAAGGCCTCCGTTCATGAAAAGCTGTTTTTTTTTTTTCTTGTTTGCTTTCCCCTTCAACACATTTAATGTTTCATACATCAGATGAGCGACTCATATCCACGATAAGACCATTTCCCAGACACAGACGGTGTCAAAGATCCCGCGGCGCGGCTGTTTGCACAAACCCCAGATTCCTTGTTCTCGTTTTTATTGGAGAAACAAACTTTATTGGGCTACTGAGTGATGGAGAATGACTGAGGAATAGGAGTAATTTAAAACCAGTGTGGTCCCTGATAGGAGCTTTGTGCAGCACAAGGCCGCTCCTAATCCGCCCTTCAGCTTTGTGTTTGATTGGGTACTGTTGAAAATAGGGATGAATCTGCCGCTTCAAAGCCTGTAACATAAGAGGAATGTGTGTGTGTGTGTGTGTGTGTGTGTGTTCCTGTCTTGGCATCACAGTGAGAACCATTTTCCCTATTTCACCATCAAATTGAGGACCGTTGGTATCAAAGTGAGGACATTTTGCTGGTCCTCACGACCTATTTTGCTAACGGTTAGGTTTAGGACTAAGGTGTGAATTGAGTTTAGGTTAAGGTTAGGGTTAGGCATGCACTGGTAATGGTTAGGTTTAGGGTTATTGTCAGGGTTAGGGCATAGAAAGGGTTGAAAATGACTGAAAATCAATGGAAGTCAATGGGAGTCAACACATGGTCCTCACTACATATAGCAAAACAAGAGTGTGTGTGCGTGTGTGTGTGTGTGTGGGGGGGGGGGGTGTGTGTTAAGGTGATGTCAAAAATGTGTATTGTGCGCAGACAGACAAAAAGAAATTACAACAGTAAATTTTCCATAAGCTGTTCATGAGTTGACAGACTTATTTCAGGACATTTGAAACAGCCACTGTTTAACTATTATAATATTGGCTTTATTGACAAATCATTTCATTAATGGCACACAGATATACATATATTTATGTATAACAAGCACATTTTTCCCATGTTGCAGCTCTGACTGTAGTTGGATACATTGGGATTAGGCCTGAGGCGAGTACTTTTTGGAGGATTAAGAAAACTCCTTGGCTTTAATAGAGTCAGAACAGAGAGGAATGTTTCTGTACATTATCTAGCAGGCTATATGCTCAATTAAATATGAAATAAAAGTGAAATGCACGTTTGTTTAATGTTTCTATCATGCCTGAAAATGTTTTTAGCTGTAACTCTGTGTTCACCTGCATCTTATAAGCACTGCGTAACATTTAGTTAAATAAAGTTTCTGCAGCATGGTAAATCTGTATGTGTTGTTCAAAAATCCTGAAACATGGACAGGCAAGAGAACGGTTACATTATATACTGTACACTGTTTCTTGTTCTTCTAAAAGGGAACAGGCCATATTTCCATATTGTCATATCCAGTCCTGTGCCTTCCTTCAAGAAGAAAATCATCATGAAAATCAGCATTTCCCCTGGTTGTTGAGATAGTTCAGTCTGTATTTTACCTAAAGTAAACTATCATGCACAATAAGGGCAACACTGCCCTGCAAATTTAACATGTTACTCAGCTTCTGCGTGCCTGATTTAAAGTTGACCTTTGTAGCTTCTGCAGAACTTGATGACCAGTTACTGAGGTAAGTCTAACAAGTACCTACCACCTCATTTTAAACAGCACTACAGCAGTAGTTGGACTTTTTCTGTTTTGTTTTTGCCAAAAAAAGTGTAGCTAAGGTGAAGATTCAGAGTTCCAGGTTGTAAACATGAACAGAAAGGTTTGCTGAGGTCAGAATTTCAAGAAAGTTTTCAAGATTTCGAGAAACAACTCCAACCTGAAAATCCCATATGGCTACAGTGTGTTTAAAACAGCAAAAGCTAGAGTAACAAACTGTTTGTATGTATGTCTGTATTTTTTTAAGTAAACGTTCTCTACACAAATACAAACACCTGAAACCTCATTTTGTGAAAATGTTCATTTAGTGTTTGAATCCATAAAATACAAATACATACCTTGCCATTAACTTGTACTGCTGCCGCTAGTTAGCCTGGTCATGAGTACAACTTTAAGTCCTTCCAGTCTTACAACTTACAAGTAACACGTAGCTCAGTTGGATTTTGTTATTCCTAGATTGAACTTCGTACTTCAGAGGTGTTTTAAATGCAGCATTACTGAACACCAGTACTTGTTCTCAGTTTGCTTTCTGGGATTGTCTTGAAATAATGCCCACTGAACGTCCCCTCTGAGTAGCATCTGTTTGAAGCAGAGATTAATGCACCGGAGCAACTAATCTTTTTGGCTGTTTGGGCCTTTTAGCTCTAGCTAATTCACATCAAATTTAACTTGTGAATGGCTGATACCAGCATTTACTTTGACTACCACTGAAGGCAGTCCAAAGGCCACCGGTAGTACATGGACCAAAAACCATTCATCTTAAACATGCACAACAAAGTGCCACAAGAACCAGAGTTGGGAACCATTATTGAAATTCACATTACTAACAAAAAGGCTCAACATTTGCAGTTGAACCCATATATTCCATCACATACTGTATCTTCAAATGACATTTGGTTTTATCATCATTTATTGTACTGGTCTCTTTTGGAACCTTGGAACAGTGGGGGCGTGTTATTTGGATTTTTGAAAACAATGTTTAGTTTTGCTGGCTTTAAATCCCAGAGCCTGTCTGTGGGGTGTTTGCATGGTTGCACTCTTCATTTCTGGGTGTTCTCAGGGTTCTCCCACAGTCCAAAAACATGCATATTTGGTTCCCTGCAGATACTAAATTTCTCTCAGGTATGCGTTTTCATGTGAATATTTGTCTCGTTTGTTTCTTTGTACCTCTCATTGACCAGATAGGCGCCCCAGCTCCCACAGTGTCCCTGCAATGATTAGCTAATTAATTTGTTTAATTAGTTTCTACTTAAAGGTATAAAATAAGCACAAAAGTATGGATTTAAAGACAGAAGTAAACATAACTTAAGAAATGATTAAGCTTAGAGTTTATTTCAAGTCAAGTCAAGTTCATTTATATAGCACTTTTCAGCAACAAGGCACTCAAGGCGCTGTACATAAGGAAAAACATTACAATGATACAGAAAATCAAACAACAGAGGTAATTTAAAAAAAATAAAGAGAATAGAATAATGGAAAGGAAAACGAAAGGAAAATTGGACTGAAAACTTAACTAATAATGTTTAGATGACACATTCAAAGGCCACTCTAAAAAAATAAGTTTTTAATCTTGATTTAAAGCAATTTAGGATTTTGGCACTTTTACAGTTTTCTGGGAGTTTATTCCAGATTAGTGGAGCATAAGAACTAAAAGCTGTTTCTCCATGTTTGGTTCTGGTTCTGGGATATGCAGAGTAGATTTGAGCCAGAAGACCTGAGAGGTCTGGGTGGTTGATCCACTGACAACAAGTCTGTAATGTATTTTGGTGCTAAGCCATTCAGTGATTTATAGACTAACAGAAGTATTTTAAAGTCTATTCTCTGAGCTACAGGGAGCCAGTGTAGGGACTTTAGAACCGGGATGGTGTGCTCCACTTTCTTAGTTCTATTGAGGACGCGGGAAGCAGCGTTCTGGATCAACTGCAGCTGTCTGATCGACTTTTTAGGCAGACCTGTGAAGACACCGTTGCAGTAATCAATTCTACTAAAGATGAATGCATGAATTAGTTTTTCAAGGTCCTGCTGAGACATTAGTCCTTTAATCCTGGAGATGTTCTTTAGGTGATAGAAGGCCGACCTTGTTACTGTCTTTATGTTCCTCTGAAGGTTCAGGTCTGAGTCCATCACTACACCCAGGTTTCCAGCCTGACTGGTGGTTTCTAGCTGTATTAAATGAAGCTGTGTACTAATTTTTAAACGCTCTTCCTTTGGTCCAAAGATTAATACTTCAGTTTTGTTTTGATTCAGCTGAAGAAAATTTGGCACATCCAAGCATTGATTTCTTCTAAGCATTTACCCAGCGCTTGAATGGGTTCATAGTCACCTGGTGACATCGTAACGTATAGCTGTATGTCGTCTGCATAGTTATGATAACTTACGTTGTTGTTTATTAAAATCTGAGTTAGGGGGAGCATGTAGATATTGAATAGGAGGGGCCCTAAGATGGACCCTTGGGGAACGCCACATGTGATTTTTGTGGTCTCTGATGTAAAGTTACCTACTGACACAAAAAAGTCCCGATCCTTCAAGTAGGATTTATACCAATTGAGTGCTATACCAGAAAGGCCGACCGAGTTTTCTAGGCGCTCTAATAAAATGGAGTGATAAACAGTGTCGAATGCTGCACTAAGGTCCAATAATACCAGCACTGTGGTTCTTCTACAGTCTGCATTTATACAGATGTCATCGAACACATTGACAAGAGCAGTCTCTGTACTGTGGTGAGCAGGAAGCCTGACTGGAAGACATTGAAGCGGTTGGTCATTGTTAGGAAGTTGTTTAACTGTTGAAACGCAGCTTTTTCAATAATCTTACTGATGAAGGGGAGGTTTGATATAGGCCTGTAGTTCTGTAGTAGCAGCTTGTCCAAGTTGCTCTTTTTCAATGGAGGTTTGATAATTGCTGTTTTCAGGGCCTGGGGGAAAACACCTGACAAAAGGGACGCGTTTATTATTTGTGTTTAATCAGATGTTATTACGGGCAAAGCTTTCTTAAGGAAAGCTGTGGGTGAAACACCGAGACAGCAGGAAGAAGAGCTTAGTTGCTGTACGATTTTGTCTAGGTTTTTGTAGTTTATTTGGTGAAATTGGGAAATTTTGTCAAAATCAGTTCTAGTTGGAGACAACTTTCAAAAGATCAAATATGCAGAGTTCAGTCATGAAATAGCTGGCAATGTGCTTTTTAACATAAAATCTTTCTCTAGATAAATTTGCAGAGGTAGTTTTCCTAATGAGTTTTGAAACCACAGAGAGAGATAATTAGATAAAACAGTTGTCTTTACTTTGTATGGGAGTACTTTCTTAAAGTTTCCCTGCACAAATTCTCACTCATAGAAAGTTACATTTAGCAAGAATGATCCCCTCTATCTTATGCTCTTCCCCTTAAGGCTGCACTGTAACATACTGTATGATGTTGGTCCGATCTACTTTGGGCCCCATCTGTTGGCACTTAGCACCAGCTTCCCCGCCTCTGCACTGATCTCCGGTCTATATTAACTGCCCTAATTTGTCTGCCGAGGCCCGCTCTGATTGTTACCACGTGACGTTCTGTGAAAGATGAGGGATCTCTGCCTATCTGTTAGGACAAATAGAGACAGATCAAGAGAAAACTCAAAGATGGGGGATATGGTTGAATCACTCAACAAATAAACTGGTCATCAAATATAGAGTTTACAATAGGAGGCTGATGCTGTTCGATGTGCGGACAGTCAAAATATCATGATTTGAAGGTTTTACTGGGACTGTAATGGACAGATGAGAACTGCTCCATCAGGATTTTGCTCCAAACATTTAAAAAATTCTGAGGTCAGGGTGATTTTAGAAGCTTGAGGTTAGTTTGCTTGATCCATTCCAAAACCATAACCAGTTTCATTGTTTGTTTCACCCATTTGACCCAAGCTGTCATCTACACATGAAGGAAATTGGTTAAAAAGTTCAAGAACAACCCAGGAACTACCAAGGGGACAAACCCATCATAAACAGGAAGATGCTGGAACACCAGTGTGGCTTTCAACATGGAACTGAGTTTAAATTGAACATGGACTCAGAAGGTGCTGACCCAAAAAAGAAGCATAATCTAAAATCAACACATTCAAGCATGACTGGAATTTGCACCACATGGAGAGGTTATCTTTATTATGAAGAAAGGGTTAATGGTCACACAAGACTGAGATTAAACAATAAGTGAGTTGGTCAAAATCAGGAGTCTGTTTGTAGGAGTCATGATGAGGCAGTCCAAACTAATGACACTGTAACTACTGTAAAACGTGGAGGGGGTAGCATCATGCTAAGGGTCTGCTCCAGTGCCAGAGGTTGTGGTGCATTGCACAAATGTGTGGATGGAGTAATGAAGAAGGAGGACTACCTCCTAATTCCTCAATTTCAATTTTAAGTTTCTTAAATGGCCACTACTGAAAACATCGTTAGTGCCGGGAAGCAACTAATTTAAATGAACTTTACCCTATCTGACAAGAGTGGTCTAATATCCAGCCAGAATTATGCCAGGACCTTACAGATCTCTGCAGAAATGTTTGGTTTCTCTGCAACTTGCAAAGCAACATTAAATCAAAAATTAGTGGAGGTGTCTGTATTTACTTGAGTCTGTACATATTGTTTTGTCTCTGTTTGGATTAGAGCAGGTCGAATGGGTTCAATGGTTTGATGGATTGAAGGTGAAAAGAGAACAAGGTGAGGAAACCTTCTCTTCAAAGGATGGCACGTTTTTTAAGTAAAACGGAAAAATTAAAAGATGAAGAGATTAAAAGAAGATGTTTGGCCTTGTTGTCATTTTCACCATATCTGCTGGTTTCACTCACAAAATAAATATGCTTCGGATGCTTCAGAGAAAGGTAGAGACCCAATCTGCACTGTTGAATTTTCGGTTAAAAGAAGGGCTGACAGCTTCAAAAACGGATCAACAATATTGTTAAGACAACAAGTAAAGAAAGTTAGAAACAACATCTTTAGTTAGTGGGAAAACATGCATTCAGGCCTTCTCATTAATGTGACTTTAATATTAATGAGAAGACTAATCACAGCCCTCATAAGGCTTCAGCAATCTCCCAAACAGGCAGTTCAGTTTGGTTCAACTTTGGGTCTACTTGTGGGTCTGACGATTCAGACCCATCCTAGACTCATTTGTCTGTTATAAGCGATGATCAACAGTGTGAAACTCGGGCCAAAGGTGAATGTTCCAAAAATGTGAACTTTTGCTCATTCATAGACATTTCAAAGCATCACGGTGTCTACACAACAATGAAGGTGCATACCAAAGGCAACAGTCCTCCAATTAGGCGAATTTGTCTTTATCCTCGTTTATGTTAAGTTTGACCAAAGATGTCAGAACAGCAGCAGAAAATCAGGCAGATTTATGACCGAAACCCTGCAAGGATAAGTGGGTATAGGCAATGGATGGTTGGATCTTTAGTCTAATTAAATTCTTAGTATAAATAACTTTGATTATTTCATTTTTAGCACCTCCATCTATCTATTTATTAGCCAACGTACAGAGCAATAGTTGTTTTTATTATCTTTATTATATTAACTTTATTATCTTCAATGTATCCTTTAGAAATCCTTTTCTTGAGATGTTTAAATAAATCTGTGCTTACATTTTTGCTGGAGATCGTTCACTAAAAAGGAAAAGATCCTTCAGTCTGAGTTTTGATGGATTCTGAAGTTAATTTATTAATGCAGATTTTGTCTAACATCACATATCAAAACTTAACTTAGTTTGTAGCAATAATAATAGTTTATAATCTAATGTTGCTTTAAACTTTTGCACAGCGTTATCTCTGACCTCATCTCTAACAAACCTCTGAGCCCCTCTGAAGGCAATTAGTCACACTGGATTTTATTTAGTGTGACTATCAGAGTAAACAGAGCTGAATGCAAACGCACACCACACTTTTCAGATTTTTATTTATAAAATTCTTTGAGAACTAAAACTACTTCATTTTACTTCCATTTCAGAATTATATACAACATTTGTTGTTAATTGGCTCTGTATAAATAAAATGAACTGAACTGAATCAAATTAAAGAGCCACTCTCGAGTCGCAGGTTGCAGACACCTGGTCTATCACATACAATCCATTAAAGATTGCAATTGTAATGTGACAAAATATAAAAGTTCAAGGTGTGTAAAAAATTTGAAAAGGATGTTTTTTCTCGATGAATGAAAACTTATACATAGAGGTTTCTTAGTTCAGTTGAATATAGGCTGTCGGTGATCCATCCAGTTGCTGTTAATATGCAGTATTTCTGCCCAAAGTGGTGGAGTAAAATTTGTACCAGCAGGATTTAAAAATAAGTTAAATAAAATCTAGTTTTCCACTTCAGCAGGCAGGTGACAGACTCTCCCAACCATTTTCAGGGTCACAGGGTCATTTTTAGGAAGCTCAAGTTTGCTCTGTATGAGTACTTGGTGGAGCGTCTGTTGCGGCTTTGCTCCGCTGCTCAAGAGGACACGGTTGTGCCCGACAGACTCGCTACCAGCAGATCCGTCAAGACTAATGACAACGCCTGGCTCATTATTCACCCACCCAGTCAGAACCTACAATGGATGTTTTGCCCTCAAATATATTTTCTGTTGCTCTTTGACAGGCTTGACATTAATTCTCTCACTGACCCAATAAACTAATGTCACATGCAAGTCTAGAAAATATCTGAAGAGTGTTTTCTACAAGGCAACTTCAAAGAGCCCATTCCAAACCACCACCTTCATTAATGTAAATCCCATTTGTCCAAAAAGGTTACTGAGATTTTAAGCAAGAATGTTTGGAAAGTAACCGCTTCCTAACTTATACAAGAAGAAAACCTTCCTTTGCCTGTTCACCAGAGGACGTTCAAGGACAAACAGGTTCTTTTGTTTGCCAGAGAAAGTAGGATTCAGGATTTTGGTTCAAGAACAGAAGCACCTGAGAAAATATGGGCAGCACACCACCTATTAAACCAAATAAACTCACACCGGCGTGGAGTGTGGGCTCGCTCTGATGATAGATGCCACTCGGCAGCCGCACCCACAAGGCAATAAAAAACCTCGCCTGCGTGATGGTGAGGCTCTGGGTTAGATCTGGTTTTCATGGCATAGGAAGGCTTAATTTGTGTATTCACATTGTGGTTGGGGACTGAGAGTTAAAAAAACAACCATGGTTTCAGTTCTGGGCTTCGCCATGGCAAATGGTGAGCTAAGATGTGATTAATGTCAGAAAAAAACCCTCCATTAAACTCTCAACACTGAAGTCACTTTTAATAAAAGTTAATTTAAATATGTTTTTGGCTTTGAAGGGCAGGACATCTAATACCCCACTTCCTGTTCTTTGCTTTTCCTTTAGAGCTTGTTAAAACTTAAGGTAACCTACAGGGAGGGCAACATATATGTAGTAAAAAAGGCTGTCACAATTTTATCACTCCAAACCTCTACCAACATTACCAGTTCTCACTGAGACCGCTACCAGCTCTCAAAAGCATGTACAGCATATCATGGCAATGCTACCTGGACAGAAGCAGGAACCATCTTGACCTGGTCTGTTATTATTATCTGCTCCTTATTTTTACTGTATGTAGATTTATTTGGTAAGTTTTATATCCAGCGGGGAGGAGGACAGCTTTATGTCGCAAAGGAAGAAAACCAATGAACGGACAGTTGCTAAATTGACATCACCTACATCATAAACTGAAAAAAGATTCTGAGCATATCTAAAGCAGGTTTAGGCTAACCATTCTGCCAGAACAGTTATGGCCCGCATTTCTATGAAACTGTTACCCCTATTCTCTCAGTTATTAACTCAAAACTGAGATTTAAAAGGAAATCAATCCGGTAGAAAGTGAGACAGACAATTTGCTGTTACTTCAGCTTTTACTTTCAGGTTCTCTGCCGATGTCAGCCGATGCCCCTTTCTTGAGAGGGGCATCGGCTGACAACTAAATGTTCACCTTCACCTCCACTTGGCCCTGTCTTTCAGTGTTTAACCCTGTCTCTACAAGACATAGCTACTGCAAACTTGCAAACTTAGCAGTTGGGACATTTAGAGAGGTTGTAGTGAAAGCGATACGCAGCCGGATGCAACAGGTTCACACAGCTGACAGAACCTGTCCGCCGGTACGAAGTAGGGTAAAAGATCGAAAAAAGCAACACATCATGTTACGAACCAAAGAGATTTAAGAGTAGATGAGGAACAAAATCACTGACATCCATCAGTCTGGAAAGGATTACAAACCCATTTCTAAGGTTTATGGGCTAAAGGCAACTAAACTCCTTTCATGTTCAGCTTTAAAAGAGTTGCAATCCTTACACATGCGAGCAGAACCAGTTGGCCCATTCCATCACTCTGCTTTATGGTAGCTGATTGTTTTATGGTGTGCTAATCTGCTGCTGATTTCTGAAAAATGCCGGGATCGGGAATCCAAACTGATACTTGAGATTAGATCAGGAAAATTTGACAATTTCATATTTTGATCAGTTTTGTTGCTTTTGTCAAGTTCGTCCTGTTTAGCATTTAAAAGCAATAAACATAACATGAGGTTGAAATGGGTGTGTTTGCTTTGAAGATGGACGTGGGTGCATTGATGAGGAGGATTTAAATGGGTCTTTGACTAATGTTCTAGCTGTCATGATCTGCATGTCTTTATAGTTTTGGTCCTCATTGGTTTTGCCTTTGGATTATTTTGGGTTATTTGTTCCATACTAGTGTCCTGGTTATTTCTTGTGTTGTGCTCTTTGTGTATTTGTTTTAGAATCTTATGTTAGTTTTAGTCTTTTTGTTTCATGTTTTGTTCCCTCTGTGTTTATTTCTGTGTTTATTAGTCACCTTCCCTCAGTTCACTGCTTCAGTTCTTCCCCAGATTGTTCTGCATTCCTCAGATTAGTCACACCTGGTTCTCATCGCATTTTATCCCTCCTTCCAAGTTGGTCAGTTCAGTTTGCTTCGATCTTCCTGTTGCCAGGTCCTTCTGTCTGTGAAATTATCTGAAACATGAGACTCCTGTTCTCATTTCAGTGTTTAGGTCCAACTCCACCACAACACGACATGAAGCTTAATGAAGGTGTACCTGCACAATGTTAAAGTGTTGGACTTCTATGTGAACAGAACAGGAAGTTCTTTTATTTTGATATTTCCAGCCAGAAGTGTCCTTGTAATGTAGCAGCTAGCTTAGCAGTGACAGAATGTCGGAAGGAATTTAAATTTCTTTTGTTTCCTAAATGATCCAAAGGTCATTTAATACAGCTTTCATCTGGAGAGACATTCATGTGGTCATTATTATGAAGCGACAGCTAACATGAACAGATTGTTATGAGCCATTAACATCCCATAATAATCCACCGTCACTGGCTAATAATCAACCTCATGCTTTCACAGAAAAACATGCCGCAGATGTAGTCTAGAGCTCACATACTGGCTTCCATTTGCTCTTCATTTCTAAAGATAAAAACTGTTAATAAGACTCAAGTCACGGACCACAAGTCCAAGTCAAGTCTAAAATCTTTAGGGCTAAGTCAAGTCCTTTGTTTTTGTGAGTCAAGTGTCAGAGTCGTCTCAAACCTGAGTCTCCATCTCTGTAAAACAACTGCAACACAGGAAAATGTTTCATTTGGATGTTTAAGGGTTTCTTTCCACTTTTGCTGTGTTTAGGTAATTTAGCAGTTTGTAATAGTTGTAATGGTCATAAGAATTGAATGCTAATTATTTTAGCCCAGAGTAAGGTGCTATTGTATTGGTTATATTCAGTGTTGGCAGAAAAAAATTATTCATCAAGGTAAGACCAGGGGTGAAAGTGAGCCGGTACGGTCCAGTACTGCGTACGACTAAAAGATTCTGCGCCGGTAAGCAGTACCGGGAAGAGGGCAGAACGGCTGTCTGCTATGAAGCCGTCATCCAGAACCAGTTACGGCTGCAAAAATTCACGAGCACACAAAGAAGATCAGATCCGCTACCAATAGACAGTCTAAAACACGACTTAATCTGTTTATAAATGTAGCTTTTTTCCCCTCATTCCAAATAGTTTCTAAACTGTTCTGCTATGCTGGAGCCTCAATGCTCTTGCTTTGCTTCTCTCCCCTCGGCGCTCGAGGCTGTTGTGAACGGCCAGCCTTTAAAATGAGCATCGCTACGTTAAATGTCGCTCTGCTCGCTGCTAAATACCGCAGTTAAAAGCAAAGGTAGAGTAACTAGTTGGCTTTGATGTTATTTTGGTGAATTACAACAACACAGTACAGCTCGAAAACACCACTTATGACCAGAGAGTTCACATACACTACACGAGAGCGCATGCGCGCTTACCTCCAAAACAGAGCGGTTGCCCAGGAGATCGGTCCGCCGTTTGCAGGACGAACAATAAATCACTTACCATCTACAGACTTTTAAATAAAAACCGCGAAAACAAACGAACTGTCAAATTTTTTATTTAAATGAAATCAAAACTTGACCACAATGCAGAGAACAATAACTTCTTTGTTCAAAAGAAAAGACGGAAACTTGAAAAGTTATGCATCAGAAAATGGTTTATCATTGTTTCATACATGGCAGTTCTTTAACAATTGAAATATATATATATATATATACAGGGGTTGGACAAGGAAACTGAAACACCTGGTTTTAGACCACAATAATTTATTAGTATGGTGTAGGGCCTCCTTATGCAGCCAATACAGCGTCAATTTGTCTTGGCAATGAAATATACAAGTCCTGCACAGTGGTCAGAGGGATTTTAAGCCATTCTCCTTGCAGGATACTGGCCAGGTCACTACGTGATACTGGTGGAGGAAAACGTTTCCTGACTCGCTCCTCCAAAACACCCCAAAGTGGCTCAATAATATTCAGATCTGGTGACTGTACAGGCCATGGGAGATGTTCAACTTCACTTTCATGTTCATCAAACCAATCTTTCACCAGTCTTGCTGTGCGTATTGGTGCATTGTCATCCTGATACACGGCACCGCCTTCAGGATACAATGTTTGAACCATTGGATGCACATGGTCCTTCATTCTCCAACCCCTGTATATATATATATATATATATATATATATATATATATATATATATATATATATATATATGCATGCGTATATGCCCCCAGAGCCTCCCCAGCCCCCATCCAACCCCCCCCCCAGCTCCGCCCCTAAGTACCTGCAACAATTTAAAACTACTACTTTCACCCAGAATTAATATGCAGATTAATAATTTAATTAATGTACACCTGAAATAAAGTAAATAATAAGTAAATGTTTAATCGTAGTTTGCTTTGAACAGCAGTAGAAGAGCATTCAGAATATGTTCAGGTGTTTACTTGGTTCTCTGATAAAGGCAGGTCATTTTAGCAAGGGATGAAGCACAGAATCAAAAACCCTGCAAATGACAGTTGTCAATGAGGCCCAAGTTCATGGGCCCCCCTGGTCAGGAGGGAGCTGTACCACACCAAAAGCATGCATAATAACAAACAGCTTCATAAGCTCTCTGGAATGTGAAAGACTCTTGAATTTTTATGTTTTTATAAAGATTAAAAAAAGAAAATAAAACATAAACAGAATGAAGCTAAAAATGACCAAAGGGGATTCTGTGTACCCTCTCCTTGTTTATTACAATGACCCTTAGATATTGTCAGGTCATAAAAACTGAAATACAGACGACATGAGTCAAACTTGCTTTCACAATACAAAATGTGTTTGTTTAATGAGAAAAACAGCACATGTCTCTGAGAAGTCACGCATCTCCCTTTTTTCGGTCTGATCCATCCTCTCTCTTTACATACCTCTAAAAAGAATAGGAACCAATTAAAAGACAGCTCAGAAAAAGCCCCCAAAGGCCTGTTTGTGGTTTGAGGTTTGAACGTCAGACTTCTACAAAGTGCTGCAGGACACTGCCAGTCATTAGAAGGTGCTGAGCCACTAAGCAACAAATACTAGCCAGACAGCAACTGCTGAGTTTTGTACAGTTTTTAACAGGTTGGGAGGCTTGCTAAGGATTTTTCAACTAAAAGAGTGCCTTAATGTCATTTATACCTGACATGTTAGCCCACAAAATTAATATGCAGATTAATAATTTAATTAATGTACACCTGAAATAAAGTAAATAATAAGTAAATGTTTAATCGTAGTGAACACAGTCTCTAGTTTAAATCTGCTTAGTTTATCTTTAATTTGCATTGATATCTAAATCCCTCATAATAAAATATTATTTGTACATGTAACTTTCCAGAATACATTCCTCAGCATGTATAGTACAAGCTTTTCTCTCATTCTTGTTTTTTAATCTGCCAACATTTGGTTTCAATTAAGGGCCCATATGGGCACCCTTATCCCATCTGCCTCCCACCCCTGGGTTCCCTGTAGGGAACCCAACAAGATGGAAGGTTACACATGTGTACTCTCACTTTTATACCTGCGAGATGAAAGCTGCAGGCTGACAAACACCTTGACGGATAGAGTCAGAGACGAGAGCAGCTTTATGTGAGGTCTTACCTCGCTATGGAGCTCAGCTGCCAAAGGCGACTGGTCCCCAGAGGATTATCTGTGTCAAAATACGTTTAGAATAACTATTTAGTTAGAGCAATCCAAAGTGATGCATTTACTGTAAATTGCTTACTTTTATTATCAGTATGTTTATTTAGTAGGAAAAAGACATTAAGATTATTCACTAAATCACTGGTACATGCTAACTGGCACCTCTGCTGTCAATACTTTGTATTTCCTCCTTTAACCAGCAGGGCCGCACTTAATGTTTCACAAGCTTGGGGCATGCATAGGAATTTGTTCTGGGGACCCATATGGACATGGAAGGTAAATTTGTGTCTGGTGAAACATTTCTGTGTTGCTTTGGCTATGTGTTCTGGATGATTCTGCTAAAAGACACAATGATGACCCATTTTTAGTATTTCAAAGAGTTCTTGATGCCATGCGCTCTAACAAGGTTTACAGATGGCATAGACCTCCACTTGCCCTGAATCTTCTACCTCACAGCCTCATAGCTACTGCAGAACAAACATACAGAGAGAGCCTGCACCTCAGTGCAACCCTGCCTGTCTGCTAAGCATCATTCACTGGTTGTTGAATTGTTATTATGGTGTTGGGGCGCTGTAACAATGAGATAAAATTCTGCTGGCTATGTAGGGTTGCTGCTACAGGGCTGCAGATAGGGTCATGTGACAAAGTTAACCCTTTAGCCAGGAAGTGGTAAGTCCTCATAGAGTAAATGAACAGCTGTGAGCAAAACAAAGTTTGCTAATTTTGCAAATAAGAAATATGTAGTCAATACAGGTAATACACAATTTCTGTATGTGTTAAAAATGTTTTGCAACTGAGAAGTTGTCAAATGCTTTTTACCTGCTTATCCTTGCAGGCTGGTGGGGGAGATGATCCCAAACCCAAGGAGTCACTGAGGCAGGGTACACCCTGGAAAGGTTGCCTGTCTATCACAGGGACACACCAGACACACAACCATGCACACACGCACTTACAACTGTGGACAATTTAGTGAGAGCACTTAACCTAACATTCTACTTTTTGGACTGTGGGAGGAAGCTGCAGTACCCACAACATGCAAACCTCATGCAGAAAGACACCAGGACCTTCTTGCTGCAAGGCGACATTACCATGCAGCAAGCTGGGAGATATTGTGTAAAAACAAAGAGACAAGCCTGGAAAAGGTTACCTGTGGTCATGCTGTAGACGTTTCTGGAAAAAAGGTGCATTCCTGGTAATCTTTTAGCAAGTTTAAACCAAAGGTTTGTCATAAGCCAGGCTACTTCGACTTGATCCAAGGTAAAAAGAAGATTTTGAAGGTTTAACAGGTGAAATATGAAACCACTGCATAGTTTCTTCTTTTATTCTATAGTTCAGTCGCTGAACTCGGAAAAATAAACACATTCTCTGCTTTTACAGACACAATATTATAGAACCACGCAGCTTAAGCACAGGAAAAACACCCTCTTTATTAGCTTTGTAAGCTAAAAGACATTCTGTTGAGCTGTGTGTAAATATCCATTTACCAAATACTACGGATGCTATTGGCCGTTTGCTCATAGATAAATAAAACCCAGCTAGTTCCTTCAACATCTTAGTTTGTTGACTTAGTTTCGTAACTTTTAAAATCCCTCTAAAAACAGTTTTTGATGGAGCCTTTAAATATACTTTGACCCTGCATAGATTCACTTGAGGTGAAAAACACTAAAAACAGGTTGTGTAATTAATCCACTCAAAACTATCATGTAAATGATGATGAAAATCAATGAATATGAACATCTTGTTCAGTTAAAGCCTCTGCTTATTCAAGCATCCAGAGCTCACCACAAACTTCTATTTATTTTATTAGGATTTCATGGGACAAACCAACACAAAGTAGAGCATAAACGTGGCTTGCAATTTAAAAGACAAAAAATTTGCAGTGTATATGCGATCAACGCCCAAGCCAATATTTTGTAGAACCACCTTTTACTGCAATAACAGATTAAAGTGTTTTGGATTTTGACTGGGCCATTCTAATGCATGAATGGGGTTTTATCTATGTGTTTGTTAAGAGTTGATTCCCTGCTGGAAGGAGAACATCTAACACATGGCATTTTACCAGCAGGCCAGCTGTGTTAGGGTTAGGGATGGTTTTAGGGTTGGTGTCTTCATGGTGCTGATTGTTCACTAATGTTCTCTAACAAACATTTATGGCCTTCACAGAACATCCACTGGATTTCATTTAGGAGGATTAGGTTAAAGGGGCTGAATTAAAAACCACGCCACACTTTTCAGTTATTTGTTTGTAAAGAAGTTTCAGAACAATGTATCATAATTATGCTCTACTTTCTGTTGATCTATCACATACAATCTGAATGAAATACATTAAAGCCTGTGGATGGAGCATAATAAACCGATGAATCCAATAGAGCAAAGTAATGTTATTTATGCAGATTACTTTTAATTTAATTTGTCTTTCCTTCATCCTGTGGTTTTTAACACACACTTAATCCATGAATGGAAGGGGCTGCTTCCTGTCTCCACGGCAGACAATTCAATTCAATTCAATTCAGTTTATTTATATAGCGCCAATTCACAACACATGTCGTCTCAAGGCACTTCACAAAAGTCAGGTACATACATTCCAATTAATCCTAATCATTGAACAGTGCAGCCAGATTCAGTTATTTACTCAAATTGGATAAAAAGTTTTTCTGTCTAAGGAAGTGGCTGATAGCTGAGCGTTACCCTGGACAGGATCCCAGTTCATCATGGAGACACCCTACTGAACCACCATGCAGATTTTGTATGAAACAGAAGAGAAAATGCAACATTGGAGCTGTAGAGTTAGCTGTGACTCAAGGTTGGATCTACTGTTGTTACATGTTTTTATTTGGAAGCATCCAGTTGCACATCTCTGAGACATGCATCTTCATTAAAATCCATCCTCAGACTTATTGTTCTTAAAAATGCTCCCCTATGCTGATTCATAAAGTCTCCTTTGTCTTGGACAGCTATCCACATGTCTTCCTCACTATTAGTTCACACTGAGCTTCAATGAGAATCAAACTAGCATCTGCCTAATTATTACTGATAGTCAATGTTTTTCTTATACCTTAATATGACTAAATATATGATTCTTCTGCTGTACTACATCTAACCGAAACTTTTCTACCACTGATTCACCTTTAGCCCACACACTTAGATACCTTTTGTAATTTTAGAGCCGTTTTGTTTTGTGATTTCTGGTAGATGCATGTTTAGATTTAAAATGTGGATAAGTAAAAGAACCAGGCATGTTTGAGCCTAAAGCCTGTGTTTTTAATTTAAATTATTATATGAGGCAGAAAATTGGTTGCATATAATGCCTGAAGGCCATATGTAAGGTCATGCTGCATATCTCTTGTAGTGATCTCTACTTTGTATTTGATCCAGTTGCCCTAATCATGGCCATATTTGTATTTGCTTGTTCAGATGTGCAACACTTCTGGTAGTTTTCTTTATTTCCTGGAGAGGAGGAAGTAGCCAATCAGCTTTAACCATAAAACAATGTTTTGCTCCAAATGTTTACTTGTTCACTTCCTCACTGTTTCGTGCTCACTGAATCCAGGACTACAGCTGTGATCGGAAGTTTACATACACTCATTACGCACATAAAATAATTCAACATGAGTCAGATTGGATGGAGATCATCTGTGCACATTATTTTTTCAAGTATTGTGCTACATGTTTCCAGTTGGATGTAAGTCTGGACATTGACTGGGTCATACACATAGGGTAGTACTGCAGGAAGATGAACCTAAGCCCCAGTCCCAAGTCTTTTGCAGCCTCTAACAGGTTGTTGTGTGGATGACCTGTTCAGTTGTGATGTGCACTGCTTTTCCTTTCTTTGTGGACTTATGCAATACCATGTGTGTTTTATATATAAAATCTAATTAAGATACATTGAGAGTTGGGCTTGTAATGTAACAAAATCCAAAAAGGTTTAAGGGGTATGAATACTTGTGCAGGGTACAATATATAGTGGTCAATGTGAACACTGCAATTTGGGTCCTTCTTGCTCTACAAAGTGTTTATTTTTAGAAACTTTCATATAAGTCAAAGATCAGCTAATAAACTCCTAACAGCATGCAAGGCTGAACGGGTCCTTTACCTCCTTGTCCTATTGTCCATGGACGTGGATACCAAACTCCACCCGGAGTCACACACACACTGTGGAAACACACAAACTCACACACTTCCTGTGGGTATGCATCCATCCGAGTATCAAGGTGGAAGGTGAGCTTTTCCCATTGGGTTGGGAGCCCAGCCAGTTTTCTTTTCATTACTCTAGCTGGAGGCTGAGTCTCCACAATCACAAAACCTTTATTTTTATCGACATGTGCAGACGAAGGCGGCATTCCAGGGAATTAGGCTCAATTTCACTTGGCCTCCAGTGATTTCAGGGAATACCATGCTGCCTAAAACTGCACCCCTCCTACTTTAGCTTTTTTTTGGCATATAAGAACATATTTCTTTTTAAATATTATATTTGTGCTTGTTTTTTTTCTTGAGCATTTCATCTTATCTGTGCAGACAATTAAACACAGGAAATGATATCCAGTGCCTATTTAAGTCCCCTTACATTACAGCCACAAACTGCTGTATTTTATTGGAATTTTTAAGTGATTGACGAAGACAAACTAATCAATAAATGTGACATAAAGTGACATATATTTTTTTCAAAAATCTTTAAATCTTTAAATAAACTGCAGTGCAACCAACTGCCTTTCAAAAGTCAACTAATTACTAAATCAGGTCCATTGATGTTTCATTTAATGTCAGAGTGTAAATCCAGCTGTTCTATGAAGGCCTCAGAGGTTTGTTAGAGAACTTTAGTGAGCCAACAGTATCATAAAGACCAAGGAACACAGCAGACAGGTCAAGTTAGGGAGAAGTTTAAAGCAGGATCTGGTTTTTAGAGAATATACCAAGCTTTGGACATCTAACAGAGCTCTGTTCCATAACTCTGGATGATCGAGTGGTATGAAGAAAGCCATTATTCGAAGAAAACTACAAGTCCTGTCTGACGTTTTTAACAAGCAAACATGTGGAATAAGGTGATCAAAACTGAACTTTTCATCCTGCATGCAAAATGCCATGTATGACAGATAAGTTGTGCACAGATGTGCTTCTTCCAACTGAGTGTGCTTTATGTACTTTTTGAAGAATGGGCAAAAATTTTAGTCTCTTCATTTTCAAAATTATAGAGACATCCCCACTAAAAGAACTGCTGTAATTACAGCAGAAGGTGATTCTATAAAGTATCGGGGTACCCATGAGGGCTGAATTGGAAAACCATGTATCGTTTTCCTTCCACTGGAATGGGACAAAATGCAAAATTAGTATGAATATGGGATGAAAAGAAATCTGAAATTATTATACCCTGCCAGAAATAACATGTACCATATCAAAACAATGTCTCCTCTCTGTATAGAAATGCTGATTAATTATTAATGCTAATTGAACAAGAGAAGATATTGATTTTAAAACGTTTTTGCATTTTTATGCTCATATTTATTGTGTCTACAAACACTAAAGCTGGTTGGAAATTCATTTTGCAGTTACTTAGCAGGGTGAAACTGTTCTGCACCAGTCAGTCACCCTTTCCTTTTGAACACTCACACTTCATCTTGTCCTTCTTGTTCATTTTTTAATTGCAGTTATAAAAATGGCCAAATGGTGCCTTTGATGAGGAGGGACATTCCTGGCATCTCTCAGATGTCTACGCTGCTCTGTGGTAACCCAACTCTGGTTGAAAGCATTTTCCTTCGAAAAAGAGGCAGCTCGCGATCGACAAGGTGCTGGGGCACCTGCAGCTCTGATGCAATAGTGACTACAGATTGGTCCTGGATGTTACTCAACACCATGCCTCAACACACACACACACACACACACACACATGCATCCAACAAAACACACTGTTACATACGCAGAGTACATTTTATGCTGCTGCTTGCCCCATTTTTATAGATGCCTCAGAGTTGTAAGGTGAAAACGAAGACAGCTGTTCCTATAAGTCTTGTCATCAATTTGTCCCGGTCATTAAAATGGTCTGTAATTGGCCTAATTGTGGTCAATCATGCTTGCCAATGGTGCAGAAAAGTGCAGGGTATCCCTTTACAAGAAGACGGGATGATGAAGTTGGAGCGGGCTGCTCTGCTTCAGAACAATGATTGCTAAATATGATCTTCATCTAATCCCAACCACAAATAACCTGTTTGATCAAAGAGAAGACCAATGATTCACTAATGCATCACAGACTGAGACAGTCTGAGGATGTCTTTGTTAATGTCAGTTTTACAGGACGACCTCTGAACAGTTTCTTATTTTCTGTTAATGTTTCTGTGAATGTTTCTGTGAATGTTAATGTTTAATCAAACACATCACTGCATAAACCATCATGAAAATCATCCTAGAGGGTTTTTCCACCAAAGCAGATCTAGAGCTGCTTTCCTATCTGGCTTTGTAAATAAAAAACCTCATAAGACACAATGAATTTGCGTTATTCATGCAACAATCCATCCAGCCATTTTCTATACCCGCTTGTCCCATACAGGGTCAACAGGGAGCTGGTACCTATCTCCAGCAGTCTACAGGAAAGAAGAGGGGTCCACCCTGGACAGGTCGCCAGTCCATCGCAGGGCAACATAGAGACACTCATGACAAACAACCATGCACACCTGAGGGCAATTCAGAGAGACCAATTAACCTCACAGTCATGTTTTTGGACTGTGGGAGGAAGCCGTAGTACCCGGAGAGAACCTATCCATGCACAGGAAGAACATGCAAACTCCATACAGAAAGACCCCGGCTGGGAGTCGAACCCAGGACCTTCTTGCTGCAAGGCAACAGTGCTACCAACTACACCACAATGCAACCCTTAGCAATTAGTCAACTCTTTTTAAAGTTTCAGCTCATTGCCTTTAGTTCCCTGTTATTGAATAAACTAAAAAGTAAACACAAAGGAGACTTGTTGTGTTTACCACATTTTCAATGGTTCTTGGTTTCCATGAGCCCGTGATGAAAACAGTTCTTTGACCTCGCCCGGCAAAGAGTTGGTAACAAGATAGCGCTGACTCTTAAGAGGCAGTTTTAGTGGATTCCACAGTTGAAGCAGAAGGAAGTAGCACTAGCCTTGTTTTAGCATCTGGATTTGTGGGGAACCAAAAACCCTTGGTGAGGTCTACTGAATCTAAACGTTGCCAGGTGGTCTTCATAAGGTCACGAGTGACACTGGAATAAATTGGCTAATCTGTATCTCTGTGAAGACCATCAATCAGGCTGACTGTATTGCTTATATTATCGTGTTTTATAAAGTATGTGTATGCCATTACTTTGACAGACTGACAGAGAAGCGAGAAAAGTGCGCTGCAAGACACTTGAACCAGAACAAATGCACACAAGTGGACTTTTAGAGCTCAGGTGATGTGACAGACAGTATTTTCAGAATGACGTTTTGACAGCTCTATTACTATAGTGCATTTAAACTTTGAGCTGTTTGTATTCACTGCTGCTGTTTACAAAATCTCTCCATGCCTCCCCCCCTTAGGAGAATCAGCAGGGAGAGGAGGAGGAGGAGAAGAGGAAAAACACTGGAGCATTGCTGGCAAACCATCTAGGTTATGACACAGAGGTCTGTTAAAGAACGTCAGTTAACAAACAGCAACATGAAGACCAAGTTGTGGGGAAGGGTCAGACTATAAAACAATATCCCAAGCTCACAGAGCACTGCTTAGTCCATCATCTGAACATGGAGAGAGAATGACACAATGAGACACCGCAAAACTACCAAGACAAGGAGAGGATTAATCAAAGAAGCAGCCAAGAGACCTTTGGTAACTCCGGAGGAGCTGTGGGTATCCACCGCTCAGGTGAGAGAATCAGACTGGACAATTATTAATCATTTACTCTTCACAAATCTGGAAGAAGTCAAGATTACTGAATTGATGAAAGAAAGCCTTTAGAAATCTAACAGTAGTTTTTCACAAGCGACGTAGTGGACCTTGCAGATGTGAAAGGAGTTGCTCTGGTCAGATGAGTCCAAAATAAACATTTTTGGCCAACACAGAAAAACTATTTATGACAGATAGCAAAACCCCTAGTGACACCATCCCCATTGTGAAACATGGCAGTGGCAACATCATGGTTTGGGGATCTTTTTTTTTCATTAGAGATAGAGACGCTGATCAGAGTTGATGGGAAGACAGATTAAATGTTATCCAAGGCAATCCTGACCCAAAAAACTGTTGCTGCAGTTCAACTGAGGTTCACCTTCCAGCAAGACAACGACCCTCAACATTCAGCCAGGCTATTCTATTCAAGTAATAGAATAGCTTTCAACTAAATTTAATTTCTAAATCTCTGTCAAAACTTGAAAATTGCTGCTCACACTCTTCCTCGGGTCTGACCGAGCCTGAGCTGTGTGCAGAGAACAATGGGCAAGAATTTGTCTCTGGATGTGAAAAGCTGGTAGAGACATCCCCAACAGACTTGATGCTATAATGGCCATTTTACAAAGTATTGACTCAGGGGAACTTAAGGCTGATGATGTGTACAGATGATTGAATAGTTCCTTTATGCATTATACAGGATTTAAAGTCAGTTCAGTTGTGTTAGAGGGGGTGACCGTGTTCTGTCAGTTATAAAGACTGCACAACATAACACAAAGTGAAGGAGGTAGGGTGTGGCAGCGAGGTTTCTACAAGTTTTTAAGGAAGTGTGCCGGTGGCCTGGCTGGGTCAGGTCGACTTGGATGCACACTGCAAGGGGAGAACTTTGTATTAAATTCATCTCCCTTCCAAATTGTTTCCAGGTTCCAGCCATCAAAACACTGTCACATCACCAACTCGTCTCTGCTTTATTCTCCTCCCTCCCTCCTATCACATATAAATCCCTCCATTCTTCACACTGGGTCTTCGCTTACATAAACAGAGAGAAAAAGGGTGGGTGGCTGTGCAGCCTGGCTGTCTGAGCTGTGTTTAGGTGTGCAGCTGGTGGTACAGTTATGTGTGCAGACGTTTCTCCAAAAATCTGACCTTCAAAAATGCAACGCTTGGAATAATTTAGGTGTAACTGGAAATATTTCTTGTGATTTCATGCACGGTTGAGAGCGGTTATCAGTCTTTTTGAAGTGGTGGCCTGTCTCATTTGGAAACTAAATAAATTGCTACTTTCACTGAGCTGTTTAAAATTAGCTTAACTGATTAAGGGAAATAGGGAAATTATTTTAACCATCCATGACTATTAACGCTCATTTAAAATGCCTTTTTCGTTTTCTTCCAGTCTGTCAAAATGCGTTTGTTTTTTTTTTTTGCATCAAAAACATTAAAAGTATGGTGGAAACTAAAGTCTTTCAGCACATATCTAAATCAGATTTTTAGCCACCACCTTAGAAATCTCTGATGTTACTCTGGGGGAATCAAACCTGAAGAGCTCTACTCAAAATTCGACTCCAAGGCTGTGGCTCTGGGTTCCAGCTGTGAGCAGTTTGATGGTTGGCTGAGTTCAGACAGCAAAAACAACCTCTCCCCTGCGTGTCAGGCCCGAGGTAAAAGGTTCTGGGAGTCAGTGAAAGGTCAGGAAGTGAAAGTGCTCCTATTCTCCAGCCTGCGACGTGGAGATGCTACAAGGGGTTACTTAGGGCAATGCCTGACTCTGCGTCCCAGTCAAAAAGTTGAAGGTCAATTAGAAGCAAATGACCTCCATAATATTCACTCTGTTGCACGCCTCTTCCATATTTTGCTTTGTGTTCCAGTACTTGATCTGACCCTGGCCAGCTCTCTCTCACTTCACATCAGTCAATAACAATGATTCATCTAAGAGGTCCTAAAATTGACTGAATCCTTTGGGAATGAGCCTTATGTACCACTGCTTTCACAAAGTTACCCCTGTCCCTGTAATGCAATCTCTCTGTTGATTCTGCAATAATCTAGCTCCACTGGGGGGGGGTTGCAACTTTAAAAATAGACATCCAGCGGGACACGAAGGGCTCCATTTTCCTCTCTTCTTTTTTTCTTTGGAAAAAATCAGGAGGTTCAGGGCCGAATTTGCCAGCCATCCACCTCTTTCATCTCAGTCTGCTATAAAACAACGACTAGTTTAAAGTTCAACACTCTTTCAGAAAAAGTTTATCGAGCATCTCTCTAACGTTCTTCGGCATACAACAAAATTCATAGCGCTTCTAGTGGATTTAATTTTAAGCTAGTACATTAAGTTTGCAATGTTTCAGTTATCTAATTTTAAAAGGTTCACATCAGAAAACCACATGAAATAAATAAAACTAAACTAGGTATTTAGCTAAATATTTTCCACAACCTGTAATACATTTTATTCAGACAACCCCTGTGTAAATGTTTAAAAAGTATAAATTAAATAAGTTTATCATTGCTTCATGTAGAGATGAATATCTCCTTCCCCTTGAACATGTCTCCTAGTAAGTTAGGGAGTGAGGAGACAGTCTCTGACCTCGGAGTCCATGGGTGGATGCTGGGTGGTGGAGGGGCTGGAAAGAAGCAGAAAGCAGGCAGGATGCAGCAGTGGGGCACTAAATGCAGAAAGTTACATTAAGCTTGCAGTTTAAATAGACTGCCCAAACTGGTGAGGTATGTGTCGTGGTTTGTTGGACTTTGCATTTATGTCATCATGTAAACATGTTTATCATGCATTTAGAGTTATAATCTTTAGTTTTTGCGTTTCTCATTTAGGTTTCCTGATTTGTTTGTGTTAGTCTGATCCTTTCTGTACCGTGTTCCTGTTTTCGGTCTCATTTTGTCTTTGTATTTCAGTCACTCTCATTATGAGCTCTTTTCTTGTATCTTTGAGTCTCTCCTCTTGAATATGTTCCTGGTCTCTGGTTCCCCTTGGATTGCCAACGTTGTTCAGTATGTTGTATTTGCTCTGTAGTGTGGGTAAACAATCGTATGTGATGCAGCAGCAGAGCTCAAGTTGACAGCCTCTAGTAGCTTGCAGGTGTCACACTATGTTTGCAACCCCTGCAGAAGAAAACAAGACATGATCTTAAAAGGTTGGTTAGGCGAATGGTAGCTGCATATCGCACTGGGGGTGTGGCACACACAAAATCACAGACACTATAACAGCAACACGTATCAGGAGTTGAGTTGGTCATGAAATCCAATACCAGTACTCTAAAATGCATTGATGGGAACCCTGATCCAATCCAAAGAGAGAAATGACAGAATGACTCTACTTAAGTTGCACCCTTTCTAGGTTCTGTACCTGGAGACCTGGATGGACTCCATGATGGGGGCACTACATGTAGATGCTGCCCCATACAGACAAAAGCATGTTATACGCTATACCCTCCCTTAATCATTGACTCCACCCACCCCCCCCAAAAAAAAGAATCAGCCTGATCCAGTCCCAGAGGGGAAATATTATATTATATAATTATTATAGTATATTATATATAATATATAATATTATTATATTATATTATATAAATATAATTATATTATATAATATTATATTATAATATTGGGGAAATATTGGTAACTTTCTTTCACAGGTAAAATTTGCCTTAATAATTGTAGATGTCAGCGGCTGTTCACGCTTTTACAAAAAAACATTTAATGCCAACGCAGTGAGCTGCTATTGCTTCACGTTTCTGAGCCAAAAAATAACTTAGTATTGCTGCTATAGCAGGAAACATACACAAACCAAACATAATTTTCAGCAATCATTAAAGAACTGACAGTTAAAGCACCAAAATGAAACCCCACATTTCCTGAAAGAGGATATATAGCTTCCCTTAAAGCAGTTGGTCACGGAAGAGAAGTTATACATCCCCCAGTGGCACAATGACAGTGCCCCCACAGGAAAATATTTCAAAGATTTCAGAGCAGACTGTATGACAAGTACAGATATCACCGGTGCATTCAGGAGAGGAAGAGGAACAGTAAAAAGATAAAACAACTTGCAAAAGATGCTGGCAAGGGATATAAGTGATGTGAGAAGGAACTGTGTATTCAGAGTGGAAAACTGTCAAATAACAGGAGCAGAGGCAGGTTTGCTGAGATGGATAAAGAGATATTTGAAATCTTGGGGGAGAAAGAGAAGCAGAGAGAGTGAAGGCGTCTGTCCGAGTACGTCTGGAGCCAGAGCGAGGACATGGCAATGTTGCACACAGATGCGAGGAATGATGCCGTCACTTGCACCCAGCGGGAGAATTCGTTCGCCTCGCCAACTTTCTCCTGCTCACAAAACTTTTAACATGTCATCCCCAGAGCATCTGTTTCTGAAAACAAATGAGGAACATGTTTTGTTGTCAGGCAAGAAAAAACATTTTCCTGTCAGGAACTCCATGGAGAAACAGGGAACGCAGTTAAAGAAGCCATAGAAGAAGGCAGCACTTTGAATCAGTTTAATCAAAAGGTTTCAATTATTATTTTTTTGTCAGACCAGACAAGGACCCTGAAGAAGTACAAACTTGCTCACAATACATCGCTCACTACTGATTTTATTCAAACTGCCACATAAAATCAAACCTTTTTAAAATGTTTTTTCACCTACTCCATAGTGTGCGAGAAGTTTCACGTTTAACTCCTTAAATTTTAAAGTATTGTAAATGACATTATTTTTCCCGCAAAATTTAAATGCGACAATTCATATTTATTAAAATGCATTTACAACTGCTTTAGTGCTAAAATGGTGGAAGAGTTGAGAGGAGAAGAGAAGCTGGGAGAAAAGGGGGCGAGACAGCCGTGCTATGGGAAAGCGTTTTGGGGAAACCAAATTAAGGAGAAGAAAGGCCGGACACAAAGGCCTTTGAAAGCAGCAGACAGTTCCCTTGACATGAGCCTTAAAAGAGATGCTGCCGCCAATGCCAAGAAAGAGGAGCCAGAATAGAGGGAGAGAATAGGGAGAGACTGAAGAGAAAGAAGTAAAGTTTAAGGAAAAGGGTGGCCTGAGAGGAAAAGCACAGAGGAAAGTGTGTGTAATGCACAATCAAAGAGGAAGAGAAGGTGGACAAAAAAAGATTAAAAGCTCTCTGGGTTGATTGTCTGCAAGACAAAATCATTGTAAATGTCCATGAAACTTTGTGAATATGCCTGCAAACTAATGCATGTGTGAGGAACTAAAAGGTGATGTATTCTGACTCAGTAACTACACAGATGGATGTTAGGGTTGGGTGAGGAAGAGAAAACAGCTTGAATTTCAATTGACTGTTTAGTTAAACATTTCCAATATGTGACTGAAGATCTCAGTATGTTACATTATGTGCAGCTCATGAATAGTGAGCAAGTAGCTTTAATGGTTAAATGCACTCACTGTGTTTCTGCCATCGGCGCTGATACGTTAAGATTCTGGTTACGTGCGGACCATAAAAGGATCTAAGCGCATCTGTAAAATGCTGATATGTCACAACACCTTGCAAAAATACTGAACTTTTTCTCATTTTGTCATTTTAAAACTGCAATATTTCAAGGATTTCATTGGGATTTTATAAGATAGACCAGCAATGAGAACTGCAAAATTGTGAAGTGTCAGAAAAATTACCTATGACTTTCAAAATTATTTGCAAATGAAAATCTTAGGTAATAATCTCGGAGCTGCAAGTATCGAAAGAAGTCAGTGTTCTCCAGTTGTTCTCCAGCTCTTCTTTGGGGGGGTTGTGGTAGTCCTGGCGGTGGTCCTCCCATGGTTCCTGTGCTCTGGGGGGCCTATGGATGTCTGCTCAGGTCTCCTCCGTGTCTGTCTCAGGTCCGGGGTGGCAGGTCTGTGGCTCCTCACACTCGTTATTACACATTTTTATGGAGAAACCTTGTATACACAATTGTGCTCACACTTACACCCACTGGTGTTTAGATTCAGGTGTTAACACCGATGTTATATATTGAGCCACATTTACCACTAAATATATCTTGAATTCATTAGTACCGTGCACTTTTCGGTTAGTCTCCTCTATTATTTTCTCCTTCTCTCCCTTTTTCCTTTTTGCCACACCTCTCTCTCTTTCTTGCTTCTTTTTTTTTTCCTTTTCATTTTCGTCTCCATTACCATTGTAATTGAAATAATCCCAAAGTAGTTTCTAATAAAGTTTCTTTTATAAATATCAAGCGGAGCATTATAGCCTTAACCATAATGCTCCACTTGAGAAAGTAAATCCGTTGGGCTTCTCCTTGACACTCAGACAACAATTCTGCCCAACAGGACAAGGTAAAAAAATAAAAGTGGCACCAAAGGCTGAGACACTGATACTATCTAAATGAGGATTGCTGGTTTAATGTTCTAAAACTGTGTTAATGTCAACATTAATGCTGCAAAGACTTAACAACGCACAATTTCTGAGAGACATTCATGTGTACTTCAGGATACTGCTATCATGTTCATGTGTATAAGAGACAATGTGCAACAAAACTAAGAAAAACATTTTAAATCTGTTAGATTCCAGCTAATGCAAGGAATTAAAATAATTGTTCAAAACATGGCCGTGCTACTGCTACTGCCTCTGTTTGTTGCACAGATCTCACACAGAAACCCATTCATATTATTCCTCCCTCCAGGCTCCGCCTGCACTATCCACCCCTGCCTTGGCACCTCTTTTTGCCTAACCATGTAGTGAGACGGTTGCAATGCTTTCACATTCTTTAACAACCACAAATTTCAACTTATTTTTGAGATTTGGGGACCTGCTGGAAGGTGAACCTCCATCCCGGTTTCAAGTCTTCTTCCAGGATTGTCCTGGATTTACCTCCATCTATCCCTGTCCCTTCTGAAGAAAAGCCTCCACCGTATGATGCTGCAACCACATTGTTTCACTGGGGTGATGGTGCGTTCAAGGAGAGTGCAGTGTTAGTTTTCTGCCATATGCAGTATTTTCACGCAGACCAAAAAGTTCAATGTTGGTTTCATCTGACCAGAGCACCTTTTTTCATCTGTTTCTGCTGTGTCCCCTACATGGCTGGTGGCAAACTACAAATGGTACTTTCTTTAAGTAATGACTTTCTTCTTGCTCAGAAGAACACAACTAAACCAATTTCTCCCTGCTGGGCTGCAGATCTCTGCAGTTCCTCCAGAGTTACCACAGGCTTCTTGGCTGCTTTCCTGATTGATGCTCTCTAGGGTTTGCCGGTGGTCCATCCTCTTCCCATGGTCAGATGATGGATTTACCATGGCTAACCCTGCTTTAAACTTCTCCACAACATTCCCCGTCTGCTATGCTCATTGGTCTTCATGATGCTGTTTGTTCTCCAACAAACCTCTGAGGCCTCCACAGAACAGCTGAAGTTAAATTACATAAAGGACACTTGATTTTATTTATTTGTATTGAGGCAAAAGGGGCGAATTACAAGTGAATGCCACACTTTTCAGATTTTTATTTGCAAATAAATTTGGAAATGTGTCCATCCTTCTACTTCAGGTTTATTCACTTCTTTGTGCTGTTTACCGCTTTCTGAAGTATCCAGACAATTAAATTCATTAAAGATGGTGGTTGTTAAGTAAAAAATGTGGACACACATTGCGTAGTCTTTTTAATGCTTACTTTATGTGTGAAGTACCCATAAAAACAAACTTTACCATCTGAGAAAGTCTCAGGTACAGTTTGCCATGAACAGCTTGACTTTTATCTTCAACATGACATTAACAAGGTTAATTGAAGCCACATAAAGTAAAACATAAAAGGTTGAAGTTCTGTTTGGCAAAGTGACAACAACATGAGAAGGTTTGGAATCTCGAAATAGGTCAAAAGGGAAAAATAAGCTGAAACAGGAATGGATCGACGGAGGTGCGGCGGCACGCCTTTAATCACGGTTAGTGCTTGTGCCGACACACACCGTATAGTCGTAATCCACACTGAAAGAGTTGTCATCATCCCAGGAGGTGGGGGTAGGAAAGCTGCACAGAATCGATTGAGGTGAGGGACTTTCCTCCACTCTCTCTCCCCAGCGGCGGCGCACATTGAGCGCCCACAGCCGGGTCCACCAAGGCCCCCTTTGTGCTGGTAATCAGCAAGTGGTGAGTGATGGCGGTGCGGCCTCCCGCTCTCAAGAGAGGCTGTATGGTCAGGATTGGGGGGGGGGTGGCTGGCTAGTGGAGAAGGTGCAGCACTGGAATATCCTGGAATGTTCCCAGAGCTAAGAGAGGGTGCGAAAGACTAGAAAGGAAAGGAAAGGATAGCAGTGAAGCTGCAGCATCTACTCTGGCCTCACAGGTGCGCGGCAGAAGGAATGTGCTGATGACTCAACTGGCTTTGACCCATCAAGGAAGCAGCAAAGAAAAAAAGCGTAGGAATTGTCTGGATTTCACTTTTTATCTTTCCAGTCATCACCCAACCATTTCTGGATTTATTTGACAGAGTCCAATTAAAAAAACTGATGTCATCTGTGCTCTAGCCAGCTTCCCCGTGTGTTGATCAGAATAAACACGTGTCTTGACTCAGTAAGGCTCGCCAAGACAGAGTCTTAAGCCCTGAGTGACGAATGAACGTCTAGACAATGAGCAGACGTCGAAACACATCCGAGTTGCTTTATCTAGGGAACTGCCAGATTGATGCGAGAGGTCAGAGATCAGTCTGCTTCCCCCCACAGCACCATCACTGCTCTTTTCTCTCCTCTCCCGTTGTTTGCCGCTCTCCCACGCTCCTTCCGTCACAAACACACCTGTGTTCCAACACGCAGCCAGATCCTTTTCTCTCTGATACGTACAGGAGCATTAATACACACACACACACACACACACACACAGACACAGATTCCAAGCCTTCCCAGCTGCTTGTGCACCTGGGCTGCCAGCTGTCAACACCGTGGTAACTGGCATACAGCAGGCTGTGTCACTATCACCTGGCCCATCAGCTTCAGAAAGAGAGAAAGAAGAGAGCACAAAAAGAACCCAAAAGACAGAAAGAAAACAACCGGAAAGGCAGAGAGGCGATGGACTGTGAATGATTGTTACGAAGATAGAGGGGATGAAGAGAACCGATGGGAGCAAACGTCAACAACCAGAGGAGCAACAAACCAGCCATCGGTTTGGATGTGAAGAAAGGAGAAATCTGTTCACACTGACATTTCTGCTGCGTTTGCACCTCCTTTCCACATGCAAATGGAGGTTTTGCTGGGATTTTTAAAAACTGTAAGGGTGGAGAAAAAACAAGCTTTTTCCAGCAGCAATAAATGTGGGATTTCGGAAAGATTATTCATGCCCTTATTACCCCTTGCCTTGAATATTCTAACATGCTGTATTTCACGGTCAAACAGACTTTCCTCTCTCACCTTCAGCTTGCCACAAATGTAGCTCGATCGCCCAGCTAGGAACCATCACTGCTGGCTGCTCTTTACTGGCTCTCTGTCTGCTACAGAATTGATTTTTAAATAGTTTTATTTGTTTTTAAATGTCTTATTGGCCTTGCTCCACCCATACCCTCCTTCACGGTGTCTAAGGTCAGCGGACCTGCTGCTCCTGGCCGTTCCAAAGCTGAAGCTGAAGCTCAGAGGGGGTCTTTAGCAGTTGCTGCCTCTAAGTACGTGTCAGACTATGAGGGGTCAAAGTAACAAAAATTGACTTGAAATGAATCGAAGGTGTGAAATACTGAACATGGTAAAACTGAGTGCAGTAAAAACCAATATGTGATTAATTTCACCTCTAAGAAAATTAGAATCCGTCAATTTGGAGTTCATTAAAATGAGCACATGTTAAATATTAATGTTATAAATATTAAGGTTATCAAATTTAACGTTGCCCGTTTTCATTCCATGATTTTAGCGCCTTCACTTTTAGCACTTCAGTTTTATCATTTATCACAGTGTAATGTTTGTTACTTCCGGTAGATCGAAATACGGCAGCAGCCCCGGCACGACAGCGGAGTTTTTTAGTGCGTGACCCACAATTTCCCAAGATTCATTGCAGTTGGAAGAAGATTGGTCGAGCTCGGGCTGCAATGCGGACGACAGTGGCAAAAATTGTGAATAAAAATGTTAATAATACGCTTTCTGTGACCCCAAATAAACTTTTAAGATGTTTTTAGGCCAGAATGCAGGTTTGTTGAACTCAAATGTCTACTCGGTTTATTAAGATTTCACTTAATTTAAAAAAAGAGATTCGCCGTTTCTCTGCGCCAGCTCCCTTCGGCAGCTGTCAGCCAACTGAGCAGTTTTCCTCCATCTTCCACAGAAGGCGCCTGATTCCCGTGTTGAACCAACCACTGTGTTTAACTACTGGGTGGAATCCACATTTGTCATTGTCTTTTTCCTTGTTTCAATGGAAATAAACCTTTGAAAAGATATACTCTTGTTTGTATATTGGACTCTTTTGAATAACAGGCTACTGCCTAAACCACAAACCCATGGTGCGCATCAGTGATTATTTGAGTTAAGTCCTTAGTTTGGTTGATTTGTTTCCTTTGACAGATAGTCACCACACACATAGCCTGAAAATAATCCTACAGTATCCCACTCATATTGACAATTTTTGAGAGCGCTGCATGGCTAGTTCTGGACCCTAAAGAACTTCCAGCAAATCACTGCAGTACTGTTGAAAATACATGTGAATGGCTGTGGACTACAAGTACTCTGCTGTCGCGCCAGGGCTGCTGCCGTATTCCAATCTACCGGAAGTAACAAATATTACACTGTTAACGCGATGAATGATAAAACTGAATTGGTAAAAATGAAAAATCAAGGCAGTGAATGAAAATGGGCAACATTAAATTTGATAACCTTAATATTTATAACATTAATATTTAACATGTCATAATTTTAATGAACTCCAAATTGACGGATTCTAATTTTCTTAGAGGTGAAATTAATCAAATATTGGTTTTTACTGCACTCAGTTTTACCATGTTCAGTATTTCACACCTTCGATTCATTTAAAGTTAATTTTTGTTACTTTGACCCCTCATAGTCAGAGAGGCTCCTTTTCTGTCTTCTTTTAAATCCCTTTTTTTTTTAAACTCATCTTTTTTCCCGGGCGTTCAACATGAGTTGTTGGTCTGTCTACTAGTGTTTTTTCCTCATTTACTATTCTACTTATTCTCTTAGTGTGCAGCACTTTGGTCAACCATTTGGTGTTTTTAAACATTGGATCTGATTCCACGTCCACCATCCACACACACGGAGATGTTCCGGAGAAGACGCCCTGCTCCTGACTGTGCCTCTCCGCCTTATTTCTACAGCCCATAATCCTTTGCATGTATTATGTGCACAAATTCAAGACCAGCTTTCTTACATGCAAACATCTGGTTCCTTGCAGAGCAAATAAAAAAATCATCTGGGAACTTCTTTCGCAAACGATGCAACAAGTACTGGAGCTTCACAGGAACATGCCTGCAGGTGTGTGTTTGTCAAAACAGACAACAAAGAAGAAATGTAGCTAAATTGCAAACCGTTAGCTTCAAAAACACAGCTTGCTGCTGCCCGCTTTACTGTAATTTCCATTAACTTACAGGAAGCTGGACCAACATTAATCCTCCAGCAACACTGCCAGATATAAGGTGGATAATCAGAGAGAGCTTCATTTGGGACTTCAACAAGTGTGTGTTGATCATGTGTGTATTCATGCTTTTGTTGAACCAGTAATAACTGGTTGTGCCATCCTCGGCCACAGCAACTGCCATCAGTCTTTCACGTCACTGCAGACACATTTGGTCCACTTTCCTTTGTTCTAACACATATGAGAGGTTTTGAAGCATGTACTACCTGCTTAAGGTCATACATCAGCATCTTAATACAAGTTCAGACTTTGACTAGGCCACTCCAAAAGCATCATTTTGTTTAGATTTTTGTTGGTTTGTTTTTTGAGCCGTTCAGAGGCGGACTTGCTGCTGTGATTTGGATCATTGTAATGCTGCATAACCCAAGTGCATCTGAACGTAAGGTCCTGGATGGACATTCTCCTTTAAGCGTTTCTTCTGGAGAGAGATGAATTCATGATTCCATCATTCATGGCAAATCCTCCCAGTCCTGAAGATGCACAGCAGCCCCAGACCATTTCACTGCCATCACCTTGTTTGAATGTCGGTATCATGTTCTTTTTCTGAAATGCTGTTAGTTTTACACCAGATGTAACCGAAAGGCAAACCTTCCAAAAAGTCTGAATTTCATCTTGTTAGTCCACAGATTATTTTCCCAGAAGTCTTGGGGATCATCATGGTGGTTTTTAGTCATTCTTGTGTAATTTTTGGTCAGCAGTGGTTTTGAACATGGATGTTAACTAAGGCAAGTTATACTTGCAGAGTTTTGGTTCAGGATGTCAAACTTAAATACATTGTGGGCCAAAACCGAAGACTTGGACTAAGTGGACCAGCTCTGATAGACATTTAGAGTTATGTCGCAGGCCTGAGTTTGACACAGATGCTTTAGATGTGGTTTCTGGGTTCTTTATTAACCTTCTGGATTAGGTGTTTATGAGCTCTTGGACTAATATTGACACGCTGGCCAATCCTGGGAAGGTTCCCCGCTGTTCCGTGTGTTCTCCATGTGTGGATAATGGTTCTCATTGTGGTTCTCTGGAGTCTCAAAGCCTTAAAAATGGCTATGTAACCCTTTCCAGACTGAAGGATGTCAGTGACTGATTTCTTTAGACTGGGGCATGATGTATTGCTTTTTAAGGTCCGTTTGCCTACTTCCTGTTGTCAGAGAGGTTCAGTGATATGTTTTTCCGTATATTTCAGGTAGTAATCAGGCCTGGGTGTTACTATAGAAACTAAACCAAAAAATCTGATTAATTCCAGTTAATTAAGAGTTTCACTTTTGTATTTTCACTTTGGGCTACCTTAATTTGCATTCATTTTTTACCTTAATGGATTCAGTCATCATTTGAGAAATGCTGTTTTATATTTATTCAAGTTGTCTTTGACTAATATTAATTTCTGTTGATGCTCTGAAACATTTAAGCATTATTTAAAGTGAAAACAAAAGAGATTGAAATCTGTAAGTAGGCAAAGTCTTTGTTGTATTTCTGATACTTTATGGTTATAAAATATTAATCCTATATTATTTAGACTTTTTGATTATGACTGCTGATAAAACCCAAATATATTAGGGACATCCTGCTGGTACATATTATTTATTAGTCACATTTAAAATCACATTTTCTTACAGTAGACATACAGTAGAATAAAGAAAGTTTTTAAACGCAGGTGGCACCTTTTTGTTCTCAAAAAAGAACAAAATATCCCAAACATACAAGCAATCACTCAATAACAGATTTCTACTTTTTGTTAGCTTGTAAAACTGAAATAGTGGTCAGGTTACTAGAAGGGTTACTCAATAAAACAGAATTATATAACTAGAGATGATCATGAAAGTTTGGGTGGTAACTCGTGAACATTTGTTGACATATGGGTGAAAAATTCACCATCAAGTAAATATGATTAGTGAAAACTATTCAAACAAAATCACTACTGCTGTTGTTTTGTGTTTGATGTTTTCACGAAGTCTGCATCAACATAAATGCTCCTTTCTTTGCTATAAAAGATCAAAGTGAGGAAGTGATTGATAAGCAGCTAATTTGCATTGAAACCACAATCCCCTATTAATCATTTTTAGCACCAGAAACTTTTGCTGGTGCTAGAAGGAGACATTGCAAATTTAAAACAAAAAATTTGCGAAACCTTTAATAAAGGTAAAAAGAAGGGGGGATTCTTAACATTCCTAAAAAGATTGTTAAAATTTCATCTCATCTCTTTATTCTGACCTGGTATTATGAATCCGATCGTCTCATAAGCTTGGAGAACCTTTATGGTCCTAGTAAACAGGTTAGAAATACCAGACGTGTCTGAAGGAACACTGAATTTATCTTCTCTGCTCACAGTCAGACGAGAAACAAAAAGCTGAAAAAGACTTAACAGCTTTAGCCAAAACAAACATGAAGCAGGTAGGATGGCAACCTTCTCAGAACCAGAACACCACCCAGAAATGTACAGATTGGGATAGTGTAACTTGTTTCACGGTGCTATGATGGTAATCCCTCATTTTAAAAGGTCAGGAAAAGGGGTGTAGCAACCATGACTTCTAGAGACCCCCTCCTGCACTGATTGCTTCAATCACAGCTGAGGAAGTGGCACATCTTAACATAACCCCCCGCCCCACCTCACCCCCTTTCAGCTGCTGCTTCTTATGGCTCTGAACAACAGCAGAACTGCACCTTTATATATTTAATGTGCCTCCGTGTGAGGGAATAAAAACCCAAGCGGTGTGTGGCAAAAGTACGGTGCAGCATCTGTGCTGTTAAGCAGCAAGGACATCAAAAGGTGGCTTATAGACCCCCCCATCCACACCCCCTTTCTCCAGACCCAATTGCCACCCATGACTATAAATCCCACCCCAAAAGGAGTCATTTATGGGACAATAAGAGTCAATTTATGAGCCTCCAGAAAATGAAGGCAATTCGGAGGTGTGGGATGAAAGATGACAAGGGCTTTCTTGGGGTTACATGCGTGAGGTAGTAGCTCTGCGTTTCTTCACAGCTTTCTGGAGTAATGGAGGTGAAGGTCTGGAGAATATATGGAACACCAACACTTTCATTTTTTTTCTCCAAGCTTTTTCTTGCGGTTTCAAATGCTTTTTTTTTTGTCCCTTTTGCTGAAGGTTGTTTTTCACAACAAATGGTGTAACCAGCTTCAGATTTCTATCTGCTCGAGTGACCTCTCGTGGCCCCAGGAGGTCACAAAGCATTGACAGTTGCATACATGCATGAGGACAAAGGGATTATTGGCTTCCTGCACGCACAGCCACAGAAACCCAGGAGGGATGGTCTGGATCGGCTCTGTCTTAGAGTTACTCAGGTGTGGTGAGATAGTTGGAAAACAGACTTTTGATGTTTGATGGAAAATCACAGAAAGTCCTGAAGAAAATCTGGCAGCTATTCATGCAAATAGAACAGTTTACTGGCCCCGTCCTGCACACAAATACAGTTTCCCTCAACAAACCAACTTTCACAGCGTAGATCCGGTGTCTCGGGTTTCCTCAAAATGAGTCAGCTCCCAGATATATACTCCCAACCAACCCAGTGGCCCTCAACCTCTCCTTTTCTCTCCTTCTTTTAGTTTTTCCTCTTTTATTTGTTTCATTATTTAGCTTAACAGTTAATGATAGGTATACCAAGTATCATTAGGGCCGACCTCTGTGGCTTCTAACAACTCTGTAGGCGAGCCAAGTGTTTGTTGTCGGAGTTTTATTGGCTTCCAGGGAGAACGCTTGTTGTTGTTCAGTGTAATCCTGGCACGCCAGTAACAGGTTTCAATAAAAAGAGCTGCTTTCTGATGCTCGACAAGCCGCTCTCTTCTCTCCTCCTTTTTGCATGTGGAATAAATAAAGACCTTTCTTCTGTCCCTACTGGTCCAAACGGTATATTTATGCATTTCTTCTTCTTCTTCTGCTGCTTTTTCATGTTTAAAAAGTGAAAGTCTTGCTTCAGTTGGTATATTAACTTTGCCTTTATTTCCACTGCACTTCACAGGCAGGTGGCTGGCGTTGTGTTGCACAACGATGTCACCGACTTGACCACACTGCCTCCTTTAGCACACAGCAAGCTACTGCAATTCATTCAGCCTAGACATACAGTACCTATTTGGTTGTATTTTACATTTCTAAAGTATATGTAATCAAACTGCAACTGTAATCATGAGAAATTAACCAAGCTTATATATTTCTGAAACTTTCCTACAAATAGGACTTGTTATGGCTTACTTTTATTAATGTCTTTTTTCTTGTAACACTTCCTTAAAGGCTAGATTCTTGGCAAAAAAAGACTAAACAATGTCCAGTCGACAGATTCTCCCATGGATGGATGGATGGATGGATGGATGGATGGATTTGTCCAGTTAGTTTCATCATTCGAAAGACAGAAACTTAAACAAAAAACTTTTCGTATATAAAGGGTGTCAAAACTTAGGGATGAAGGCAAAAGTACTTGACCTACCAGAGGGTCAGAAAAAGTAATAAATGTCTGCAACGGTGACTAACTGGACTGTATAAACACTGTGGATCAAAAATCAAGAGTGATTTATAGAACACACTGATGCAGGCATAATGTAGCAATAAAATCTCGTTTTTCTTTTACATTTTTCTCTGATCATCTGCGAAACAGAAACATGTATGATTTATGTCTGTAATATCTTCTCTTACACATTTTAAATTGATGCTGACCCCTGAGATTCTACAATCACTGTGGACTAAACTTGATCTTACTGCCTTTCCCAACTAAATTTAGTTATGTGTGCAAAACGCGAAGTCATCTGAGAGAGGGTAATTATCTTCTTTCATAGCATTTTTATGAATAATATTTCTTTTAGAGAAAAATCCAGACGTGACAAAGACTGGAAGTTTGATATTATGCTCAGCTGCTCTTTTCCAAATGATTTCTTATTTTTCTTGGCAGCAAAGTCTGAACAACCACTGCATTCCCCAGTTAGAAGGCATACTGTTGAAGAAAACATAAGTATGTGACCAAAATAGTTCCAGTCTCACATGTAAAATTAAAAAGCGCTCAGACAAACATTACTGAAACTCTGCTGTAGCATGAGCTCACCGTGATGTCTGGCTGACCCCGACGAAGGTTCTTGTTTCCTCTCCTGGTTTCTCTCGGGGTTCAAATTTTTTACACTTTCATCAATCATGCCATATTTTCTAACCATTTAATCCTTGTTTCCATGTGCAGAGGTGATACACAGCAGCTGCATGCAGGGACACAGTCCAGTAGGTGGTCAGCCACTTGCATGAGCACACATAAAAATCAAATATCCCATTTGTCAGAAAGTTTCATAAGAAAAAGGCCCGTTATGAATAGTTGTGTTAGTGAGAGGGGTGGTTCATCACTTCAGCCCAGGCTAAAATCTTTAAACATTTACTGGAAGGTTAAAGAAATAAAATCCTGTGCAGTCAGGTTCCCGGATGATTTGGGATCCTTTTACTCTGTATTATCAATATCAAGAGACAAGTGTTTTGGAAATATTGTAGAGTTTGGGAAACTTTTGAGAGAAGTCTGCGACTGACAGAAATCTTGTTTTTACAAACTTCACTGCTTCAGTTTTGATGGTGGCAGTTTGCTTTAGATGTAGGTTGCTATGACAATTGATCAGATGAAATGCAATTAGCTGCAAAGTTATTTAAAATTAAAGAAGATAAACCTAATTTAAAATAACAAATTTTCGCCATTTTGCACTGCCTCAAAGTGACCTGCTGGCATAAATTCAATGATTCTCTGTTTTGCTCAGAGGACACTGCCAATAAACAGGGCAGCTGATATCGCTGTGTCATCCTGATTGACTTAGAAGAGCAGGAAGTAACTTTAAAAAGGAGTCAACCAACGTTATTTCCAAGGAATCACTAATGTCATTATTCCTTTGCATCAAAAGAGCCTCACAGGTAATGAAACCAAGATGGTGCCGACGATGGCAGCCTCGGAGCTTCGCTCTCTCTTTGTTTTTGTATTTTGTGTGTTTATATGTTTTTCGAGCCACAGTACTGTGGTCTCGGGCCACAATTCGGTGGTCTCATTCAGTAGAGAGGAACTTCTCAACATCAGAGAGTCCTCTCTTGGGTTTTTTTCACCATCCTTCATCGATCCGAGGTTCACTGAGCTTCTGGCAAGCGGAGCGGCGGCACTCTACGGGATACTGTACCGGAACCGTCGGAGGGGAAGGCGTGCTGGCGCCCTGGTAAAGCTCCGCAAAAGAGGACTTCGTACACCACTGCCTTCAATCCATCTGGCAAATGTCCGCTCTCTAAGCAACAAGATGGACGAGCTACTTCTTCTCACCGGTAAAAACACGGACCTCCGCGGATCAGCGGTTCTCTGCTTCACCGAGACATGGCTGAGTGACAACATCCCGGACCGCGCACTGCTGATACCGGACTTCCAGCTGCTCAGAGCGGATCGCAGCAAGGAGGCAGAATCTGCTTTTATATAAACGAAGGTTGGTGCAGAGACATAAAAGTGCTGGGAAAACATGTAGTCCGGATCTCGAGTCATTTTCCATAATTTGTAAACCGTTTTATTCACCGAGAGAGTTTTCCTCGTTTATAATAATCGGCTCATATTTTCCTCCGCATGGCTGCACTTCTGCCGCGGAAAACATCTTGCTGAGCTGATTACAGACGTGGAGAAAAAACAACCCTGACTCTTTCATCATAATACTGGGAGATTTTAACAGCGCAGATCTTTCTAATGAGCTCCCAAATACAGACAGCATATTAAGTGTCCCACCAGAGACAAAAACACACTGGACCACTGTTACACAGCTTTTAAGGACTCATACCATGCTGTTACCAGGGCTGCTCTGGGACTATCGGATCATTGCCTTATCCACCTCATCCCAACTTACAGACAGAAACTAAGAGCTTCCAAACCCGTGGTTCACACTGTTAAAAAGTGGACTGAAGAATCAAAGCAGACGCTACAGGCCTGCTTTGAATGCACAGACTGGACTGTTTTTGAAACCTCAGCCACGGATTTAAATGAAACAACAGATGTGGTGACATCATCACATCAGTTTCTGTGAGGACATGTGTGTGCAGACCAAGACCTTCTGCACCCTTTTGGGAACAACAAGCCAGGGTTCACTCCACATCTCAGGAATCTGCGCAGGGACAAGGAAGAGGCTCACAGCAGTGGAGATTGGGCGCGGTACAGGCAGGCCAGGAACAGACTTACAAAGGAGATCAAGGCAGCCAAGAGAAGCTACAGTGAGAAGCTGAAGAACAGCCTTTCTACTGGTGACACTTCGGCTGTATGGACTGGTCTGAGAAACCTGACTGCCTACAGAAGCCCCACCACCCTTCCTGAACAAAGTCCTCGCCTGGCCAACCGTCTGAATGGCTTCTACTGCAGACATGACAGGAAGCCATTCACACCTCAAACCAACTCCTCCACATCCCATTCAGGAACAAGTTCGACCAGTAAAGCAACCAACCCCCTATCTTCAGTTCCTCTGCCTGCACTAAAGATCTCTGAGGAAGATGTAAACAGGCTCTTTCAGCGCATGAAAACAAAGAAAGCTGGAGGACCTGATAACGTCTCCCCATCATGCCTGAAAGCCTGTGCACATCAACTCGCCCTGATCTTCACTCGGATCTTCAACAAGTCACTGGAGAAGTGTGAGGTCCCCTCCTGCTTCAAACGATCCACCATCATCCCAGTACCCAAGAAACCCACCATCCTAGGATTAAATGACTACAGGCCTGTAGCCCTGACGTCTGTGGTCATGAAATCCTTTGAGCGGCTGGTGTTGAAGCACCTGAAAGACATCACAGACCCTCTACTGGACGCCCTGCAGTTTTCTTACCGAGCAAACAGGTCGGCAGATGATGCTGTTAACTTAGGTCTACACTTCAACACCTCGACCGTCCAGGGACCTACGCCAGGATCCTGTTTGTAGACTTCAGCTCGGCCTTCAACACCATCATACCAGACATCCTCCACCAGAAGCTCACCCAGCTCAACGTCCCAGCCTCCACCTGTCAGTGGATCAACAGCTTCCTGACGGACCGACAGCAGCAGGTGAGACTGGGGAGCATCTTCTCCCGAACCAGATCAATAAGTACTGGTGCCCCCCAGGGGTGTGTTCCATCCCCACTCCTCTTCTCCCTCTACACAAATGACTGCACCTCAGCGGACTCGTCCGTGAAACTCCTTAAGTTTGCAGATGACACCACTGTCATTGGACTGATCCAGGACGGTGATGAGTCTGCATACAGACAGGAGGTGGATTGCCTGATACACTGGTGTAGTCAGAACTGCCTGGAACTAAACCCACTCAAGACTGTGGAGATGGTGGTGGACTTTCGGAAAACACCACCTCCATACACCCCCCTCACCATCCTCAACAACACTGTGTCGGTGGTGGACCACTTCAGGTTCCTAGGAACCACCATCTCTGAGGACCTGAGATGGTCTTCACACATAGACACTGTTCGGAAGAAGGCCCAGCAGAGTCTGTACTTCCTGAGGCAACTCAAGAAGTACAACCTTCCACAGGAGCTGCTGGTCATCTTCTACACTGCCATCATTCAGTCTGTCCTGTCTTCATCCATCTCAGTGTGGTTTGGTTCATCCACAAAACAGGATAGGTCCAGACTGCAACGAACAATCAGGACTGCAGAGAGAATCATCAGGGCTGACCTTCCCTCCATCCAGGACTTATACAGGTCTAGGGTCAGGAAAAGAGCTGCTAAAATCTCTGCAGACCCCACACACCTGCACATAAACTGTTCAGGGTTTTACCTTCAGGGCCGCCGCTACAGAGCACTGTTAACTAAAACCAGCCGCCACAGAGACAGTTTCTTCCCCCAGGCTGTTTCTCTGTTGAACATTCAATAGAGTACAAAACAACAGCAGACAGATGTTGATAATGCACCTTTTTATTTATTTATATATGTGTATATTGTACATTGTAAATATGTATATTCTGTAATGCAAAAACAAAAACCAAAGAGCAAAGTGTACCGGAGTCAAATTCCTTGTTTGTATGTACAAACTTGGCAATAAAGCTGATTCTGATTCTGATTCTGAAACAGTTGCTGATAAGTTGGACAAATAAACAATTTGAAGAAGGAAAGAAATTCCAACAAGAGACATGTCTGTCTACCAAAGAGAACTGAACAAATGCAACAGGTTGCCACCAGTGAAGAGCTTGTGCAGGAGTGACAGGGGGTGGGTGTGAATGCTTCTGGGAGGACTCCAGATTCGGACTCCAGGATCTAACTCCAGGATTGTAGCTCTCCATGAATCGACTTGGGCAACCCCTGGATAACACCCTACTCCCTATGTTGGATTTAAGGACAGTAACAGCCAGGAGCAGATGATCAACTACACTTGATTCCCTGATCACCAGCAAGTGTGGCTGCCTGTATAGAAGCAAGAGTTATGGCAGGTTGGCCAGGAAGGAGAGACATCAGCAATGACCTAATGAGAAGCGTTTTAAAGTAGCTTCCAAACTATTTAAGTTGGTTATTTTAAAGTGAGAAAGATTATTGACAAATGGAAAACATTTAAGACCGTTCCATCCTTCGCTCTATGGTCAGTTTGTGCAATCTTCAGAAATTGCAAAAACCCAAGAGCTCCATCTCAGGCTTCACAGGCCTTAGTTAGCATGTTGGATGTTAAACTTTGTCAGAAGGAACAATTAGAAAAGTCTCAATTAGAATTAAAGTCGAGAGGTTTGACCCTAACTTTCAGTGCCATATTCATCAATAAATGAAAACAATATATCAGCACAAGCGGTGGAGGGGTGAAGATGTGGGCTTGACCTGCAGACACAGTGCCAGCACACATTCCAGTCATTGAGTTGACCCTGAACTCCTCTTTATACCAAAGTACTGCAGAGTCCAATATTAAGCCAGCAGAAGCTTGGCCCAGACTGGTTCATGCAACCAGTGATCCAAAGCACATCTGCAATGTTGTGAAGAAGAGTGAGGCAGAATTAAGGCTGATATAGTCATAAAGCACAACTATTTCAAGCTGCAAAATCAAGTGGTGAATCTAGTTATTTCAGAGACCGCATTGACAGTCATAGAAATGTTCTTTTTCTAAGTGATTATAATACTAAACATTTAACCTATAATTAATCAAGAGCACATATAAGTAGGTGTATTGGAAAGAAAATCTGAGCCCAGCTCCTTGTTTAGTATAGCACCTACTCTACAGCCCTTACTAGTCTCTCCAAGCGCTTTTTCAGCATTTCACACCTTAGGACATGTGACCAAAACGTCTCTCATGGCATCATTATAGACATGTTTGGATCGTCAGGCAACAACATCCCAAACACTGAGCTGAATAGAAAGTAAGACCAATAACACGGTGCCCTAATTGCCCCAATACTGACTTTGACAGCCCAGTTTGTGTGATTGTTCTGACTTCAACTTGTAAGCCTTTCTTCCAACGTTTTGAGCTGAAGAAGACTTTTGAATGAGAGGTGAAACGCCTTCAAGAAGCAAGAGACGACGTCCAGTTGCCTTCTCCATCTACTGAAGCACTTAGGATTGTCATATCCTGGATGACTGAGAATCTACACCAGCGTGCTTCAGTTTAATTCTAAGCAAGAGTTTTGGTCGGATTTGTAACCAAAATAAATTAGTTAATGTTTTTAAAGTTCAACAAATTATGAAAAATTTCATTTACAAACCAACAAGATGGATTAAAATTCAAATACCTTTTATGGCTAATAGTTTAAACCCACCACAAATCATTTTTATAGTGTCTCAACATATACTTGCATCTTGTTTTTGAACCTGTAGTCTGAAACCTCTGCTTTCAGGCCCACGGGAAGCGCCTCATGGCCTTTATTTGGCACAGAGCATGTAACTGATATGAACTGATGTGACTCATCTGGAAATGACACAATTTTCCAAAAACTAGTTTTAGATGAATCTCATGGAGCCAAATGTGGCCTTTTTTTTCCTATTTTCTTTCTCCAACAGCTCACAAGTTGAATTCAGATATTCAGGCAAAGCTCGCTGCTGACACAACCAAATAAAATCCCCTGATCCTCCTCCAAAGGTTATCTCACGTGATGTTTTCACCATTCCACCCAGTCAGTCTTGGTAATGTGACATGGAGCAGTCTAATTCCTGAGTGACAACATATTTTGGTTACATGGAGCGAAATGAGACAGAAAATGTGTTTTTCTGCCCGTTAGCATTAATCTGAGAGTCGTTTCCAAGCAAACACCTAACTTCCAAACCAAAAAAAGCAGCTTTTGGCCGTTCATGGACTTATCTTTGCTAACAGCTGTGCCATGTAGCCCAGCAGCCCATCAGTGACACCACTGACTGAGGGCTGGAGTTTGGCCTTTAGGCGCTTTGTTTCTCCTAGATGTTATTGTGGAGAAGATCATGATGAGAGAACCCATGTGTAACTAAGGAAGTGCTCCCTTTAAAAACAATAAATTGCTGTATAATTGGAATAAAGGTTGCATGTTTCCACTTATCGGCCAGGTTTGGAAAAGGCCCTCAGGAGGCTGAGGGCTGCAGGTCATAATCAGGGATAATACTTGTGCAAACACAGGACCTGTGTGCAAAATAAGTCATTTGTTTTATTTTAAGGTGTAATTTCCAGTTAGATAACTCAAGAAAGCACAATTTGTGCTGCCACCTCTGACTTCTAAATAGGTGTTGGAAAGACACACAATCAGCCTTTCTGCCTTCGTTGCTGGAGACTTGGACTCAAACACACCTAAGGGGGTTTAAAAAGTCAAGCACGGTTTGCAACCCATAGCTTTTATGACAATATAATCATTGTCACATGGCTACGACCTCTCAAAGATGTCCAAAGGTTATCCATGATTCACTCGGATAATAAGCCTCATCATTTAGGCTGTCACCCTCTTTCCTTTGAGGCCGGCTTGGTCTTTGCAGCAGCAAGGCAGCAGGAAACTAGAAGAGCAGTAATCCCGTGTAACACAGACCTGTGTGACTGAATCCTGCACGTAAATGAATAACTGACAACTTATTTAGCAAATTAATAAAGTGAGCTGCAAAAGTAGAGAAAGCCTCACACACTTGACCAACTTTGACTTATTACACTTTAATTTAAATACATTAAAAGAATTTATTGATAAAAAAACATTTTCCATCAAAGACAAAATAAAAATATTAGCAGGACCTAAAGGCATTGAACAAAAATTCAAGACTGTTTCCTGAGTATTGACAGCAACTGTAAAAGTATTTACCTGCATTGGTCAAATCTAGTTTCCAGATAGCTACTAACTCAACTGTATCCTAATTCATTTTATAAACAGAACAAACAAGATTACAAAGTTCTGTAAAGCTTTGACAGAACTTCCCTTTGGCTGCAAACAATGCATTGCAATGACCCTGAGTTCTTTCACAGTTCTATTCAAAGGCCGTCTAAGGAAGCCACCTCTTATTCATGGTGACTTCTACAAGGACATAGTCTGCGATGTGAAGAGTCAGATCCAGCGCAGCTGAACAGCAGAGGCTCCTGCTGGAGGCCACAGAGACGCCCCCATGGGCTGTAAGAAGGAAACAAATGGTTGACGTCGTGCACCGTGCTGGAGCAGCCCAATCTGAGCCTGCGAAACAGGACAAAAGTGATACGTTGGTGAGTATTACTGCTCCTTTCTGCTTTCTTTTTCCATTTGTTACAAAGTGGAAGAAATGTAAGGTGTTTACTGATGTTCAACTTCTGAAAGGTCAACATATCTCAGGAGGTCCCATGCACCAGAACCACTGGCAGTACAACAGGCCCTCATCATGATGCTACCACCACAAGTTTAATTTCTTCCCATACGGTCCTTATGGGTAGTGTGGCCAAAGAGCTCAATCTTTGTCTTCTCTCCACCTGTGGCTGCTGTGATCCACCTTTTTCTGACAAAAACCCACTCTTCGCTGAACTTTACAAGTTAAAGTGTTATTTTCATGCTAATTCATGGCCCTCCTTCTGAAGGTGCTATTTGTGAGCCGTTTAATTTATAAACTGTTCATTCAGCGAAAGAAAAATCCAGTGTTAGGACTTTTTTTTAAATAACACCCCAACCAATTCCTGTAAAATAACCACAACTGGAACAATTCTTATGTTAATGTTGTACTTTTTCAAGGTTATCAAGGTTTCCAGGAACTTTTCAACAGTTATCTATGATTTTGTTTCGCTTGTACATCAAAATGACATTACACGAAGGCCTGTTTCTCTTAGCCTCCCTTCAAAATGGGAAATACAAGAGAACAGAGCATTTAAGAAAGTCAAATGTGTGTTAATTTTTATAAATAGCTACCTGCCTAAACTTGACCATATCAACTGGAATTGTGACAAACAAGGATTGACCAGAACCAAAGTTTATCCTGCTGCCACCACGCACAGAGAGGAGGATGGTAAGGGAAGGAAAAAATCTCCAAAGCTCACTATTAGAAAACTGCAGCAAGTTTATCAGAATGAGATTATTCTTCTGCAATAAGAGAGCAATTTTTGCAAAGGGTTTATTTTTCAGCAGGAGGGTCAGTAAATATGGACGGTGCTTAAATTGCAAGAAAGAAACCGTGTAAATACTATGTCTGTTTCAGACGTTGGGTGTCTTTCTGTCTACATCACAGCTTCAGCTAGGATAATTACTAGGAACCAGATGTGAGTCAGAAACTGACTGCAAAGAGACTAAAAACTGTGAAAGTCTACTGAAACAGAGCGGCAGCAGAAAGAAAGAAACCTGATCATGGTTTCAGTCCTTATGAAAATGATCCAGACCACAATGTAATTCTTATCACTCAAAGAAAATGTAAAACAAACATGCAAGACAACAGACCAACCGATAAACACTTTATGTACATTATATACATGAAAACAAGAATATATCCTAAAGTCTCAGTTAGGAGGGAATTTGGATGCATTAACAGGTTTTTAGAGGATTTAGACTGTTTTTGATTTCTCTCTATAATCTACATCCTCGATGCAATTACTGAGAAAGGATGCAAAATAAAGCGTCCACCTGCAGTGAACCTTCTCACCTGGTAAATATGTCAGGGGTGTTGAGGTGGTGAAAGAAAGCAGGTTCACAAACGAGGGAGGAGTGCTGACACACATCCACACAGGACTCACCCAGTGGACCCAGATGAACCCTTAGAGCACTTTCTGGAGGCCATGTAGCGACAGATTTACCACAGAAGTTCTTAAATGAATTATGAGAAAAGCAGAGAATTTCATCAAGTTATTAAAATTTCTGCTGAACAAGATCCAAGTCTTCTACAGCATATTCAGTGCTTTTGCAAATGACAATGATGTTAATAAGAAAGCTAAATTAACCCAACATTGTTAGTGTAGCTTGAGACGCAACACATTTCACAGTTTTACAGTAACAGACTTCATTCCCCAGGTCTCTGAGGGAATTTAGGTTGGGAAGCACCCAATAATACAGCAGCACTGTATGTTTTTGTACCTGGTGAGTGATGTAATTACGTACTCGCTCCAACATTCCCAAGCAAGTGAACTCTGGAGGAGTGAAAGGCTTCACCTGGAAAAACATACATAAACACACATTTATGTGCTACTGTAACTGGAATTTATGACCAGAAAAGAAGGACAAAAGTGCAGGGACATGGAGAGAGTTGTCCAGTGGTGGATAATGCTGTTGGCAGAATTGGCACACGCTTTTCAAAATGTATCCATCAAGGGTAGGTCATTGAATATGTGATAATGCATTAACATTTAATAAGCTTGCATCAGGTGAATCGTTGCTAAAAACAACTTTTATCATGATGGTTAATGCTAAAAACAATTAAATGATCTTAATAAATATAATTATCCAATAATTATCCACCAAAATGGGTGCAATATGCCAAATAATTAATTTAACTGATTCAGCCCAAGGCAGCACAGTTACCCTGCAGCAATAAGGTCCAGGGTTTGAATGGGTGACTGGACTGGTGGCCTGTCCAGGGTGTACCCTTCCTCTCGCCCCATGACTGCTGGAGATAGGCACCAGCCCCCCTGCCACCCTGCAAGGACCAGTGGACATAGGCAATAGATACAAGAATGGAATTCTTTCCAAATTTAAATCAGTTGAAACAATAATAATAATATTAAAAAAAAAACAATTTGTCTGATTCGGTTATGGTTATAAACATTATTAATGGACAATTCATCAGTCCACAACTTTTCATTAATTAGTTCATAACAGATTTAAACCCAAGCTTTGCTAACTTCCTGCAGCAGTTAGCTGTGCTGCAGTGCTAACACTAGCTTTTATGTAAAGAACCGCAAGAGGAGATTCAGTTTCAGCTGTCTTATTTTATTTCTATCTTCCTCTTTAGAGGTGAAGTTTGTATTTGTAACTGTTCTTTGTGTAAAGTTGTTGGTCAGTAGTGTCAAGGTTCTTCAGCTACCAAAAGGAGCCTATACATCCTGTGCAGGTGAACACAATATACAATATATGTACACAATATGTAGTTTTTCAAAAACTTTTCCATTTTGCATTTGTGTTTGTTTGAAAGACTAATGACAAGGCTGCATGGCTTACAGTTACATTAAAACCTTAGAATGTACGGAGGCTGCACTTCTATTTTATTTTTCGTTTTTACCAAAAATCAGTATAGCAAACAAGCAGCACTGTGCACAACTGTGTGTTCATGAGTGGCATTATTATGGCAAAAACACATTGGTGACAGTGCACCTAAACAACATTCACCTAATCCTCTTTGGGAGTGACTGAAAGGTGAAAACTGAGAAAAGATGAAAGCGGTTTTTGTACATGTTTCCTTGAACTTTAGCTTGACAACTTCTGTTTGTCCACACTGCTGCAGTTCAGGCTGTTATGCACCCATATGTCTCTCCTTTTAATAATTTTTGATTTTCCCCTTGCTTTCAACCTAATGTTCGTGTCCTAACAAAAACAACTGATAAATTATGATCATGATTATGTTTCTGCTTTATAGTTTTGTAATTACTGCAGGAGCACACTAACTTCTCTACCCTTCCCAACAGTAGGAATAGCCAAAATACCAGCAAAGATACTGTTTATGGATTGAATAGATTTTTATGGATAAACTTGCACAACACTTCCTATTAATAATCCTGCTGGTTCAGTGAATGTTACCTCTCATTGCTCTTTGTTGAGTGGGCATTACCTTCGTTTTTAGAATCGACTTGACTGCTTCCCTAATATCCGTCCTGTTGGTCATGTCCACAGTCCACACATATGGTTTAGCGATGAACTGCTCAGCGTAAGGATGCTGGGAAGTAATCTGACATTCAAAGTTATGAACTGTTTATAGTCGTTCACAAAAACATCGAAACAAATTCCCCTGCAGGTTCCTCTGTCTTTCTCTAGGTTTTTGAGCTACCTGTCTTGTAGTGGGCTTGCCTTTGTAGAAGTCATTGTTGTGGGATGAATGTGGAGGGTCAAACCGTGGCTGCAGAAACACACAGCCCAGAGCTATTGCCTCAACAGGAGCAGGACCCTCATAGGGAAATCCAAGACCTACAAACACCTGCAGAGAAGAGGTAAACTTCATGCTTGGTGACCTATTTTGCATGCTATAATTACTGCTTACATCGACCAAATGTTTGTGTTTATCCTGATGTGAACTTTTATCTGACCTTTGCTCTGCGGAGAAGCTGCAGGAAGTTTTCCTGAGACAAAAGTCCGTGGTTTTTGACGAAACTGGGTAGACTAGAAGTCTGTCCTGGAGGTTGGTAAACTGTGCCATGAATCTCCAGCTCCTTGCTGATCACCTCCACATATTCAGATTTACCCTGGTAAATGCACACAGTTTGGATCAAAACCTTTTCTTCTTAGTTTCTGACATTAAATCAGTTCTAATTGCTAAATGTCAGAATAATGAATGAAATTCCTCAAAGTCAGAAGTTTATATACAGCAATATTACTATACTTGATGCCTAGGCAAGGCAAGATTCTGAAAGGTTAGTTCACAACATTTAAGTTAAATGGAGACAACACCTTGAACACACCATCATGGAAAATACAAAGAAATCAGCCAAGATTTCAGGAGGAGAACTGTGGACCCCCACAAGACTGGTTCAAACCATTATATGTAAGTATAGACACTCATATGGTTCAGGAAGGTTCTGTGTATTAACCCAAGAACAAAAGCCAAAGACAATGTGAAGATGTTGGTAGGTTATAGGAGGGACTGGTGCACTTCATTACATAGATGGTATGATGACAAACGAACATTGGAGCAACATCTCAAATCGTTAGTCGGGAAATTAAAGCTTGGACACAAATGGGTCTTCCAAAGGGACAATGTCCCTCAGCATACCACTAAATTAGTAATAAAGTAGTTTAAGGACAACAAAGTCCATGTTTTGGAGTGCCCATCACAAAGCTCTGATCTCAGTTTCTGTGAGTAGAACTAAAAAGGTGCTGTGAGCAAGGAGGACTACATACCTGACCCAGTAACAATCTCACTGTCAATGTGAATTTATTTATAAAGCACATTAACAGAGGTTGATCAGATCTATTTGGATCTCTCTGCTTCAGTCAAACTTCAAGGAAAAAAGATGGGCTGTCAGCACAGATTTAAAGGATTCAGCCCTCTCAGCTGTCTGGATATGAGAGAGTGAACTATCCCAATGCTTTGAAACAGCCACAGCAAAGGCCTCATCATCTTTACATTTTAATATGGATCATGAAGGATGTAAGATAAGCTTTGGTTGACCAAACAGCTCTCAGTGAAGTATAGATGTTGAGAAGATCTCATACATATGATGGACCCAGACCATTTTAGACTTTAAAAGTGGTCAGGGGATTAAAAATTATTCTGAAGTGGACCAGGAGCCAGTGCAGAGAAGCCAGGATTGGAAATATGTGTTCATGTTTTTTAGTACCTGTTAAAAGACGAGCTGCTACCCTCTGGACAGTTTGTAGATGATGTAGAGATGTCAGATCTAAGCCGACATACGAGGCATTACAATAGTCCAAATCAGAGGTGATAAAAGCATGAATCACCTTTTTCACGTCTTTAAATGTGAAAAATGGTTTTACAATTAGAAAAACGTGGAACAAGCTTGATTTAATAGCTGCAGAGATCTGGTTGTCTAGTTTAAAAAGCTCTTTCAACAATAAAACTGAGATCCCTTACAGCAGAGCGACGGTAAGGAGCCAAGAAGCCGAGACTGAGTCTGTTACATTGCCCAAAAGTGATGATTTCGGTTTTGGTTTAATTGAGATAGAGGACATTTAATTTTAACCAGTTAAACCAATTTTGTCAGGAGGAATGGGGCAAAATTCCAGGAAACTATTTTAAGAAGCAGTTTCACCAAAGTGAGCTTATAACGTAATTCTGATAAATATTAAGAAAATATATACATTTCTGAATTTGAAGAAAGTCTCTCAACAATGTGGTCGCTGATTACTCTGGCATTTAATTCATTTAGGTTCAATTATGTTTATTTACAGTATACTGAGGCCAATTCACAACAAATGTCAGAAGGTAATTAAAAAAATCCAGTTTGTATACAGAATAATAGAGTCCATTCAATCCAATCTGATTCAGAGTCTGATTCGAAGTCATATACATACAGTACTTTCCCACTCATAAAACAATGAAGTCAAGTTCAGTTTGTTATTCTAATTATTCTAATTAGTAAAAACCCAGTTGATTGCATTGAGTCACTGACTGTGCAGCAATCTCTCCTCCTGAACAAGCACGCAGAAACAGTGGAGAGTCCATTGTGCTGTTACCTTTACAGCAAGTTCTCCTACTGAGCATGCATGTGGCAACAGTGGAAAGGAAAAAATCCCCTTTAACAGGAAGAAATGTCCAGCAGAACCTTGTATTTGCTAAATGGCTGACATTTAAGAAAAATAGATAATTCTGTTCACTCTTATTGACCTAAAACAGGAAAATGGCTGATTTTCATCATCCAAATGAATAAATTAGCTGAAGTGTGGAATAAAATTTGAGATTTTTTTGTATCTCTGGGAGGTAAAAAACTTTGAAGAAAGAATGTATGAAAATAAAATTTTAGTTTATGTACAGGTACATCTCACAAAATGTGAATTTCATGAAAACGTTTTTTGTCACTCATTTCAGAAAGTGAAACTCATATATTATATAGAGTCATTACAAATAGAGTGAAACATTTCAAGCTTTCATTCCCTGTTATTTTGATGATTATGGCTTACAGATAAAAGCAGAACATTCAGTTTTGTTTTGTTGTTCAGTGGTCCAAAGTCCTCTTTTCAAATAAAGGTAAAGTTTGCATTTCATTTGGAAATCAAGGTCTCAGAATCTAGAGGAAGAGTGGAGAGGCATAGAGTCCAGAGTGAAACTTACACAGTCAGTGATGATTTAGGGTGCTATGTCATCTGCTGGTTCTGGTCCACTGGGTTTTCTGAAGTCCACAGTTAAGGCAGCCATCTACCAGGACATTTTAGAGCACTTCATGCTTCCTTCTTTGAATTTTTAATATGCATTTATTCATTTGTTCATTCATCTTCTATACCGCTTATTCCACAGTGGGTCACAGGGGAGCTGGTGCCTATCTCCAGCAGTCTACGGACGGGAGGCAGGGTACACCCAGGACAGGTCGCCAGTCCATCGCAGGGCAACACAGGTCAAACAACCATGCACACACTCAGTCACACCTAAGGGAAGTTTAAAGAGAGCAATTAACCTAACAGTCATGTTTTTGGACTGTGGGAGGAAGACGGAGTACCCGGTGAGAACCCACGCCTGCACAGGGAGAACATGCAAACTCCATTCAGAAAGACCACCAGCTGGGAGTTGAACCCAGGACCTTCTTGCAGCAAGACAACAGTGCTACCAACTGCGCCAGCATGCAGCCCTCATGAATGCTTTATATATGTGTAATAAATCTTTTTAATATATAAGTCTCATTTTCTAAAAAAGGTGACAAGCAATATTTCATTTTTTCAGTCAGTCAGTCAGTCATTTTCTACCGCTTATTCCACAGTGGGTCACAGGGGAGCTGGTGCCTATCTCCAGCAGTCTATGGGCGAGAGGCGGGGTACACCCTGGACAGGTCGCCAGTCCATCGCAGGGCAACACACAAACAGCCATGCACACACTCATTCACACACCTAAGGGCAATTTAGAGTGACCAATTAACCTAACAGGCATGTCTTTGGACTGTGGGAGGAAGCCGGAGTACCCGGTGAGAACCCACGCATGCATGGGGTGAACATGCAAACTCCATGCAGAAAGTTCATTTTTTTCATTATATTCTAATTTTCTTTACCTGTATATTAGTGTAAATGGTGTCTATTTGGTCTAGAACCATACTTTTTGTTGATTTAAGTGGGCCTTTTTCACTGGCTGGAATAGGTTCTGCTGCTTACCCAATCCCAGCACAACACATAGGCTTCTCCAAACTGCTAGCAGACTAAATCCCAATAAGTAATTCGTTTTTCTAAAACAAAAAACCATACCAAGTTGTTCTCCAGCGGTCACTTTACCTGCCACATGTATTCCTGTTTGCCATAGACGACTGCTATCCTGTCTTTCTTGTAGCTCTCTGGCTTGAGCCCGCCATCCCTCACCTCCTTCTTCACCACCTCTTCACTAACAAAGCCCAGGAAGGAGTTATCAGGGGTATGAGCTGAGGATGACAGGAGACAGTGAAGATAAAAATAAGCAATCTATCTTTTGTCAAGGCTCCAAATCAGTGTTAATTTTTTCACAAATATTAATCCTAAAAGTGTGACACACATTTGTATTCAGATACTAGAACAGTTTCAAGTCTTATTGGGCTACATGTGTACCATCTATATCCATCCAGACCTATTTTTTTTACAATTACTCAAGCTGAATCAGGTTGGGAAGAGAGTGTCCGACAATATCACTTTTTCAGTCTTACCACAGATTCTCAATTGGATTTAGGTCTGGACTTTGACTAGGCCATTCTAACTCATGAATGTGCTTTGATCTAAACCATTCCATTGTCTAAAACCTTAGAGGCCTTAACAGAAAAGCTAAATTCATGCTAAGATTAAATCACCCACAGCTGGACTCCACTTACTCAAGAGGCGACTTCTGAAAGGCAATTAGTTTCAATGGATGTAATTTAAGGTTATGAAAGCTTTTTCCAGCCAGGGTAAATGTCTTGTGTTTACTCGTTTACTGTTTTGCAAAAAATGAAGCCTCAAACTTCGTGCGTTTTATGCCTAACAATAAAATTACATGAATAGAGAAGATAAACACATCTTCACTGAACATAAAAAATAGGCTGACTGCAGAAAATCCCTTTTGGCCATCGTTACTGACAGTGTTTGCTAAGACAGCGGGTGAAAAAAAGAGTTTAAATTGGAAATCGGTTGGAAACATACTTTGCAGCGTTAATCATTTGTCAGTGGGGAAAGAAGAGCTCTAAATATAAGAGAAGGCTGGGTGTTTAGATAGGCAGCTGCTTTCTGACACAGCGGGGAAGGCGTTAGAGATAAGTATTTACTTTACAAAGAGTTTGTCAGGAAAGGTAGGAGTAAATTCTGCCAAAACTGTCCTCATTCATCCAAAACAAAATTTCCTGCTGGATCTTTTTTAACTCCACTTATCTCCGACACCTGCCTGGGTCCAACACTTCTCAAGTTAAGCAATGATCAGGAACCATTGGGAAAACTGGTTTCCTGATTCTGGTGGCTTTGTTGCAGCTTTTTGTCCATATATCTTTTTCTGGCTTTTTGGCTAAATACAATCTCTCCCACATTTTACTCTTTTTTGTTGTTTCATATTATAACTCTGCTTTCTTTCTTCCCTTTCACATCCTTAAGAAGCAGCTTTCTTCCCGCTCAGCAGGACAAATAAGCAAAATGTTCCAGGATGACAAATGAAGAGGGGGTTCTCGACTCACTGCTTCCAGCTTGTCTCCATCCCCCGACAGGTTGGGAATGATGACAGGTAAAGGTGTTGGAATGAAAGTTAGAGCTTAAACTAGAGATTTAAGTGGCATGCATGATGGGAATATACATAGAAGTACAGCACCTTGTAAAAGTATTCATATCCCTTAAATGTTTTTGCATTTTACATTGTCACAACACGTTTCAGTGTGTTTAATTTGGATTTTAAGAACATTGCAAAGTAGTGCATCAGTGCAAAGCGGAAGGAAAACAATGTTTTTCAGTTTGAAGTGTGCTGCACGTTTGTAATCGAAACCCTCCTAAGTTTCTACTTTGTTTAACCACATTTTATGTTGTACACTTGCAACTGGTTTGCAGCTATGAGTGCAGTAAAATGTGGTTCTACAAAGTAGAAACTCAGAAGGGTTTCAAATACAAATTTTACCACCTGAGCAGCGGATCTCTGCAGCTCCTCCAGTTTCACCACAGTCTTCTCGACCTTTTCTATGATTAATGCTCTCCGCAATCTTCTGCCAGTTTGCAACATGTTTAAAGCTTTGGATATTATTTTACAACCTAAACCTGCTTTAAACGTCTCCACAACTTTCTCCCTGACCTGCCTGCTGTGGTCCTTGTTCTTCATGATGCTGTTTGTTCTCCAATGTTCTCTGGCAAACCTCTGAGGCCTTCAGAGAACAGCTGCATTTATACTGTGATTAAATTACACAAAGGTGAACTCTGTTTTCTAATTAGTTGACTTCTAATTTAATTTAATTTTGCACTGGATGCTATTTAAGGGTATCAGAGTAACGAGGGGTGAATGCGAATGCACACCACACTTTTAAGGTCTTTATTTGTAAAAACAGTTGACACCATGTATCATTTTTCTTCCACTTCCTAGTTATGCAAAACTATGTAATCCTGATTAAATGTATTTGAGTTTGCGGTTGCAACGTGACAAAATGTAAAAACATTAAAGCAGGTATAAAGACTTTTGAAGGACACTGTATCATGCACAGTGAATGCACACTCACACAAGCCAACTTACGGAACATTGTCATATACTGCAAAGGTTGGAGACCCCAGCTACCCCACAGGGTTTTATATCCACGAATATGTGCATAACTTGCCAAGTTAAAGGCTGGTTCTGTGCCAAATGAATCCAGGATCCTGAAACGACATCTAGAATAGTACATAAGCAGTCATTTACATTTTCTAACACCATACGCTAAAAAGCTAAGTAAGATTTGTATGCTGCTACTATTGTGAGGGATTGTGTTTTCACAAGACTGGGATCATACTGGTAATGTTGGAAAGCCAGTCCCATAGCTCTATGGAGGTGAGCAAGCCCATGGTAGTCTGTATAGATGAGGTCAAAGGTGAGAGGTCTCTGGATTGGACAGCTGCCCTGACCCGGAGCAGCGCCTATCAGGCTGGATGAGTCACAGCAAAGAAAGGACACCATTAATGTTGAAAGTGTGATGCCTGCTTGATATTTAATATTTAAAGCTGACAAAGCTTGAGTTTTAGCTAAGCCTAACTGTGCTGAGTATTGAGGGAAAATGCCTATGTCCAGGTATTTTGCAGAGGTATAACCTGTGGAGTTGATGCTGTGAAGTGCTGAAGGTCAGGTTATGTCCCAAGATGGTCAGGCAGGCACTGAGGTCAGCCCACTGGACCAGTTCTCCAAGAGGACCACCTCTGTCTACCGTTGCTTCTAAACGCTGGCCAACACTGCCGACCAGGGCACCGAGATAAAGCAGCACCTACAGGAGGGGAAAGTTCTACTTTCATGATATTAAAGATCACTTTGTACAGTTATGGTTCCTCCTTGTGTGTTTTAAAGGTGTGTAGAAGGTCTGTGATGATAAATACCAGGCACAAAACACATAATGCCACTAGTGGATGGTTTGGCACATACATATGACACAGTCAGTTGACCAGTCAGTTGAAGAAATATGGGGCCCCACCCAACCTTGTTTGTTACAATTCTAGTTGTTTTAAACTTTTTACTAATTGCTCTATTTTCATTAAGCTATTTCCTATCTGCCTCACTCGAATTGCAGGTTCTCTTGTCTTTCCCATTTTGCAGAGTGTCTAAGCGGATTATATGTTATAGATTAGTAATTCAAAGTTCAAGACATTTTTCTCAACTCAAAAAAGAAAGGAATAAATTTTAGAAAAGCTTCAGTTACACTTATTTTGTAAGACTTATTAATGGTTTCAGTCATTATGGCACCAGCAAAATAATTATTTCCTAATGTGTTATTTTTTTCCCTGCCAAATTAATAAACTGGAATTAAAGTTAGAATTTTGATCATAAAAGATGAATTCATTTGAATATTTTTGCGTATTTTACCAGGGATACAGATAATGAGGGTGCTGTGTAGTTCCTATGTTTATCTGAGGTTTGAGGAAAACATTACCTTCATCTGAGGTGTGACTGTCTTGTTTCTGCTCTGCTTCATTCTTTTCCCGGCCCAGGTCCACCTTTCAGACATCCTCTCCACTCTGGATCGGATGAACTTTACTGCCGGACTGCTGCTGTTGCTGATTACCTCGTACAGCGGGCTTAAAGTATCACGTATCATAGCCTGCAAATCACCCAACCATAAAGACATTAAAAACCTTCATAGCTTTTATGATTCTGTAAATTGAACTGAATCATTCATCCTAACTATAATTTTAGGAAGATATACCTTCTTCGTATAGGAAGGAGTTTTGTGATGCCACGGCACTGCTGTGTGGTTCCTTCCAGGTTGGGCTGGACAAAAGTCTTCCATCTGACTAAGATAAACCAATATGGAGCAGGTGGAGCCATCCACCCCATAAAATGCATAACAAGGGTCTGATTGCCACCATGCCCTCAGGAACTGCCATGGTCACATCAATCATGCAAAATTGATAAGGACAACATACATGGTTTTCATTTTTTTACAAACAAAAATGTGAAAAATATGACAAGCATTTGTATTTAGCCCTCTTTTAACACTGGAGGAGCTGCAGAAATCCACAGCTCAGGTGGGGGAATCTACTGACAGGACAACTATCAGTCATACAATCAACAAATCTGGCGTCTATAGATAAGAGGCATAAAGAAACCTATTGCTGTAAGAAAGCAGCATGAAGTCCTGTTTGCAGTTTGCCACAAGCCATGTATGAAAGACCAACCATGTTGAAGAAGATGCTCTGATCAGATGCAACCAGATTCTAACTTTGAGGCCTCCATGTAAAACAGTGATTGTTGCAGAAAACCAACATCCTGAACACCCAATTCCCTACAGTGAAACATGGTCTTGGCAGCATCATGCTGTGGGAATGCTTCTGTTCAGCAAGGACAGCAAAGCTTGTCAGATTTGATGGAAAGATGAAGACTGAAGTGGAGCCTCACCTTCCAACAGGACAACAACCCCAAATATAAAGCCAGAGCTACGATGGGGTGGTTTAGATCAAAGCATGTCCGTGAGTTAGAATGGTCTAGTTAAAGTCCAGATATAAATCCAAATAAAATTCATTAAATTTGTGGTCTTAATGTGACAAAATGTGAAAAATTTCAAGGGGAATGATTACTTTATCCTATATCATCATGGTTGTCTGAACATCACAATACAAATTTTATATGAAGTTCAAACTGACTCACAAACATGCAAATATAAAGCTATAAGACTAACAAATTCATTTACTGCAACTATACCAGTGCACAGTCTTGATTTTTATGCTACCACATGTTGTACATTTACACCTTCTCACCTCCACCTTCTCGGCACACACTGGATAAGCTGGATCTGTTGGCACCTCACACTTCTTATTAAGTCCTGTGGGGAAGACAGGAACAAAGGGCACATTGTGCAATTACTTTACCTTGAACACGGGACAATAACTGTGATATACAACGTCTTGAATGAAAAGTGCACAGCGAACAGCAACCATTAGCACAATGTGTGCTGTAGCGCTGCCATGTCTGTGACTGGCATTAGAGCAGAGGCCATGTGTTCTCAGAGGCCCTTTCCCGTAAGCCCCCCACCATCTCCACCCAATGTCAATCAAGTAGACACGTGTGCACACACACCTGACCCACCTGCTTCTTACCACACATCCCCATTTTATACTGGTAGCCAAAGCCAAAACATACAACCCTAACTGTGTAAAAAAAACTCTTAAAAAGGGGAAAAAACGATAAGAAAACTTGTAGAGGCAGAGGAAAAGGTGTGCAGGTCCAAAATTAGGACATGCTTTCGCGGTTCCTTATTGCAAAAACAGAACTACGACCAGACAAGCTGGTGAAAGGACTGCTGGGTAATCCAGCTGTATTTTATGAGTGTGAGGTAACGTGAAAGGAGGAGGGTAGGGGCCTGCAGGACCAGGTACGTGGAGGTGTGTTGGATGCGGGAGGCATTTGTGTACATTCTGCACTGTATGTACATGTACGCACATGTTAGGGCCTGTGATGGCATGTGTGGCCCAAGCTTTATGGATCAGTGAGCCATAAGTGCACTCCTACTCGTCTCCACCACCCACATCCACACCGATGGCGTGCCAACAACTGTGTGCAACCCGAGTCTCTCCTGACACCTCTAAGGAGGGCAGTAGATATAGGGGTCTGGGTTGATGGTACTGTGGGACCTTTTAAACTTCTATTTAAGGCCTTCTACCTAAACAGCCACCTGCACGAACTGCCCTTTAACCCTTCATTTATGCCCTTATCATCACAGCTTGTTAATTTCACTGTGTAGTTAAACTTTCCTGAGGCTATGAACCGTGTTAAGCTTAGGGTATCCAACTACTGCTGCAGGCAGGCAGCGGTTGAGAAGTTAAACAATATATATATAAATAGCAATATAACTACAATAAGCATAAACTTGCTTCAGTAGCACAAATCTGACATTTTCTGAGTAGAGGCAAAATTGTCTCAGTTACACTAATATGCCTATAAATCTCTAACATTTCTGTCTCATTTAAAACCAGTCTGCTAATATCAGCTATTATCTGGGTTGATAACGTGTACTGTTTTACTTTTTGGTCTCATTTGACCAGAGATCCATGCACATTTGCTGTGTCCCCTATATGGCTTGTTTATGTGGATGTCCATGTCCTGGTAGGTCTGCAGTTGGTCCATCCTCTCTCCATGTTCAGATGACTGGTTGAACAGAGCTTGGGGAGATGTTCAAAGCTTGGGATATTGTTTAAGGACCTAACTCTGTTTTAAACTTCTCCAAGACTTCCTCCCTGACCTGTCTGCTGGGTTACTTGGTCTTCATGGTGCTGCTTGTTCTCTAATGTTCACTAAAGAACCTTGGAGGCCTCCACAGAACAGCTGCAGTTACACTCAGGTTGAATCACAAATAGATGGACTATTTCTTAACCAGGTACCGTCTGAAGGCAGTTAGTGAGCTGGATTTTATTTGGTGGTAATGAAAGTGGTAGAAGTGGGTTGAAAGCATCGCTTTTTCAATTTCTGTTTGGAAAAGTGTAAAATTTTCTCTACATCTTCCCATTAATGCCCTGCTTTGCGTTAGCCTGTCATGTAAATATCCAGGAAAAAACAGTGGGCGTATGTAACATGTCAAAAAATGGGAGAAAGAATTGGCTAGATTTTAAAATATCCTTTTTAAAATTTTTAAAATACCCACATTTCTGCAAAATTAAACTTTTTGATTAAATAGGGTTGATAAGTATCTGAAGGAAGCTGAAGGAAACACCAAGGAGATAAATTAAACCTAATTAATATGTTAAGCATTAACACAAATTCAAAGCACTTTGAATGGACTCACACCTTTACTGTTATAAGGTCCGATGTACATGTGTGGAGTCGATGTGGAAGCCTGATGGTGGTGATGATGATGTAGGGCGAGCCGATCGAGTCTCTGAGACACTCTCTGCAGCTCCCTCTCTACCAGGTGAGCCAATCCCTGCTGGTCTTGTCTGAAGCTGGAAGACAAACAGAAGCCCAGATGTACAGTTGGTCGTTATGGAAGTGGGGTCCAAAGTTTCACTGAGCTTTGAGCCTCTTTGTTAGTCTCGTTGACGATGATCCATTATGCTGCGAAACACAAAAATCATCACCAAGTTGTGACTGGATTGATGGAAAAAGTTGCCCCTCTGGAAGATGTTTCGATGTTACTCTTCATTCATGAAAGTGTTGCTGGGAAGAACTGTACCAGGATGCTTTGCTGCAGGCTTGAGACACAACTTATCACCTCTTCTTCTCCAGAGAATTGATTTTGCATCTTTCTCAGTCAAACAGAAGGAGACTTCATCAGAGAAAATAACCTCACACCAGTTTTCTGTCATCCTTCCTTGCAGCTCCTGCAGATTCTCAGCCTGTTCTTTAAGGTGGTCTTAGATGAAACTGGTCGTTATCTAAAAGTATTTTCCTTACTGTGTCTGCTAACACTCCCACCCACCTGCTGCCAATGTTGAGGATGTTCTGCAATGGTGGCAACATAACAAAATGGAGAAGGAGACAGTCCTGGCATTTACCAGGAATTCCAGAGGTCCCAAATAAAATTCAGTTTAATTCAATTCAATTCAGTTTATTTATATAGCGCAAATTCACAACACATGTCGTCTCAAGGCACTTCCCAAACGTCAGGTACATACATTACAATTAATCCTAACCATTGAACAGTGCAGTCAGATTCAGTTATTTATTCAAATTGGATAAAAAGTTTTTCTGTCTAAGGAAACCCAGCAGATTGCATCCAGTCAGTGACTTGCAGCATTCACTCCTCCTGGATGAGCATGTAGAGACAGTGGACAGTCACTGGCGTTGACTTTGCAGCAATCCCTCATACTGAGCATGCATGTAGCGACAGTGGAGAGGAAAAACTCCCTTTTAACAGGAAGAAACCTCCAGCAGAACCAGAACCAGGCTCAGTGTGAGCGGCCATCTGCCACGACCGACTGGGGGTTAGTGAGAACAGAGCAGAGACACAAAGAGTACAAAGAAGCACTGATCCAGGAGTACTTTCTATGGGAAGGAAAAGTAAATGTTAATGGATGTAGCTCCTTTAGTCGTTTCACCTAGAAAGAAGGAACAGATAAACTCTGAGCCAGATTTCAAGGTTAGAGTCTGAAAGAGAGCAGATAGAGTTAGTCACAGTAAAAGCTCAGTCATGTCTAGGAGAGAGAAAGGGTTAAACACTGAAAGACAGGGCCAAGTGGATCATCGGTAGAGGGTGAGCATTAAGTTGTTGCCAGCAAAAGCTTGGACGATGCCCTTCTCCAGAAAGGTGTTACAGGTAGACACAGAGTCAGGCCAGGTGTAGCTTCTAGGAAGAGAAAAGAGAGAGAACAAAGTTAAAAGCTGAAATAACAGCAAATAATGCAAAATTGGAGAGTAGTGTGAGAATGTAGCGAAGAGGGTGAAAGTCTATAGCAGCATAACTAAACAGAAAGTTTCAGTTTCAGTTTATATATTTATATAGCGCTTATTTACAACAATGTCATCTCAAGGCACCCCACAAAGGGTCCGGAACGGCGCGGGGCCACCGGGGAGGCCAGATCAAACCACCGAGTGCCAGAGCCCGGCCACCCCAGGACAGGCCACGTGTTAGGGGAACTAAGTAAAATAATAAACTGATAAAGTTTGTCCATCTAGAGCCCACTGATGGCCATTGTTATACTAAAAACCACAAGGATTGGGATACCTCTCTCTGTCAGACTGATTATTCAATTCAGTTCATTTAAAAATGCTTTATTAATCCCAAAAGGAGATTAAATAATGAAGCTGTCTTTATTGCAACTTAACTTCTCACCTTGGACATCAAGGTCCCTTTTTTCCAGAAGCGTTTTCAGTGCTTCAAGTTTTATTTCGACCTAAACTGATGATGACTGCACACTTCTTTGGAGGTAACTATTGCTATCACAAGAATATAAATCATAATCTGTCTTCTCAACCAATCAGTCTGCTAATCATCTGCACACTTTAACAACATGGATTTATGAAATGATTGTTCTGAAATTAAGTTAGCAGGTCACTGTGTGACAGACAGCGATCTCTATCTCAATAATAATATAAAGCAGAGTGAGTTGTCACCACAAAAGTTGAAAACAAAACCAGCAAAAACTAGTGCTGCACAGGATTCAATACAATATATTTCTTTACAGGTGCTTCAACCATAACCTAAACTAGGCCATAACTGCATGTTAACATGTTTAGGGGAAAACTACCTCTGCAGCAGAAAACTGAGATCATTCCTGTTCAGCCGGGTCTTACTGCTCAGTCTCTGCACCTGAGTGTTCAAGGCCTCCAATCGAACAGCCAGCCTGTGGAGGCGAAGATCATCACCTAGAATATAAAGACCACAAAGACTGTTATCCCTTTTAGTATTTCAGATTCCATCAGAACATTTGAGTTATTGTACTCTGAAGTATAAACACAGAAAACATCAGGGTTTTCAACAAAGAAATCCATAACTTTTGCAGACCTGTGTTTTCATTTCACACCACTGTGTGGCTTCAGAAAGCATCCAGAATTTTCCAGAATTTTCCCGCTCTCAGTATATAGGGATGCACCAATAAAAATATTAATATTGCTGTAATGGCCGATAACCGATACTATATATTTTTTCTAACCCTTTCAACACTGTCAAAAAATGACCACATCGCTGACATTGCTTCTCTGCTTCAGTTACACTACCCACAATGCTGCGCTGCATCACCACCAGTCTCACATGACCAAACATATATTATATGGCCAACCCCCTCCCCTCCCCCTCCAGAAACACAAACAGCAATAAGATGAAAATAAACATTGGTTGTTAATATCGGCCCATTTTAACTTACTGCTTTTTTTTAAAGATATTATTGAAAGTTTCAAAGGTAAAAGGTCAACCAACCTCCCCACATATACCACTTCAAACAAGATGGGCGTCAATAAGTTGGCCATGTGTTTTGCTGCTAAAATATTGAAGATATTAGTAAGGTTTTTAGTTCAATTTAGGTCATCAAATGTCTGACCTTGATGACCTTTGGAGGGGCTGGTGGACCTTTTGAGCTTTAAACGTTCAATAATTTATTTAAAACAAAAGTGACCAAACGTTTTAGCAGCACAAATGATTGACATCCAGTTTAATTTGATTTGGGTCATATGGGGTCATATATGAGTGGTGGCTGACATTTGATGACCTCTGGAAGCTTTCATAAAAAAACTTTAAAATTATAGTGGGAGATATGTTGGATTAGAAGAGTTTCGGGGTGGTTCAACTTCGTTTTACTTTGATACCCTTAAGTTAAATCCAGCCCAACCACTTACTTTCAGAAGTCACTTCTAAATAACTTCTACCGTTGTGTTTAAATGCTGCTGCTGTTGCAGGAAAATGTGCTTATCAGCAAAAATAGGTTGTGCACATCAAGGGATGCTAATAATTTCTACGTGCTGTAAAATCTTTCAGAGAAAGAAATATAAAAATGATATAAAAGTTAAGGTAAAAATCTGTTCGTAATTTCACAGGGAGACTGAATAAAAACTGAGCATTTGGTAATAAACTGAAGCTAATTTATCAATGTGCACAGTCCAGCAGTTTTTTCCCCATGTGGGACCTGAACTTTCCAAGATACCTATTTTCTGACAGACTCTTTGTAAATAAGTTGCTGTGGGTCCCTCAAAGCACAAAGCTGTTGTGGCTGAGGTGCAGTGGTGGGTTCCAATGTCTCCTGAAAACAGTTTTCTTTGAATGTGACCAGAAAAGGTCTGGAATGTTTGGATCAAATAACATTTCATGGGAGGATATTGTGAGTCATTAGTGGCCACCGTGTTTTATTCTCTTACATGAGCCATTTGTTTGTTCAGTGTTAGGCCCATCTTGTGTTATAGGTCCCCAAAATAGCTGCTTCCCTTCATAAAGAAGCATTTTATATAAAATTTTGCTCCTTGAACCCATAGAATATTTTTTAATAAGTTCAATTCATTTCCACAGTTCGGGATCACACTTAAATTAGGGGGTCCCAAGTTTGGACAAGACCCCTGGTGAACTCTTTCCAATGTCACGAGCACCTCAATAATTAATTTACTCATTACACCGGAAACTGTCTACTGTCTTTAAAATGGAAAGCTCTTCAACAGACAAGCATTTCCTCAGCCCCTAAATGCTTTTGAGAAACAGTTTAGCCAGACAAAGGTATTTTGGTTTAATGTCGACCACAAGCCCACCGCTGTCAGGCATAGGAGGATAAATGAGTATAAGGACCCACCACGAACTGTGTACAAATCTTCATCTTACACTTTGGATTTTAATCCTTAAACACTCCACATTTCCGTTCCATTTTCACGTGTTTGCATAATGTGATTCCTTTAGTTTAGAAATACAGCAAACATTTGATACAGTATATGTAAAAATCTGTGTGTGTGTGTGTGTGTGTGTGTGTGTGTGTGTGTGTGTGTGTGTGTGTGTGTTACTCTGTTCATCAGGAGATTTCCCAGCAGCAGCAGCTTCACCCCTGGTCATCTCAAGTGGCACCCAGAGGCTCTGCAGCAGCAGGGTGGCCACAGACAAGCACAGACATAGCACCAAGCAGCCACTAGAGGGCACAACACAATGTGAAACGTTTTGGCATGCAGGTCAAATTAAACATAAAATGTTGCATTGCAAAAGTATTGACACCCCGACGTGCCTTTTCACATTTTGTCACATTACAACTGAAAATCCAACGCTTTTTATTTGGGTTTTATGTCATACAAACACAAACTTGGGCAGAATTGTGAAGCAATAGGAAAGTGACACATGGTCTTAAACATTTTTATGAATAACAACACAAAAAGTGTGATGAGTGTTTATAATTAGCCCCTTTTAATCTGAGATCCCTGAATAACACCCAGTGCAACCAGATGCCTACAGACATCAGTTTGTTTAAATGCAGCTGTTCTGTTTCTGGCCTCAGAGATTTGTTAGAGAACATTTTTGAACAACCAGCATCATGAAGACCAAGGAATACAGCAGACAGGTCAAGGAAGAAGTTCTGGAGACGCTTTGAACATCTCACGGAGCTCAGTTCAATCCATCCTCTGATCACAGAAAGCGGATGGACCAACTGCAGACCTGGACGTCCACCTAAACATTCAGGCAAGGAGAGTATTTATCAGAGAAGCAGCCAAGAGGCCCGTGGTAACTCTGGAGGAGCTGCAGAGTTTCACAATTCTCCAGCAGGTGATCAAAATGGATCTCTTCTAATATAAACTTAAAAAACGAATTAAAATGGACAATAACATTAAAAACTAAGGAGATTAATTTTTTGGTCATAAACCAAATACTGAATTCCATTAAAATTACAGGACTTTTTGGATTAATAATGATACTTTCTCACCAGCAATATAATGATGTATAAAGTCCACTTATAGTACTGTTTAAAAGTGCGAATATATTTGAGTACAACCATGAAATAATGCAAATCAAGTACAATGTTGTAATGTCTTCTCCCTCGTAAAGATGCTGAAATAATGCTGGTGGCCCCACGTATTGCCATGTGTATTTTCTGTCTCATTGGAATTTACAGCCTTCCCTTTATCATTGTTTTTGATGTTTTCTGTTTCTCAATACATTTTTGAAATTGATTTATTCCAGAACACTTTCTAAAAGTCCTCTCTTTAAGAACCAAGAGAGATATCAATCAAAGACCTGACAAAGGAGCTGAGAAATGCCTCATCCTCAGGTGATCACTCAGTGAAGGACGACTTTTCAGCTGAAAACTGTAAAAATCGCCTTGTTGGTGTCTGTTAAACAGTGTTATCTTAAGTATTCTGTTACAAGCCAGGCTTTGTTGCAGGCTGCTAGTCACAAACTACTAAAAATTAAGATGCAGTCTTTTTATTACTATTTGCAAATTTTTTTATTTGCTAAGTTGCCAAATTGCTTCTTTCATGTTGTTTCTTTCATGTTGTTCAGACAATATTTAAATTCAACAAAACACTGGTGTAGTTAACTGGCCTTTTATCCCTGAATGATTCATATATATATAATATATTTAACACCATGCACACAGTCTCTAACATTCCTCTGGAAATGAGAGAAAACACAGGAGAGCTAATTGTAGCTTTTAACATTATCCTGGTTGTGGTTAGCCACGGAAACAATGAGGCTGAGGCTTACCTACGAGGCCGCAGTGCAACACGCATTGTTTCCTGTCTCCAGCATTCAGGATCTCTCTGTCAAAGCAACAATATTGAATGAAACCTATTAATTCATCATGAGTAGTCTTTCTTTTTTTTTGCCCTAGGCAAAGGGTCACAATCCTCCTTCTGGGTTGGCACAGTGGAAGTCCCATCACACTTTTACATTCTTTTCCATATTGCACAGACTTGGTCACTGTTTCCATGAATTGCAAAACTAAGGTTTGAAGACAGAAAATAGCAGGAACGGTAATCCGAGCCACTTGAAGTGTGCAGTTTGTTTTCCAACATGTCCATTTGAATGACAGAGATGCTAAACACAAACAAAAGTGCTGTCACCAGCCCGTTCTTCTGTGAGACAGAAACAGAAATATCTCAGCAACTCTGTCTGCAAGCCGAGCCGGCAGGCAGGAAGTAAAAACACACACACAAACACAGACGTCCTCACCTCCCTGGGTCTTTGTCCAAACCAACTGAAGATCCTGCCGGTACAAAACACACAAATGTGGAGAAAAAAAAGAAAAGAAACAAATTTGAGCCAGGGAATCTTTTTTTAATCTTCTTTTTACTCTGTTTCCCTCCGTCTTTGGCCCTGCCTTTTCCCTATCCCATAGCCTATGAGAGGGAATCCTATGGTTTCCATGGTAACCTTACTCCCCTTCAATCGAAACAATGCCCAGAGTGGCACTTAGGTCTTTCAGAGACACAATAGAGCCCACGCCAGTGGATGACAGAGTCTTTCAGGCTCAATGCTGAGACTAAAGGCTCTGGTTCTGAATGATCCTCAAGCAGGAGCATTTGGCTCTTCATTAAATAATACAACAGCAAGAAGGAGGATGACAAACCAAGGAAGATGCAAAGTGAAAAGTTTTAGTTCTGATTTTGGCTGGGGTGGGAATCTACAGTGACAGATGTTTCAAAGAGAAATTCATTCTTTTATTCCCTTGGTTGTGATCTGACTGCAATGACTAGAAGAAAAATAAAAGTTCAGGCCTTTAATTTTAATCTCTTCATCACACAATATATTCCTGCAAAGATGCTCTAATTTTCCAGTTGGAATTTGAGGAAAAGACAACATAGCTACTCAACAAGAGCGTCTTCAGGCCAGTGGCCCCACCTCGGGGCAGCTATACATTTTCTACCCCACCCCCCAAACACCCCAATCTCAAGTCTTCTGCAGACTCTAACAGGTTTTCTTCCAGGACTGCCCTGTATTTAGCACCATCCATCTCTGCTGAAGAAAACTACCCCTACAGCATGATGCCACTGCTGTGTTTTACCATGGGAATGGTGTGTTCTCCACGATTTGATCCGTTGACTGTCTAGTGTGGTTTTTAGGTCATCATGATGCTGTTTGTTGTTAATGTTCTCTAACAAACCTCTGAGGGCTTCATAGAACAGCTGTATTACTATACAGAGACTAAATAAGATTCTGTTATGGCTTTGGGTTTTCGGTGCGCCGTCCCAGAATTATTAGCAGCCAAGGTCTGGCCGACCCCTTTGAAGCGTTTCAGGAACGACCCCCCTGCACAAAGCAATGAGGGATGTAAAGAGCTGAATTAGGTTTGAAGGTCAAAACTTTTAAATATCTTCAAAATATCTTATATTAACTGAGATTCCTTGCCATGACAAACTCTAATGTGTGTCACATGCAAAATGTAGCTCAGTGAAGCAGATGTTTTTACAAACAACGAGACAAGCCAGTAATTTGGGGATGATTCAAAGCACATGGATTTTACAAGGAGTTTGGGATCTATTTAAAGTTTGACTCTGACAACAGTTGCCATGAGAATTAAGATGAAACAGCTAATAAGAAGAACAGCAAGTTTTTATACAATCCAATTAATTAGTAATTTTACTGGAACAGATCAGGAGCTTATGTCGCCTGGAAAACATTTTCTTTCTTGGTTTTCCCAGTTGAGCTAACGTCAGAAAAAATACACATTTACATTTTTAAAAGATAAAAAAACAGCATATCCCCGAGTCGTGAGCGCTGGCGTTCAGTTCAAACAGGAAATGTTGATCAAAATACTAAACAATCAACAGGGATTTTCTGGGATTTTTTTTTTTAGTTCTGATTTGAGTGGAAGAAAGATTACTTTAACTCTGAAACTGAAGTAGCTTTCACCTATGCTTTTTTTTGAATTATCTGCTCACCATGGCTCACAGCTCAGGGTGGCATGTTCTGGAGGGGATGACACATGCACTCGACAAAATGTTATGTGCCTCAAGTTTTCTGTCACTCATTTGTATCTCCAGTCAATCGGAAGCGGGTGCCACTGTGTTTTCAGCACAGTGTAAACACTTTGACGCGTCATTGGTAGTGCACCACAGTTGGCCAGAAATGCTGAATTTACTATCTTATTTACAGCTTCAGTTACAGAGTGAGATTTAATGAATATTTCTGTTTTTTATAATGAGTTTGGAATGCGTTTGATAATTCGTTCATCCAAATTGGAAATGTTCAACTCTTATTACTGATTCTTTAAAACAATTGATAGTGTGGTGTTTGCTGGGGGTTTAGGAGGTGCTCACCCAGGGCACATTTCATGCAACAACAGCCCCTGCTTTTTAAATAGATCTGCTAAATAAAACTACAAACCTGAACATGGGAAGTGGGATTTGATAAAGTTAGAGCGATGCCTTATCCCATGTGTGGGATTGGGAAGACTGGATAAACATAAACCTCTTTAAGCTACGACCTAAAGGTTTACTGGCTTCACACCATCTGCTACTCTCTCTGCAGATTCAAACCACATAATTCATTGGCCTAAATCAAACTCTAACCTACTTCTTTCTTCTATACATGCCCTCCAAACACTGGACATCCACTGACATATTTTCCTTATTTTGCCCAGATTTATAGGATGGAAATTTGACATTTTTAGCCTTGTCCAATTTTAAACTAATCATAGCTGCTGAAAGTCAGGCTTGGTTTGCATTTAGATATTCATGTCTCTTTACATTTAGACATGAAAAGACCTCTGTCCAGCTTCTCTTTTTTAATCACACTTGCATGCTGGTTAAATGTTTTTTTTCTCAATGAAATTTGTCTCAGGGATTGTTTGTTATCCAAAATTATGTAACTGCACTTGCTTCATACTTCACTGACTGTATACACAGATTTACAAGATGCAACACCTGGAGCATAATTAAACTGACAGCCCTAGCCATCTGCATCCTTTTACTGGTGCACACCGTGTTGGGCTGAACTGCTCTATCATATGCCTCATCTGGAGCCAAATTTATCAAAGATGCAAACAAATAATATTTGAAACTACTGTATAATAATAGCACAGAGTTGGAACGTACTGGATATCTCTTACGTTTTTGTCATGCTGTAAATTGTCCCCTGAAACAGTAATTATTATTTTGAACTTTTTTCACATTTTGTCACGTTACTACCAAAAACTTCAATGTATTTTATTGAGATTTTAGGTGACAGACCAACACAAAGTTGTGGATAATTGGTTTGCACACCACCCTGAATAAATAGTTCCCAGCATGAAACACAGTGGTGGCAGCATCATTCTGTGGGATTGACTTTCTTCAACAGAGACAGGGGAGCTGGTCTGAGTCTAACAGAAAACCTGTTAGATGCCTAAATATACAGCCAGAGCAACAATGGAATATTTTAGTTTAAAGCATGTTCACGTCTAGGAATGGCCCAGTCAAAGTCCAGACCTAAATCAAATTGAGAATTTGTGGCAAGACGTATAACTTGCTGTTCCCAGGCACAATCCAAACAAACTGAGTGAGCCTGAGCTATTTCGCAATCAGAAATAGGCAAAAATGTTTTGCAAATTAGTGGAGACAACGAAAAGATTTGCAGCAGTTATTGCAGGAAAATGTGTCTACAAAGTTCTGACGCAGGCGACTGAATGAAAAAGCATGCCACACCTTTCAGATTTTTATTAGTGAATAAGTTAAAAACCGTGTTTTTTCTCCTGCTTCACAATTAGAAACATTAACTGATACAACGATAGCTGAAAACGTTCAAGTATGAATACTTGTGTTCATAGCCTTTTATTTTAGAAATAACTCAAAAAACAAACAAGATTGCAAAAACCTTGTACTGTAGAACGAAATAAAAATGTATGCATTTATGGTGATTAACATTAGAACCGATTAATACAGTTGTCCTGTACTCACGTTAGAAAGGATAGAACTGACATCTTCAGAGGCCTATTTAGAATTATTTTACAATAAAATAATATTTACTTTACACATTTCTCGCCCTTTCATCCATAAGAAAGCAAAAACTGTTTTTTCTTAAAGGAGTTTATGGGAAGCATCAGCTGTATTCCAGAGGGAGGGAAACCAAACAAAATTTTACCCCAGGGTTGTTCTAGGAGGCAGTTTTAATTGCACAATTAAATTATCAGTAACAACTGTCATGTGTTCGGCGGCCGCGGTTTGGTCGCTGCTTTGAGTTCCTGACAAAGAGATGGTTTGTTGTCCTTGCAAGGGTACTTCCTGTCCTTCCAAATGGTAGACAGATGAGTGGCTGTCAGTGGATATTTAAGCAGCACACCTGGACCCAGTGCGCATGCCCGAGACAGCAACGTTAACCCTGCTTCGCGTCTAGAAGACATGCAACCTTCAGGTAGGGAAACGGTGTTTTTCAATCGGAATGAACGTGTTTTTGTTTTTTGTTTTTTTCGCTTGTCCTTATTTCTAGTCTTGTTGATTAAAGGGTGATCTCGCTTCGGTGACATGTTTTGTTTAAATTAATCGTGTCTCTTAAAGCTTAACGCGCAGACGCCAAGACAGACGGACGGATTGATCTGTAGCGTTCATGCTAGCAGGTGCTCTAACGTTTGTGCCAATTTAACCGCGTTGGCTTCTATACTGAAGGTTATTTTAATGGTTATTCTGTTTTCGTTCGTGCTGTTCTCGGGGCAGGTGGTGTTGTGTGGTTTTGGTTGGCACGTAAAATCCACGGTGCCGTGCAGCCTGCGTCAAGCTAACGCTAGCCGTGCTAACCTGGCAGAGTGGGTGATAACGGTGCATCAGATTCAGTCCAGCGAACATAAATACTGTGACCCGTTTACTTTAGCTTCACACACGCAGACTAGCAGGCCGTTTGTAGCTTCTGCACCTGAATATAAACGGTGTAAGTGGCTTTGCGTGCATTAGGTGTTAACTCACTGCATTCATTCTGGTTGTAAGGCAACAGTGTAACCTCCCTGTCCGCCTGTTTTTAGCTCTAATGTGCTCCACATAGAAGCTGAATGCCATCTTCCCCCGTCTGCTGAAAGGAGCAACTCTTAACACAAACTTTTATTTGCGTCATTGACCATTCATAATGTTTGGCTGTAGGCTTGCGCTGATTACTGTTTTTTAGTGCAGAAACTGGTTTGTATTTCTAAGAGCTTTTTATTTTAGTTTGTTACAGTTGATTTCATTTTGTTTTGGTGTAAACATGACCAGTAAGAGTAAAAATGAAACCAGATCTCAGGACCAGAATGGCTGGACTTTTTTGCAAGCACTATATGGAGCATAGTGTAACGTATGCGCTCCCCCTCCTGCTGTTGCACACTGCTGATCAGCTGGCACAAAGTCAGATTCAGCATTTTCCTATGCTCTGTGACCTTTAGCACCTTGGGCAAGTCAATAATGTCCGTTGTGAGCATCTTCTGCTGGGAGACTAAATATTACATTAACATAAAGAATGCAAGTTCATAACATTTGGAATATAATAGCCAACAATTATTGCACTGATTGCAGTATTCTGGCAGATCACCAATTACCAATATCTTAAAAAGCCTGACCTGCCAATTCAGATTTTGACTGATACCGATATTTTTGTTTTATAACTGACACGGTCAGGTGTCATAAGGTCACAATACACCTTCAAAGTTCCGGTCTTATTTATTCAAAAACATTGAACAAAACCCCTGAAACAATACAAACTCGTTTTAACTGCACATGAGGCAGTGCTCTCAAATTATAAATGAAACGTTTAGAGCATTGCAGTTCCTTTTAGTGTTTCATTTTTCATATTTTAAAAGAAACTAAATTTGGGCAAGAGGTTAGACAAGTAGATAAAATCAGTTTCACATGTCGGCCGATCAGCTATCTCCCAAAATTAAGGAAATCGGGGCTGATCAATCGGTGCAACCCTACTCTAAACAGTCCTTTACAATATGAATACACACTGATAGTGTGATGCCGACATAGATTTGCAGTATATTGTGCAGCCCTAATGGGAATGTAGTTATGAATCTAGTAATTTAGACAAGACTACGACACGGCGAACTGACCCAGAGTTGTTGCTGATTGGTCAGAATGAGGTGGTTGGTGTGCAGATTTCCTACATGGTTGTGTAGATCTCATTCCTTGAGTGATTTTTATATGAAGCTGGTGAAAAGCCTTAGAGATTTTGTAGTTCCACATTTAGAGCCTCTTTGGTAAGTTTATTTGAAAGGCAAAGTTCAGCTGAATTTACTTTGAAGTAGGACGGATGAGCTCTAAAATCCTCTTTAAAGATTCCAGGTGTTTTTGTAAATGGCTTGGCCTCCACCCCCACGCGACCCGCTGCAAAGACCAATGATTTTATAACAATCATTTTCAGCATACTGATCTTTGGTCATGCATCATCTTCATGTGATGGCTATTTCCAGGAAGAATGCATTGTGAAAGTATTTTTTTTTACGATGCAGTACCACAGAAGTTGCTAAATAAGGTTTTTTTTTTTTGTTTTGTTTAGGCTGTAAATCCTCATCTAGCCCGAGGGTTAGTTCAGACCGAGAATCAGGCACATATTTAGGAAATGTGTTCCTGATTAAAACCCATTTTGTCATTTCTTCTTGTAGATTTCATATCACCAGTTTAGTGGATCCTACTCAAGCCACAGATTACATGATTTGTTTTACTCCAGTAGTATGTATATGCATAAAAGAAAAGCTTATCTGAGCAAGAATCTGTGTAATAAAATTAGTAAATGTTTTTCTACCGAGCTGCTTTCCTTTGTAACCTGTGAAACTTGCTGTGTTCTCACACAGCTAATGCTCAGGTCCTGCTCGAGCTTGGACTTAACATCCGTCCTGGCTAATTCAGATAAAACTAGCTGACCAGTAACCCACTTCACATGCAAATAAACACCTAGTCACATCCCAGACGTGACAGTTGAACTTTGCTGTGGACTTTGACTGGGCCACTCCAACACATGAATATGTGTTGCTCTAAACTAGAGCTGCAATCTAGTTGTAATTTTTAATATTCTATAATATTTGACGTGGTATGCATTGTAGTGCTACTTGTCAATAATATATTTGGGAAGTTGGATGGACTGCGTTGCGTTTTTTCCATAATTGATTTGTATTCAGCTCCATCTTCCCATGGACTTTGACCTACTGCTCTCTCCTCGATAAAGAGGAGCAGCTGTGACCACCATGTTTCACATTACACAGTAGGATGTCAGTCGAGCATAAACAACACATCCAACAGGTCTACTGATTCTTCTGAAGCATCAGATCTCTGAAACTGTTATTGAGACATTAACTTGTTTCAGATCTATCCGAGTCGCACTTGTAGCTTAACTGAAGAGAGATGAAGTAAGGAAGAGTAAAAATGGGGAACTTTAAAAAGCTCAGCACCAGTGTACAGCCACTAAATGTACTGCCTGGCCAAAGAAAAGTCGCCACCAAAAAAAAAAGGTCACACTAATATTTGGTTGGGCCGCCTTTAGCTCTTATTACGGCTCCATTCGCTGTGGCATTGTTTCGATAAGCTTCTGCAATGTCACAAGATTTATATCCATCCAGTGTTGCATTCATTTTTCACCAAGATCTTGCGTTGATGATGGTAGAGTCAAAGCCTTCTCCAGCACATCCCAGAGATTCTCAATGGGGTTAAGGTCTGGACTCTGGTGGCCAATCCATGGGTGAGAATGATGTCTCATGCTCCCCTTTCACAATTGGAGCCCGATGAATCCTGGCATTGTCATCTTAGAAAATGCCCGTGCCATCAGGGAAGAAAACATCAATTGATGGAATAACCTGGTCATTCAGTCTATTCAGGTAGTCAGCTGACCTCATACCAGACCTGACCACCTGCAGCAACCCCAGATCACAGCACTGCCCCCACAGGCTGGTACAGTAGGCACTCTCTTCTTACCCTGATGCACCCATCACTCTAGAACAGGGTAAATCTGGACTCATCAGACCATATGACCTTCTTCCATTGCTGCAGAGTCCGATCTTTATGCTTCATAGCAAATTGAAGCCTTTTTTTCCGGTTAGCCTCACTGATGAGGGGTTTTCTTAAGGCTCCACAGCTGTTCAGTCCCAGTCCCTTGAGTTCCCTTCGCATTGTGCGTGTGGAAATGCTCTTAGTTTCAGTATTAAACATAGCCTGGAGTTCTACTGTTGTTTTTCTTCAATGTGATTTCACCAAACGTTTAAGTGATCGCCGATCACGATCATTCAGAATTTCTTTTCTGGCCACATTTCTTCCTCAAAAGATGGGTCCCCACTATCATGCAAGGCTTAAAAAATAATCCAAATAAACTATTGTCTATTGAGAAATCACTCCCCTATATTCCTCATATGCACCGTTCATTAACATCCTGCCGCTTACGATTTGATTTATAGACAAAATTTTCGATTATTCGATTTATTCTTAGCTATTTTTCTTCCAAATAAGTTTTTTTTTTAAAATAAAAACTAGCTATATCAGCATTAAGGTCAGTATTGGTCCAATAAGTGAAACTGGGTCGATATTAAGAACCGATGCCGTTGCTGTTTGTGTTTCTGGAGAAGGAGGGGGTCGGCCATGTGGTGTCTATTTGGTCATATGACCGCGATGCAGCGCAGGATTGTGGGTGTTTTACTGAAGAAAGAAGAAATGTCATCCATCCATCTGCAAAGATTTCCATATCGGTGCATCCCTGTTTTAAAAATGTCTTATTTGTATCCCAGAAATGTAAAATCTAAACATGGTTTGATAAACGAGTGTCCTGGACCGCTTTAGAGCCGTCCAGAAACGAGCCGGTCTCTAAGGGCAGGATGTTGGTGCCAGGCGTAAACAGGCCTCGGGATTTCATAACATGCTGAACTGCTTTAGATGGTTCTTTAAACATTAGTTCTTCTTCTTCGTGTTTTCTAGCAACCACCATGGGCAGGTAATGTCAGCACGTTTGCTACCAGTCGTGTGGAGGACAGAAGGTCACTCATACCTTGGTGGAAACCTCCTCCTTTCCTACTTGGGCAGTCCAGAAAGTTTCCAGCATCATGGCTGAGGAGGACTATGGCACCTTTGTGGACTGGAACCTGATGGGGGACCTGGCCAAGAGCAGTGGGCCCACCAAGGTAGACTGTAAAGAGCTCAAAGAGTTCAAACAGATGGCTCGCCAAGGCAACTGGGCCAAGAACCACAAACTGCGGGCACAAGTCTATCAGCAGCTCATCAAATCCATTCCCTGTCGTACAATTACACCAGATGCAGAGGTATACCGTGACATTGTGGGTGAGGCGGCCACGAAGAAGCCGTCCTCTCACATCCCGCTGCCAGAGTTTGTGGATGGGAATCCTGTGCCCCGGTACTGCCTGAAAGCAGACGCCGTGGCCTCAGCTCATCGGATCATCAACTGCATCGCGGGGCAGTTTCCAGACATCTCCCACTGCCCGTCTCTTCCAGCTATTACTTCACTGCTCCTCCACTTCAGTAAAGACGAGGCTCAGTGTTTTGAACATGTCAGCCGCATGCTGGCTTGCAACGAGCCAGGCAAACGACTTCTAGACCAGACTTTCCTGGCCTACGAGTCCAGCTGCATGACCTTCGGTGACCTGGCCAACAAGTACTGCACAGCTGCTCACAAACTGATTGTTGCCACAGCCCAGGATGTGCTTGAGGTCTACGCCGATTGGCAGCGCTGGGTGCTTGGAGACCTGCCTTTCAGCCATATGGTCAGGGTCCTGGACGTGTATCTGGTGGAGGGCTACAAAGTTCTGTACCGTGTTGCCATAGCCTTGCTCAAGTTTTACCGCAAACATAAAACGGGAAGCCAAGGAGGACAGAACCAGCAGCAACAGGATTCTGGGAAAATCCGGGCAGATATCCAGGCGTTTGTCAAAGGCATCGACTCCACTGTCACACCTGACAAGTTGCTAGAGAAGTCCTTCTCGATCCGCCTAATTAACCGCAAGGAGATCACTCTGCTGCAGCTCACAAACGAAAAGTCCCTGCAGCAGAAAGGGATCACTGTCAAACAGAAGAGGTACAGTCAATACCTGAATGCTTTCTTTATGCTTTTCTTCTATAATTACTTTTATAATAAGCATCTTATCACTATTAGGTTCACAAACAACTTCTGCTTCACTAACGTAACATTTTCATTTTAAGTAAAAATCTAATTCTCCTCAAAGTTGGAAGCCAAATAATGTACAACCTTTAAAAACTGAGCTTAAACAGTTATTTTAAATGATGCCACCTTCCAAAAGTATTCAAACCCCTCGAACTTTTCCACATGTGATCACGCTACAACAAACCTCTGTATTTTATTAGGATTGGGAGATTGAATAGCACAGATTGGAAGGAGGATGTCTGCAAACAGCATTTTTTTAAGTCTGGCCAAAGATTCTCAATCTAAACTTGGACTAGACCATTCTGACAGAAGAACATGCTCTGATTTATTTCATGGTAGTTCTGGCCAGTATGTTTAGAATCATCCTGCTGGGTGAAACTCGGACCTAATCTGGGATCGTTTTTCTTCCGGGCTGTCCTGTGACCAGCCTCGCTGAAAGCACCCCCACAGCATGATGCTGTTACCACCCTGTTTTATGATGGGAATGGTGGATATAGGGTGGTGTGCAGTGCTAAAGTTCTCCCCGACCTGTCTGTGTTTCTGGGTCTTCATGATGCTGTTTGTTCTCTAAGGCCAGAACCAGAAACGGCTGCGTTTTAACCGAGGTTGGGTTATTTAGGGTTCTCAGAATAACGGCGGATGATTAGAAATGGTATCAAAAGTATCATTTTTCCTGCTCTTTAACCATTTTATTCTTGCTTTTTTAAAATGGTTTGGTTTGATTTTCCATCTTCTCTCTTTTCTTTTTCTTCAATTTGTTTTTGGTTTCCTTTCTGTTTGTTCTCTGCCATGATTCTCTGTTCATCTTCTCTCCACTCCTGTTATCTGCACTCATTGTTTCACAGAACTAGGTAGGTTCACTTCTTCATGACCCATTTTTGTTCTCCTGTACTTTGAGCAGACGCCATGTTGTATCTGCAGACTGTCGGTTATTAATGTTTGGCCTTTCTTCCTCTTCTACGTTCTTCTGGATCTCCAGGCGGAATGTGCAGCTGGCTCTCAATCCTGACACGTTCTCCTCAGAGATCGTCAGCACGAAGGAAATGCGTGACATCTGGTCGTGGATCCCTGAGCGCTTCGCCCTGTGCCAACCGGAGCTCCTCTTCACCACGTCCAACCATGGTTGCAGCCTCAATAGGTGACCTTTCCTGCTTCCATGCATTTTTCCTACCTGCAGCACCTGTTCTCAGTTTACCTTCATAAAAAGGAACTAAACGGACCTTTTTGCTTTTAGATTCTATTCTCATTGTGAGGGCCATGAACCCACCTTGCTCCTGATCCGGACTACAGATGGAGATGTAAGGAAAGCACATTTCTAGCAGAAAGAATCTGAGTTCTAATCTAAAATAAAATGTCGATTCATTAAATGTGCTCCAAATGTTTGCAGTCAGAGGTTTACCTCATCGTGGACATTAATCCTAGAACTTGAAGCATTTTAATGCGTTTGAATTGTTCTTTTCCCAGTATGGAAAACCTTGGTTGTTTGTTAGCTGTTATACAAGCAACTATTAGTTTAGTTCATTAATGTAGGTTTTCTTTTATCCCGCAGGGGCAAAATTTTATATATACAGGCTCAAATGTATACATAAACCCCATTGATATTTGGTTGAATGTCCCTAGCCAAGTTGCAGACAAACTTAGCCTTCCAAAACAAGTTATTATTAGATAGCTTTCCTATTGGCACACCCAGCCCGCTAAATTTTAAACCATTTGTCCGAAACTGTCCCCCTCGGATGAAAGGAAACATCTTTGGATGTTGAGCAACAATCCAGGAACCACCAAGGCCCAAGCAGATCCTAAACATGAAGAAGTTGGTCAGTGAAGCCGGTTTTACTAGAAACAAATACGCGGCTTAAAATTGACAGCTTCCAGTCAACTGAAATGCTCCACTGCCCACATGGACAGGCCAGAAGCCTCATCAAAAGGAGACAAAGATGGAGCTGTTTGGCCGTAGTGACATGAAAAATGCTCAAAGGGTGGAAAGCGAGTCTTCCAAGCCTGAGACTACTATACTATAGAGCATGGTGAGGACAGCATCATGCTGAGGGTCTGTTATCCTGCCAGCAGTCCTAGTGCATAAATGAAGGACTATCACCGAATCCTTTAACTTGAAATCATTAACCAGGTGATTTGAAACTTGAGGTTTGGTTGTTCTAACAGAGGGCTGAACCAAAAACACATTAAAGCTGGTTTTAGAGTCAATATGGCAGGGTTACCTTATGCTAAGGGACCACCCGTGACCTCAGCCCTAGTGTGGGCTCAGGGCCACATGCATTTTGGGTCGCTCTGTCAACCAGAAAGCATGTAGTCGAGGTGCAGATTGCTAAAAGATGTTTAACCAAATATTAGTGGGGCTGTATGCTTAGATTTAAAGCTGCGTCTATAATTTTGACCTGGTGTGGATTAAGAGAAATTTGACAGAAACAGGACACCTTTGGACCCAAATCTTGTTCATAAAAATCACTTGACTTGATTTTTCTTCTAACCTAATAGCAATAGGATTTCTACAGTTTACCTTCTGTGAATGGGTGTAGAAGTCATGTGACCAGATGTCACATGACTTTTTACAGCTCTGCCCAGGTTTGAACACAGGCCTTTTACAGACAGCAGATCATTAATGATAATGATTAAAGCGCAGTTCGGTGATTAAAGCCAGCACAGCCACTTTTTCTAACATTGTGTGTTTCCGTTTCTCCTCTAGGTCTGTGGAGCCTTCCTGTCATCAGACTGGGAGGAGAGAAAACGTGGAGGCAACAAGTTGAGTTACTTTGGCACCGGGGAGTGTTTTGTCTTCCGGGTAATTTTGTTTTTTAATTTAAGCATTATTTTATTTTTTCCTTCTTTTAGGTTCAGTAATACCACATGGTAGCCACTAGAGGGCCACATAAGCCATGGTTTACTTGGCGGGGTCCTACAGCCATGTCTCCCTCTAAGTTGGAGAACGCTACGTTTTAGGTCACATTGCTGCAAAACAAACATGCATTATGCTCCTTATGCAGCGTCGAGTTCATATTTTAAATAACACCTCTGCTTGAAATGGAAAACAGGTCTCTGATGTCTTTTGTATGAATTATTCATGCAGCTTTTTGTGTTGACGCGCAGCTGTGTGCTCCCCGAGCCGAGACACCAGAACACACAAACGCCTCAAACCCCAAAACATAAGCACGCCCCGGTCGGAAACTTCTGCTACCTGATCCTGTAGTCTCTGGTTGGGCCCTCACCTGACACCACACCTGACACGCATAAGGGACGGGCTGCAGGTCCCCGGTCAGTCAGACGGGCTGGTGGTTCTTTGAGATGGCAGAGGAAATTATTAATATGAGTGTCCAGACTAATGCAACAGAAACCAAAAGTTCTTTCTGCTCAGGCCCAGTTCCTCAGTCAGCACATTTATTTGTAGTTGCGTAAAATGCTGATTTACAAACAGTTTCTTTGGGTAAAAGAATCACTATTTACAATTAAAGAGTGAAAAAGGCATTATGGGACTACAGTTCTGTTTTAAAGTTTACATCTGCTCATCGTGGGAATTAAAGCTATTAATTTTTCATGATGCATTTAAACTGTTCTTTTTCCTGGATGGAAGGATTATGCAACCACAGTGGTGTCCTCCTTAATAAGACAAGTTTAAACTTTATAATGGATTTCTTTTCTAATTTACCCAAATACCGACTTCAATATGACACATACTGCTGCGTAACCCAAGTGCACCTGAGGTTTAGGTCATAAATTAATGCGTGGACATTTTCCCTCAGTGTTTTTGCTCCTAGAGGGCAGAATTCACGGTTCAGTCAGTCACGGCACCACCTCCATGTTGGACTCTTTGTATGATATCTTTCTGAAGTGCTCTGATTTATACCAGATGTAAAGAGACACGCATCTTCCAAAAAAAGTCTTGGAGATCAGAAAGATGTTTTTTATTTTTGGTAAATGTAGGATGGCCGTTTATGTTCTTTTGGATCAGCAGTGGTTCTGGGCTTGGAACTCTCCTATGGAAGCCTTTTTGCCCCAATCTCTTTCTTTTTGTTGAATCATGACCCTCTGACCTTAACTGAGGCAGCGAGGCCTTCAGAGCTTTAGATGTTGTTCTGTGACCTCCTGGATGAAAAGTCGATGAGCTCTTGGAGTAATTTTGTCCGACCGGCCACACCTGGGAAGGTTCTCCACTGTTTTCTTTATTTGTGAATGATGGTTTTCACTGTGGATCTCTGGACTCCTAAAGCCTTTCTCTCCTGTTTTTGAATGTCTTTATATGGGGGGGTGATGATGTGTTGCCTCCTGAGACCTTTTCGCCTACTTCATGTTGTCTGACAGGTTCTACGAGATCAAATTCTTTTGGTTTACTCTGATTCTCCTTCTTTAGCTGAAGCCTGAGATGGAGCGCTATGAGTGGGTGGTGATCCGCCACCCTGAGTTAGCTTCTGCCATCAGACCCGAAGGTCAGGAGGATTCTGCCTCCTCTGAAGGCCAGAATGCAGATGAAAGCCTACAGCAGCCTGACAAACCTCCAGGAGATCTGTCACCATTTCTCGCCGCTCGCCACTTCAACCTCAACTCCAAAAACACTTCCATGTTCATGGCTGGAAACTTTGACTCCATCATAGTGGGTGAGTGGACTTTTTAAGCAATTTGTCTGCAAAACGTTATCATGTCTCCTTTGCAACTCACTAGCTTCTGGTCCAATCAGGGGGTGGAGGCGACAGCAATGCTCTGTACATCGACGCCGAGCTGAACCACGGGCATACCGGCAGGTGCACCACCTTCGACAACCCGCCCCTGTGTAAGGAGAGCTTCCAGATCTCCCTGCTGGAGGCATGGGGCTTCCAGGACACCATGGCCCAATGATGCAGATAGAAATCTGGAGTCTCATCGCACTGTAAAAGTTAAATGCATTACAGCTCCATCAAGTCTTAGATGTTCATGTATCTCTTCAAAACGCAGGTATGCAGACAGAGCAGCATCCATCCAGCAAACTCCGTCTTAATTTACCATGTTTATTTATTAATGCAGTTTGTTTAAATTTCAAATATAAAGAGTCTATATTTTTGTTTTTGTTTTTTTTGTAAATACAGATTATTATTTTGAAACGGTAATGAGGTTAGCAGTGTTGAGGTTCCTGCTGAACTAATTTCTACATTTCTTCTGTGTTTATTTCAACCTGCCAAGCATGAGTGAGCCAGCTCAGACGTTCTGCAGAGATAATAAAACTGTTGATAAAATGGGTGTTTCCAACTACATCTGTGAGGTGAAGTCTTCATTGTGTGATGAATGTTAAATATGATGGTGGTGCCGTCCAGTTCAGTTTGATCTAGCACCTTTTGTTCCACATGCTTCAAGTAAAATATGTCAGGAAAAAATGATAAATTGAGCAGCAAATGTTTGACTTGTTGCTGTTTTGCACCTTATGTTAAAACCTTTTTTTCCTGTTTGTGAATATTTTTTTTCATAACTTCTCCCAAAAATCATCTTTTTTGTGAGACGACTTCAGTGCTGTTGTCATTTTATAGCATTCAATGCTTACTTGGCATTTCTTTTCCAGAAATGGAAAACGGTGTAAAATGTTGACCTGGGGAAGTGTTGACGTCTTACTCGTGGTTGTATGGATGTTTCTTGGTGAATTGTGATTAGAACAAAGAAGCAGTTGTGTTCATGTGAAAATACAGTATTACCTGAAATATTGATGGCTGGTGACCTTGTTTTTCCCTCATCTAATTCTTTCATGTAAGTCTTTGCAAAAAAATGCTGCACCCACCCGCTGAAATGTCAGTTGAGCATAAATATTATTCAGCATCTGTACTGTTTTATTTAGCTTTGCCAGGTTGACCCTTTAAACCCAAGAGTCCACCAATGGGAGACTTTCAGAAACACAAGGCAAACATGGTGTGCAACAATGCACCAATCACCAAACAATAGTGATGCACATCGAATGCAACAGGAGAACCAGAACTAAAAGTCCATTTGATCAGTTTTTACATGTATGAGTAATTATGAATCGAAGTTCATAAATTGCCACATTTGTGGCTCTACCGCTATGACGCTTTGTTCTGGAAGGACAAGTGGAAGCTGAGTTTTTATGACTCCGCACCAAAGTATCAGGAAGATTAAAGCCAAAGAATAACAGAAGTCAATACGACACAACACAGTTGTAAAATGTCTAACCTTTGCTTTTGTACTATGAATAGATGCTTTCATTGGTAAACTCGTATGCAGTTTTTGAGCAGAGAACTATTGATTAGGATTACAAGGTTTCATGAATTTTTTGTTTTTTTTAATCAGTTGCAGCATTTAAAATGTTCTGTGCATTTTCATCAAAATCCAAAATGGCTGCCTAGCATACAAAACGCCACATGTTTTTAAAAGTTATCTGCTCTTGGGAAGTCTGTTTCACTCACGCAGCACTGGTGGACATGTAACTTTTTATTTTAAAATTGCATTCTCTCATATTGGTAAAAGTAGTTAATTTGTTTTTTTGTGGTTTTATAGTTTTTAAAAGTCTTCTCCATCCCACCGCCCTTCTGAGAAGTTTCTAATGAAGTAAAGATGGATGCATTTAACTCATCCTTTCAGCTGTTGGTAATTATTAACTTGTACTCGTCGTCTTCCGCTTATCCAGGACTGGGTCGCGGGGGCAGCAGACTCAACACCTCCTGTGGAAGGCGTCCAGGAGACATCCGGTATAAATGCCCGAGCCACCTCAACTGGCTCCTCTCGATGTGGAGGAGCAGCGGCTCTACTCCGAGCCCCTCCCGGATGGCCGAGCTCCTCACCCTATCTCTAAGGGAGTGCCCGGCCACCCTACGGAGGAAGCTCATTTCAGCCGCTTGTATCCGGGATCTCGTTCTTTCGGTCATGACCCAAAGTTCATGCCCATAGGTGAGGGTAGGAACATAGACCGACCGGTAAATCGAGAGCTTCGCTTTTCGGCTCAGCTCTCTCTTCACCACAACGGACCGGCACAGTGCCCTCATTACTGCGGCAGCTGCACCGATCCGTCTGTCGATCTCCCGCTCCATTCTTCCCTCACTTGTGAACAAGACCCCGAGATACTTGAACTCCTCCACTTGAGGCAGGAACTCCCCTCGTACCTGAAGAGGAAAGCCACCCTTTTCCAGTCGAGTACCATGGCCTCTGACTTGGAGGAGCTGATCTTCATCCCAGCCGCTTTACACTCGGCTGCGAACCGCCCCAGCGCATGCTGTAGGTCTTGGCTAGAGGGGGCCAGCAGGACCACCTCATCTTTAAACTCTAGGGTTAATTGTGGAGTACCACAGGGTTCAGTACTTGGGCCAATTCTCTGTACTATATATATGCTTCCAATAGGTAAAATTATCAGGCAGCATAGAATAAATTTTCACTGTTACGCTGATGATACTCAGCTTTACTTATCCATAAATCCTGATGAGCCCAACCAGTTAGATAGACTACAAGCATGTCTTGAAGACATAAAAACTTGGATGACTTTAAATTTTTCTGCTTCTAAATTCAGACAAGACAGACGTTGTCGTCTTTGGACCGGAGTCTTTAAAAAAGAAACTGCTTAGTCAATCACTTAACCTGGATGGCATTAAATTGACCTCCGATAATAAGTAAAAACCTTGGTGTTATTTTTGACCAGGACATGTCATTTAAATCCCATATTAAACAGGTTTCTAGGATTTCCTTTTTCATCTCCGGAACATTGCCAAAATTAGAAATATCCTGTCCAGGAGTGACGCTGAAAAACTAGTCCATGCATTTGTTACTTCAAGGCTGGACTATTGTAATTCTTTATTATCAGGATGTCCACAAAATGCAGTTAAAAGCCTTCAGCTGATTCAAAATGCTGCAGCAAGAGTTCTGATGAAAATTAAAAAGAGAGATATTTCCCCTACTTTAGCTTCCCTTCATTGGCTCCCTGTTAAATCCAGAATAGAATTTAAAATTCTCCTCCTCACATATAAAGCCCTTAATGATTTAGCTCCATCATACATCCGAGATCTGATTGTTCCATACGTTCCTAACAGAGCACTTTGTTCTTAGACTGCAGGTTTACTGGTGGTTCCTAAAGTCTCTAGAAGTAGAATGGGAGGCAGATCCTTTAGTTATCAGGCTCCTCTCCTGTGGAACCAGCTCCCAGTTTTAGTCCGTGAGGCAGACACCCTGTCTACTTTTAAGGCTAGGCTTAAAACTTTCCTTTTTGATAAAGCTTATAGTTAGAGTGGCTTAGGTTATCCTGAGCTATCTTCCTTATTTTAGCTCCATCTTCTTCTCCCCTTGTTGGATGGAGTAAGGGGGAGTCAGGTTTAGCCTAAACCGGCTCAGTTATGGTTGAGGTGCAAACACACCCTCCTTTTCTGCTACCTGTATGACCCCCTCTCTTTTCCAATGGTTATGGTCATTCTGACAGAGAGAGGTATCCCAATTGTTGTGGTTTTTAGTATAACAATGGCCATCAGTGGGCTCTAGATGGACAAACTGTCTACTTTTAAGGCTAGGTTTAAAACTTTCCTTTTTGATAAAGCTTACAGTTAGAGTGGCTTAGGTTATCCTGAGCTATCTCTGTAGTTATGCTGCTATAGGCTTAGGCTGCTGGAGGACATAATGACCACTTTCACCCTCTTCGCTACATTCTCACGCTACTCTTCAATTTTGTATTATTTGCTGTTATTTCAGCTTTTAACTTTGTTCTCTCTCTTTTCTCTTCCTAGAAGCTACACCTGGCCTGACTCTGTGTCTACCTGTAACACCTGTCTGGAGAGGGGAATCCTCCAAGCTTCTGCTGGCAACAGCTTGGTGCTCACCCTCTGCTGATGATCCACATGGCCCTGTCTTTCAGTGTTTAACCCTTTCTCTCTCCTAGACATAGCTACTGACTGAGCTTTTACTGTAACTAACTCTATGTGCTCTCTTCAGACTCTAAACTTGAAAACTGGCTCAGAGTTTATCTGTTCCTTCTTTCTAGTTGAAACGACTAAAGGAGCTACATCCATTAACATTTACTTTTCCTTCCCATAGAAAGTACTCCTGAATCAGTGCTTCTTTGTTCTCTTTGTGTCTCTGCTCTGTTCTCTCTAACCCCCAGTCGGTCGTGGCAGATGGCCGCTCACACTGAGCCTGGTTCTGGTTCTGCTGGAGGTTTCTTCCTGTTAAAAGGGAGTTTTTCCTCTCCACTGTCGCTACATGCATGCTCAGTATGAGGGATTGCTGCAAAGTCAACGCCAGTGACTGTCCACTGTCTCTACATGTTCATCCGGGAGGAGTGAATGCTGCAAGTCACTGACTGGATGCAATCTGCTGGGTTTCCTTTCCTTAGATAGAAAAACTTTTTATCCAATTTGAATAAATAACAGAATCTGGTTGCACTGTTCAATGATTAAGATTAATTGGAATGTATGTACCTGACTTTTGTGAAGTGCCTTGAGACGACATGTGTTGTGAATTGGCGCTATATAAATAAACTGAATTGAATTGAATTGAATTGAATCTGCAAAAAGAAGAGACGAAATCCACTGGTCCCCAAACCAGACCCCCTCTGGCCCTTGGCTGCGTCTAGAAATCCTGTCCATAAAAGTTATGAACAGGACCGGTGACAAAGGGCAGCCCTGCCGGAGTCCGACTTAGTGCCGGCAATGCAGACCAAACTCCTGCTCCGCTCATACAGGGACCGGATGGCCCCTAATAAAGGGCCCCCGATTCCATACTCCTGGAGCACCCCCCACAAGGCATCACGAGGGACACAGTCGAATGCTTTCTCCAGGTCCACAAAACACATGTGGACCGGTTGGGCAAACTCCCATGAACCCTCGAGTACCCTGTAGAGGGTATAGAGCTGGTTCAGTGTTCCACGGCCGGGACGAAAACCACACTGCTCCTCCTGAAGCCGAGGTTCGACTATCGGCTGGACTCTCCTCTCCAATACCCTGGCATAGGCCTTATCAGGGAGGCTGAGGAGTGTGATCCCCTGTAGTTGGAACACACCCTCCGGTCACCCTTCTCATGAAGGGGGACCACCACCCCAGTCCGCCAGTCCAGAGGCACAGACCTCCCGCACAGAGGCTTGTGCGGGAGGTCGAGAGATATCGACTAGAAATAGTCGGGCTCACCTCCACACACAGCGTGGGCTCTGGAACCCATCTCCTCGAGTGGGGCTGGACTCTCTTCTACTCTGGAGTGGCCCACGGAGAGAGGCGGTGGGCTGATGTGGGTTTGCTTGTTGCCCCCCAGCTCAGCCGTCTCGTGTTGGGATTTACCCCAGTGGATGAGAGGGTCGCATCCACTGCGCCTTCGGGTTGGGGATGGGTCTCTGACTGTCGTTTCGGCCTACGGGCCGAGCGGTAGTGCGGAGTACCCAGCCTTCTTAGTGTCCCTGTCGGGGGTGCTGGATAGTGCCCCTCCCGGGGACTCCATTATTCTGCTGGGGGACTTCAACGCCCACGTGGGAAACGACAGTGACACCTGGAGAGGCATGATCAGGAGGAATGGCCTCCCCGATATGAATCCGAGTGGTGTTTTGTTATTGGACTTCTGTGCTAGTCATGGATTGTCCATAATGAACACCATGTTCAAGCATAAGGGTGTCCATCAATGCACTTGGCACCAGGACACCCTAGGCAAGAGGTCAATGATCGACTTTGTTGTCGTATCATCAGACTTTCGGCCGCATGTTTTGGACACTCGGGTGAAGAGAGGGGCTGAGCTGTCCACTGATCACCACCTGGTGGTGAGTTGGATCTGCTGGAGGAGGAGAAAGCCGGACAGACTTGGCAGGCCCAAGCGCATAGTGAGGGTCTGCTGGGAACGTCTGGCGGAGCCCTCGGCCAGGGATGTATTCAACTCCCACCTCCGGGAGAGGTTTGACCAGATTCCGGGGGATGTTGGAGACATAGAGTCCGAGTGGACCATGTTCTCCGCCTCTATTGTCGATGCTGCTGCCCGTAGCTGCGGCCGTAAGGTCTGTGGTGCCTGTCACGGCGGCAATCCCCGAACCCGGGGTTGGACACCGGCAGTCGCGGCGGCAATAATTAACTCTATATCTCAATTATTTTGTATTTAACTTGGAAATAATTGATGCCACAGTTTATGCTGCAATGCTGCAGATGAGACTGCAGCATTGCTGTCTTTCTAGGTGCTAAATCTTTAACCCAAAGCTGTTGAAAGTAGAGGACTGCTGTTACTCAGAAACGGTTCTTTAGACACAATGTCTATTTTGGTTTTGTCGTCGCTGTGGAAGCTGACGATGAACTGCATGACTGGAAAATGTTTAGTGAAAATGACTCAGATATTCTTAAAATATAAATTCCTGTTTAACAGCAGGCTGTGTTGCAGAGGTCAGGTTTTTGTACCTTCTAGCAGATTTCACTACAACCTTGTGGAGATATGTTCCAGCCCAGCAGGGTCTATCTTCTAGAGATGGAGGCAACTGAAGCACTCAAAGATGCAGTTTCCTGTAAATGCATTCCTAGTAAGGATGGGTAATGTGGACATAAAATGTTATTCTATTTTGTGGTTTTTATAAAAGTGACCATAAAATATCCGTCTTTGTTGCTATAAATCTACCACGGTTGCAACCACAACTTCTTTGTATTTTATTGGGATTCCTTGTAGTAAACAAACACAAAATAGGGCATAATTGTAGGTGAAATGCTTTTCTTATTTTTTCACAAACCTAATTTGTATTCAGTGCCTTCTCAGATAGTCCTAAATAAAACCCAGAGCAACCATAAATTACCTAATTAGCAAACAGAGTCCATATATATATATATATAATTTCACCTCAGTCTAAATGAGGTTGTTCTATTTCTGGCCTCAGAGGTTTCTTAGAGAACATTAGAGAACAAACAGCATCATGAAGACTAAGGAACACAGGAGGAAGTTGTGGAGCCCTGTTTAATCCATTATCTAAACATGGAGAGAGGATGGACCAGCTGCAGAACTACCAAGACGTCTAAGAGGATGCAGAAGACTTGAGACTGGGATGGAGAATGGCCTTCCAGGAGGACAGCGACCCTAAACATACAGCCAGAGATACAATGGATGGTTTGGATCAAAGCAGATTCATGTGTAAGAAAGGCCTAGGCCACTGTTTCTGAGCCCTGGTCCTCCAGGCACACACATCACTTAAAATCAGGTGTGCTGGAGCAGGGATCCATCTAAAACATGAAGGGCAGTGTGTCTTCAGGACCATGCTTGAAAAACACTGACCTAGTCAAAGTGCAGACCGAAAGCCAATTGAGAATCTGCGACCAGACTTGAAATCTGGTGTTTAAATATGCTCTCTATAAATCTGAGTTTGAGGTGTTTTGCACAGAGGAATGGACAAAACATTCAGGCTGTAGAAGCAACACTTGTCACATTTTATATGTAACTGTTAAAAAAATATACCAATGAAATACACTGATATTTGTGATTGTAACTTGAGAAACAGTGAAAGAGTCCAAAGGGTATGAATACTTTCGAATACATCAACCTGGATACGATTTTTCTCAGACTTTTGTTAAACGCATCAGTGAAAGACAGTCTATGCCGATCGAAACCGGTGCAGCATTATTCTCTCAAACATGTACAGCCTAATTATTTACAACGAATGCATTTCATCTTATGTGTCTAGAAAAAATGTGCCTCAAATAACAAAGCAATGTAAAGTAATCCCCTCTTTACAGTAAGAGGTATTACTCTGTCTTCACTAGGCCAGCGCTGTTCATTCAAGGATTCACACTGCTAATCGCACATGCACGTCTATATTTAGCTCCTCCATTGGGTGTTGGTGGGGCACATATCCTGAAAACCTTGCTTTCCAGCCTCGAGGAATAAGATGCTTAAGTATTTAAGTCTACGCTCTGAGAAGGGTGTTCCTTTGACGACCCATACCCCTCATTGGACTTGAGTATTTTTCTTTTTAATACAGAATTGTAAAGATTCTTTGTGTTTTGTTTTTCTACTGCCATTATTTGAAAAATTGTTTAAAAGAGCTTAGTTTCATCAGATGAAAAATTTACCACATCTAAGATTTAATCACCTGAGTCACTTCCTGTATTTTGACATTTCAAAGATTTTACAAAGAGACTGAAATTTCCGCTGAAAGAAAAAGAACATGGTAAACCAAGTCTGTATGTTTTGGGTTTATAAAGGGAATCATGTTGCCCTCCCTTTTTTAAATGTAACCCTGAAAAGCCCACCCAAAGGGGAGACAAAATCAGTATATTGCCTCCTCTAAATTAAAAAACCAAAATTGATTTTTACCACTAAACCCAACGGGAAAATTAAAAAACCCAAATGCAAGCGGAAACAATTGTTTTTATCATGCCAAAGGTTTTCATTTTACTCCATGCCCCCCTTTCGGGTTTCCCCAAAAGGCCCTGCAAAAGGGGTTTTGGGGCATTTTTTTAAATAAATTTCAGTTTTAGTCGCCCAACCATAGAAAAAGGGGGATCAGGAAACCTCTTCCCCATGTCACCCTTGTTACAGGGGCTTCCCCACACTGAGACTTCCCCCTGTTTTAAAAATTTCCCAATTTGTCAGCAGCCAGGGAAAATTGGTTTTAGGGGGTCTAGGGGGAAAAAGGCAAGCCAGGGGGTGAGGGCATACAGAAAAACTGCAATCACGGGGGTGGGGTTTGGGGGGGGGAGGCAGCCCCTCCCACGCCAACTCTGAGTCATGTGCAGACCCCCCCCCCCTTGGGGGAAAGGGTTTCCCTGTTTACTTGCCCCCCCCTTTCCCTTTTCCTATGTAAATCGAGTGCTTTGCTGGACACTGTAAGGCTGGGGGGGGGGGTTTTCTCCCCAAACCCCCAAACTAAAAACTTGGCTGACCTGCCCCCAACCCGGGCCTAAATGCCCAAGCACAGTGAAAAAACCCCCCAGCAAAAGGGAAAAAAACGGGGGGGCCAAATGAAAAATAAGGGGAGCTTTAAAATTTTCCTCCCCCTTTTATTTATACTGTCAAAAATTTACATAACATAAAAAAAAATTTTAAAGAAATTCAAAATTTTTTTAATTTTTTTAAATTTAAATTTTTTTAATGTCCAAAAAAAATTAAATTTGAAAAACAAAATAATTAACATTTTAAATTTATCAAGTAAAAGAAAATATACATTTTATTTTTTGGTTTTTAAATTATTAGCGCACCATAAATAATTTAAACTGTAACTGTGGTTTTTGAAAAATGACACAATCTGATTGGGTTTAAACCCCTCCCACTGGAAGCCCCGGGCTGGGGGGGACCAGTTTACCTGCAGTGGGGGCTTTTTTTAAGGCCCCACCCCCCCTGACTTAAAGACAAAAAAAATTTTAGTGCTAAACAGTAAACTTTTGATTAAATGCCCTTTTTTTTAAATAAAATAGTTTTTTTTTTATTCCTGACATATCTAATAACTGCATTTAAATGTTTTTTTTTCCTTCACATTTTGATTAAGTGTCAACTTTTTTAAAGGGAACCCCTTTTTTTTAAATCCCCTTTGGGGCCAAAAAAAAACTCAAAATTGTAAAATAATTATACATATATATATTAAAATTTTGAACTTCGTTTCCCCTTTTAAAAAAAAAGATATTTTTTTAAAATGTACTTTTTTTTGATACTTGTTTTGGGGTGAGGGCCCCCTTAAACCAATACCGTTTCCCATACATGGACTTATGATTTTAGCTTATGTCCTGCACTGCCCGGGAAAAGCCCCGTAAAACTTTTCTTTGCTGTAAACGGAGAACTGACTGTTTTCTTGACATAAAAAAGACCTTTTTTAAACGGGAAAAATCTAAAATAATGATAAAACTTTTTCGGTGATAACAAAAAAAATTGACAGGGGGGTTTTGGTTTTTGTTTAAAAAGATAAATATGGGGAAAATGGGGTTTTGCTCCAGGGAAATAAGGGAAGGGGAAAAAGATGCCAATTTATCCCCCATCAAAACCCCAAAAAAGTTTTTAAATTTTGACATACTTTTTCCCCACGATTATAATCTGGCGATTTTTAAATTTTAAGGGGGAAGGAACCCCTTTAAAAGCGGGGAGGGAGGAAGACAAAATACCGTAAATTTATATATTTTATAAACCAGAAAATTTGAAAGGGAGCCCAACAGCCAGCCCACCATCAACCCCGCTGTAATTTGGTAAAAATTTTCTCGGGTTTAAAAATGCTTTTTTCTTTTTTAGTAAAAAACGTCTGCTAGCGTCCGAACATGAAAATAAAATAATTCCCAAACCCCCTCCAAAAAAATTTCCTCCCAAAATGTTTTCCCTGTGATTTTTTTTTTTTCCCTTTAAGTCCCTGGGGAAAATTTTTAAAAAAAAGAAGATTTCCCTGCATTTCCCGGGTCTGGTTATACCCAGTATTTTTTTTTCCCTTTCACCACATATTTCCATTAGTTTATTAGCTTAAAGTCCCTCTTTAAAAAAAACCAAAAAACATCTTCTGGGGGAAGGTAACACAAAAAGGGACTTACAAAGTTTAATTTCCCATGACAATTGGGGGGGGGGGGGGGGGGGGGGGGGGGGTTTGTTAAACAAATGTTTTAGCCCAGATACTTTGCTGAAAATGTGGTTTAAACTCTCATTTTTTAAAAAACTAAGACTACTTAGGGAAAGAAAATGAGGTTTTGGGCAAAATCAGGGGAAACTTTTAAAAGGGTGGGGCCCTTTTTCCGGGGCAAAAAACCCTTTTGGGAAGGAATGCCTTGTGGACCCTTTCCAATGCCCACCTAAATTTTTTCCAAAATTGTATTTTTTCCAAATTTTTGTTTTTTTGTCAAAATTTCCCCCTTTGGGTGTGTTTAAACAGGGGCTTTTTAATTTCCCCTTAAGGGATCCTTTTTTAAACCCCTCCAAAACTACTGTTCTTTTAAAAAATCCTTATCCTAAACCTTCCTCGTCACGGGGATAAATCCCCATAAAAATCTTCCGTTTTATGTTTTTTCAAGGGACAGATTTTGTTATCATCACGGGGGCCCTTAGTTTTTGCCAATTTTGGGCCCTTTTTAAAAATGTTTCTTTAAATCCCCTGCCTCTGACTTTCCCTTCTTTCAGCTTTTTTTACTATGTTTCAACTTCTGCCCTAATAATGAAAAAAACTTTTTGTGAAAAATGAGCCTAAAAATTTTTTAAAAAGGGAAGAATTTGTGAAAATGATAAACGATGACCTTTATGCATCTTTTCTTTGTTGAATTGAAAACATTTTTTGGCTACCATACGGGGTTTTGATTCAAAAAAAAAAAAATAAACTTTTAAAGAATAATATTAAAAAATTTTGGGCCCTCCCATTTAAAAAAAAAATTTTTTATTTATAATATGGTATATTATATAAAAATATATATATATTATCTATATAATATATATATCTAAAATATTACCTTTTTCATATAAACCTTTTCATAATATGTATTGTGGGGAAATTAAATTCATCCCTTTCCCCTCGAATGGTGAACGGGGGTATCAGAGGGAAAGCCTGCAGCGGAGCAAACCAAGAGAACGCCTGGTAGGGTGGACCTTTGATAAACACTGTTAAAATAAGCAGAAAAAATAAATAAAATTTCAAATATATATTCTTACTTAAAATTTGACCTTTTATTTCCCCGTTTTTGTACTTTTTTGTTATGTCGGGGTGCGAAAAAAAAAAAAGGTTTTTTTTAACCCCCCCCCAAATTCACGGGGCAAATGGGGTTTTTCCCACCCGTTGGGGTTTCATTATTAAACGCTTTCTGCTTCCCCTTTTTGGCTGCAAACGCCGCTTTTTTTTCTCAAGAGCCCCGTGACTCTCCCTTTTTACACGGGGTTTTTTTTAGTTATTAAAGGGTTTCCCCTTTTTTTTAACCCCGGGCCTGTTTTCCCCAAGTTTTCGTGCCCCTTTCATTACCCCTTTGGAATAGTTTTTCCGTTTTTTTGGTTTAAAAAATCGCTATTTTTTTTTTTGTATTTTTCCCTTTTTTTTTTTAAAACGTTTTTTAGTGAGACAGAATGGTGGGCCAAAACCCCCCGAATACTCACCGTTCTTCGCAGTGATGGGAGCCTCCGCGGCTATGGTGTTCAGCGGTTAGTCCCACACACTTTCTGTTGGTTTTTCCATGTGTTTGTCACTAATATGTCTGTTTGTGTTTACTGATAAATGTGTTGAAATCCCATCAAGTGTCATTAGATGTCGGCTAGCCGTTGTGCGCTCCTTAAAACGCACGTAGCTATCCCTAATGCTAACGTTTTATCGCTAATCGTTAGCTGTCATTTGTGCTAGCTTAAAAGCATATTGTAATTTTATTTTATTTTTAAAACCCTTCCATTGGTTTTTGTAGGGTTTCGATGTTGCTAGCCTTTACTGTTTGACCATAGCCAGCTAGGACGAGCTAAGGCTTGTTAGCTAGCTGATAGGAGCTGTACGAGTTAGCATTGACGCTAGCCTCAATCCGTAATATTCTTTTGGCAAAGCGAAAGTTCCCACCAGCCGACAAGAGTAGTGTTATGATACTGAAACACTGATTTAATTTTATAACGACAATGTTTCATTAATTTCTCCTGAAATTTGGTCGTCGTCTTACTGCGTTAAGAACCGATTAGGCAATTTCCACCTTTTTCCACAAATCTGCCATTAAAACTTCACAAATCGAATAAGGATGCTGAATAATACAGAGTATGTGTTGCAAGGTGGATTAATGTTGAACTATGGTTAAAAAGTGGAGATCATAAACCAATTACAATAGAGACTGAATTCACACCATCGTACCTAAACTGTATTATCTAATTGTCATTTAAACCATGAAGTAATTACGTGATGTTTGCTTAGTTCCATGTAGATAATTCCTTTGTTTTAAAATAAAGCTGTGTTGTATTTTAAATGGCTAGTGGAAACCCTGATCAGCTGCCTGACTTCCTATTGCTGAAAGGAGTGACCAAGTCACATGATTATCACATGAGACTTCTGACTAGCCATCTGGCTACTGGTCCTCTAAAATACACTTTTAAACTTTGAAATTTAGAAGTTAGCAGTGGATGTGTTCAGAATAAAACATGATTTTTTTTATTTATTTTTTTGTTATTAGAATATAAATCTCATGAGGAATTTTATTTACAAAGATTGTATGGTGCCACTGCTGGAAATGGACTTTGAAATTGGACAGTTTTATAATGTGTTATAGTTTATGGATTATGGATTACTTCAGGTTTTCCACTTGTCCGAGGCAGGATTTAAATTTCATGCCAATGTTTTTCACTCTGTCAGAAAATGCCAGCATATGAATAGTTAAGCTTGTATGATGGGTGCAGTTTTGATTTGAATTTAGCCTGGTTGGAACACAGGAACAATAGAAACAACTCATAGTTCTTAGTTTTAACATTTTTAAAGTAGTGGTTGATTTTTATATTTTTTAAAAATCATTTTTAATAAACAGAGGATAAATAACTTTGACTCACCAATTAAAACTGATTGGGGGAAAATAAATTTGAACTATGAAGTGTTAATATTGCAAGCATGATACAATAATGTGGTAAAATTCTAATGGGACTAAGGGAAATGGCGGCATGGTTGTGTTTCTCCACAAGGCTATTAGCAGTAGGAGTGAGTGATGGTGAAGGAGAGCTAGGAACAAAGCTGGTTAGGAGGGGATCACTGGCAGAAAAAAGGGATAAGACGGTGTTGGGATGAATGGGAATACTGGATTTGGAAATCAGATGGCAAGATCCTCCAGAGTTTGAGTTAAAAATGTTCAGACTGTGCTTTCTGGGATATAAATGGATGTTTCACTTGTCCTGATTTAAAAAGTTAAAAAAATTGTTATGCAGTTAACTTAAAATAATGTTGGAGAGTAGCACTACTACTATGATACCTTGTTAATATCCCACTTTATTTTTGTGGCGTAAACATAGAAAAGGCCATATTCATATTTGTTGGAGGTTCTTTATGTTTACAGACCTGCATTAAACTGCTTTTTACACAGAGTCCCTTTTCAAATTCACTGTACTAAAGTAGACGGCTGTAAAACAAGTTAGGCGAGAACTTTTCCTTAAACAATATTAGATGGTGTCTGTAGTTCTGCAGTAATCCTGGGGCCTCCGTCATTCTAAATTGTAGAGGGATCTTAGAGCAGCACCGTACGTTTTTTTTTTTGTACGGCCCCTGGGTGTGGCAGCAGGCAGCTTAGGTTTTCACATTGTGCCTATTTTAAAGGATACGTTTACAAATGTACTATTTGTTTAGTTTCCACTCAGAGCTGTGTCTTGGTTCACGAAAACCGCATCCAGTTGGTCTGACTGTAACTTCGAGCTCACCATCCTGCTGTGTATATTTTATACGCCAGATCATCCTCCGCTGGCGGCACCTCCTGCTCTGACATCATGAGACGTCATGAGCCATCCCATATATCAGATGCTCTGCTGATGGGAAGAAACAGAGTATTTGAAAAGTCTTTGCCTAAAATGAGAGGATTAGGATGAATATCCAGAGGTTTTGCCTCCACGCTGCTGCGGATCAGTTTAGTCTCTTGAGACAGAACAGCAGTGTTCTGGTGGTTTGTCCTCCTCATCCTTCCAGTACAGCCAAGCTTTTGAGGCTAGATTGAAGGGAAGACAAACGCTTTATTCTGGTCTCAATCTTTTAAAGAAATATATCTAAAGTAACAAGACGGTTATTAGCAACACTAACTATTTGTCTTACATATTCTGCCTTCCTGTTAATGTTTAATTTAGTTTGTTAATGAAACGACTACAGTAGTTTGGTTTATCAATCAAAACCGTCTTCTCCCTGCAAGTAATTTGGCATTTCGTCAGGTTTAAGTTTTAAAACGCTGCCCACCCAGTTGCACTCTGACAAATGACTTTAGACGGACGGGCCTGATTTAACCTTCACTGATGGCATCAGTCTGGTGACGCATCACTAGAAATGGAAAGAAACATGGCGGCGTGCCATGTGGACATCTGAACAGCCGGTCCAGCGAAAACTAGAACCATTCCTGGACTTCAGAACACGAGGAGTGCAGGAGGCCTAAGACTGGAAAACCTGCTTTCCAAGATGATCTCTCTGGAGACCCTTCATTTATTCAGCATCATTTTGTTAAGAAAAGGACGTCCATAGTCTTGCTCACCAGGTCACCAAAGATTAAAAGCAGCAGAATAAATGCAGAGATGAAAAACTCACGGTTAGCATTGTGAAATGTCTCCTTTAGAGATTAACAGGGATTGTAGAGAATTAATATCGGTGCTTAAATTCATATACGTACTGCAGTCATTTGGAAATCTTGCCAAACCAGTCTGTCTGATTCATGTTAGTCTGCCGTGTTCAGACAGGCTCGGTTTCATTTGCTAAACTGTTTGACCTCCAAGTTCCTGACAAGCTGAATCAATAGTAGTTAATAGATGGTAGCTGTTGTTTGTTAGCTGGATATTGTTGCTAGTGAGTGATTGCTTCTGCCATCAGGCCTGCTTGTGTGTGACGTTGGTGGACGTTGCTGTGGATTTTTCTCTTTTCTAACAGTTGTAGCTGAAGAAGCTTCTGGTTTTCTTCACCACTAATGTGGTGTGCAGATGGCTAAGAGCACGTGCCCTCACTGAAACATTTGTTCCTCTTTTCAAACCATTTTCATTATCTGACCATCCCTGTGTTAACGCCTTATGAGCCTTATGAGCATGGGAAAAGGGTGGTTGGCTGTTTCCCTTTTTTACAGAAGGTAAAATGTCCTGGTAAAGCCATGTTGGATTTTTTTCAGGGGAACAGAATCTGTAATGGTGGCTCCATCTGTTGTTTTACTTCTGCTTTATTTGTCAGCTGTGTTTCATGGTTTTAGTCATCTGTCCTTCTCTCTGGTTCTACATTATAGTCTATGTGATGTGTTTTGTTATCCTGCTTGCTTATCAATCTGTTTTCCTCTCTCTCCAGCCTTGGGAGCAGCCTATGGCACAGCTAAGAGCGGCACAGGTATCGCTGCCATGTCTGTGATGAGGCCGGAGCTCATCATGAAGTCAATTATCCCCGTGGTCATGGCTGGTATTATAGCCATCTACGGCCTGGTAGTAGCTGTGCTGATTGCCAACAACCTCTCAGATAAGATCACTCTATACAAGTAAGTTCAGCTGAGCGGTTCTGTTTAATTGTGCTTTACATGAATGTCCTAGTTAATTCTCAACACACACCTGGACCCATCTCCACCGTATGCGTGTTCTGTTGGCAAAGATCCGGGCTGTTGAACTGACTCATGGTTGTAACCAGCTTTCTGATTCAGGAACATTTGTTGCGTCGCCACATATGTTCAGAGGAATCTTGTTGTTAGACTAATGGACGGTTTTATTTAGCCATTATCGGGGTACGGTGACTGGTAGGTTTTATCTCCACTAAATATCTGACAGCTGGAGTTTGCTTTGACTGTTGCAGCACCTGAACGTAAAGTGGAACACTGCTGCTACGTCCGCATCACCACTTTATTAGAGGGTGGTGGTGTGATTAGACACAGAGCAGCTCAGCTGTGTGATCATCGTGTGGCTCCAGAGTTGGTTTATCTTTCTTTTTTTCAATTTCAGATGAAGACAAAGAGCTTTCCTATTAATAAAATGCTGGATTTACTCAGGTGGTAGAACTGCTTACTATGAAATCTTGAGGGAAACAGTTTTCCTTAATATCAGCGTTGTTCTGTGTTTTCAGTTCAAGTTTAGCTTTATCAATCACTGTACAAAATATCTGCTGTTGATTTGAGTCACTGAATTAGCACTATTGTGCTGACTAACTTGTTTCTGTGTGTAGGAGTTTCCTCCACCTCGGCGCTGGACTCAGCGTGGGCCTCAGTGGGCTGGCGGCAGGCTTCGCGATCGGCATCGTGGGCGACGCCGGTGTGAGGGGCACGGCTCAGCAGCCACGGCTTTTTGTGGGCATGATTCTCATCTTGATTTTTGCTGAGGTCCTGGGTCTCTACGGGCTCATCGTTGCCCTTATCCTCTCCACGAAGTAAAACGGCTCCATTACAAGATTGGTCCTTCATGCTGCTGCTGGAGAAAGTGTAAAAAAAAAAAAATCTGCCATGCAAAATGAAAGTGTGAGGAAATGAAATATGATGGCTCCATAAATATGGTCTTTTCTCAACAATGTGTACAGTTGTCCCAATTTGATAGTCAACTTGTAAATGCGCAATGTAGTGATTTGTCTGTCTTGTGTGTGTTTAAAAAAAGAAAAGAAAAATTGTAAGATGAAGACTCCTTCTCCCCCTCCACTTATTTCAGGCTTTGAGGCCAGCTGGGGCAGCTTGGCTTCCTGTCTTAGAGAGCTGACCGAAGGGCCACACAGCCTTTTCTCCTCCCACATCAGCCTGGGAGCTGTAATAATCTTGAGGATCTATTTGTAAAGATAAACGTGTATGGACTTAAGATTGTTGTTCTACTGATTTTATTTATAATGACATGTTCATTGAACTGTTGAAATGCAGCAAATGTTTAATTGTCCATGATATATACATATATAAATATATACAGATAAATATCACTAGATTTCATGCACTGTGGGTTAATTGTGATAAGTGGCTGGATCTCGTCTGGGTGTAATTGGTCTTGATTAAGGTTGCCTTTAGTATGTTGCTGGTGGAGTGGGATTATGTGTGTAGCTGTGTTCTAATCATTACGTGAACATTTTCAAACGTCAGTGTTTTTTCTTGTACTGCAGTTTGCATTAAAGATGTGTGTGTGCCCCGCGTTGGGTCTCACCGCTGTAATTTCCACATTCCATCTCATTCACGACCTCCTGCTTCATCTGTGGCTGTACCTCATCTCTTCCTCATTCCAGGCATCAAAAACCCTGCATGGGGTTCAGTGTTTTCTTGCTGTTGGACTACTTTCAGAAAACTTCATCCAGATCAAAATACAACTGCACAAGAGAGCTCGACTCGTTTGTATTGTGCAGCACAAATCAAGATGCAGTTAGCTTTAAATTTAGTAGTTTTATGCAGTTAATTCTGGATCTGGAGCATATTTTCTGGAAATAGAACTTACTGAAACACCCTTCAACAATCCTGTACAAGCTCTGGATGTATCAACAATTCCTCAATTAAAGATTCCAACTTTTAAGCGACTTCCAATCAAAAATGTCTTCAGTTTTGCAAGTTTTACTTTTAGTGAAGAAATATAGCAGAATTGCTGCACCCATACTTGAGTTTCAGTGTGTGGTTGTGCTGACATCTTCACACCACAGGAACTGCAACTTCAGCACTAAAAGATGACTAATCGCAAAAGCCTGTTGTGGGCTGAAGGAAAACCGATTTAAAGAAAACACACTAGTTAGGATGTAATCAATGTTTTTATGTGAACTGTACAAGACAAACATTACTAATATCTGCATCATGTTATGCAAAAGAAATCAGTCTGACTCGAGGCTCTGGAGCAAAGTCTGAGAAATGCTGCTGATTGCACTGAATGTTGAGCTTTCAGGAAACGACTCCGTAAAGTCTTTGCCCTCCTCTAAACTGGCACTGAGTAGAGGATCCAAAGGAACAGAACCTGAAATAAGAAGATAAAGGCGTATATTAGTACTGAAATCAGCCAACAATGCTTAGTATGGACCAATCAGGCAACCTTTTAGCAGGACTCTAATTAAATTAAAGTATCACTGTTGCATAAAACTGGCCTCTGTACCCACACTGGCATCATTATTGATCTGCACACAAGGCAGCAATTAAGAGAAACTATTTATCTACCGATCAATGCGTTTAATGTCATTCAGTAGTGCAGTTTCTACTCTTGTTGCACCAGAATCTCAATCAGCCATTTTAGCATCAAGGCCTTGAGACTCCTGTGGCGTGTGTTTGGCGACACCTTGTGGCTGGAGTTGGTACTATAACAAGCTGACCCACCTAGAAACACTGATCCGGTCAGTTTGGCCAACTCTTCACCTCCACCCTGTGAGAAAATGTTGCTGCATTCCTGTAAGAAATTGACATTGATTTATAAATATACATTCTGGCTTTTCCAAACCATATTAACTGCTAATATTCAGATGAATTCACGTGTAAACTGTGATGACCAACAGAATTACTCACAGAGCAGTGCGGGCAAACAAAGCCACTCATGTTCTCAACAATTCCCAGGATCCGAACACCGGTCTTCTTGCAGAAGGTGATCTCCCTCCGCACATCCCCTGTGGATACTGCCTGTACCCAATACAGAAGCAAAACAGAATATCTTATCCATGTTCCAAGATTTGTTTTCCACAATCCAAACCCTGGTTTACATCAGTTTTGATTCCTGGAATTATGGAAGAAAAGATGAGAGGAACTGGAGACACAATGCTGCTATAAATGCTGGTGAAAAGGTTACAAAAACATGAGGTAAAGTAGGAAGTTCCTAATAGTTTTTTTTTACTTATTCCAGGATGAACTCCGTTTAATGTTTACCTGAGGTGTGGTGACCAAAACCGCTCCATCCACTTTATGTTTTTTGAGATTTTCCAGTACAGCCAAATGCTCATCAGATGTCCCCGGCGGGGTGTCCACCAGCAGCACATCCAGCTCCCCCCAGGCTACATCTGACACAAACTGGCCAATCAAAGCTGTGGGAAAGAGGATCCAGGAGTGGAGTGAACACTGAGCTGGGGAATATCAATTCAAGAGCAAATTGTACTACACAACACTTTGTCCTCGGTCATTTTATCCTTCTCTGATCCAAAGAAAATGGTGATGTATTTTTATTCTCAATCCATTTCTACTGCTCAGCCTCTGTCATATGAAAGTACTTGAGTCAATAAAACTGCATAGAAAACACCAAATGGTTCGCACCAAAATAACGGAAAAGATATTAGCTGGAGTACTACTGTACACTATAAAGACATACGACAAAAGTTTTGTGTCCATAGTATGCATATTTCATATGTATATGCATATGTATAAACTTGAATGCTTATTGGATTTAAACAGATCAGGTTGTGTCTTTCTGCAACAAGGGAGGGTGTTCCCTAAGTAGGTCAACGCCGTTAATCAAGCTGCACATAATTATTAGGCAGCTTCTAATCCTCAGACAAAATGGGCCAAAAATGACACTTTAAGGATTCTGAAATGGGAGAAACAGTACAAGGTTTTTCAGAGGGATGCAGGGCTCTTGTAACAGCCAAGGTACTGGGAGGTGATCAAAGAACCATCAAGTGTTTTGTTGCAAATAATCAACAGGGTCAAAAGAAACTTATTTTGCAAATTAGCTGCCAAAGATTTGAGAAGAATGAAACGTGAAGCTCCCAGGAATCCATTCTCCTTGAGGCTCAGTGACATGAGGAAGGTAAAGGAGGCTGAAACCCGACCACCACTGAGCAAGACACATGAGTTAAAACATCAAAACCAGGGCAAGAAATATCAGAAGGCAGATTTATCAAAAATCTTATGCACTGATGAGATGAGAGCGACTCTTGATGGCCCCGATGGATGGGCCTGTAGATTAGATCAGGTATGGGCTCAGACGCCAGCTAGATGGAGGTGAGGAGCTTGCATGGCGTGGTGTAACTGAAGATAAGCTAGTTGGACTTAAAATCAACTCTCAAACCTACTGCCAGTTTTTACAAGAGATGGATTTTTTTCTTTTTGTTACAGAATAATCCTGAAATCTAACAGTTGTCAAATAATTGAGCACACAAAGATTTTCTCTAAAGAAAACCAGGACTTCACTTTTACTTAAATATTCACATGTAATGTTTAACAACATTTAGGATTAACTGAGAGCTTTGTGGTTGAAAATAAAAGCCTCAAAAATACAACTTTCCTAATGATTTAAAATGCAGTGAATGGTAGCTTGGCTTTACCAGTTTTCTTTGGGCCCCTCCACACCACAGCTTCATCTGGGTCTTCCATTAGGAAGCCGATCGACATCAGTGCCAGATTCTTCTGAGGATCTGTGTAGACTGGTACCCATCCTGAGTCACACTGGTGCACTTCCGGCCGGCCTACACTCAGCATACGGGGGATACTGGGCCCACAAAGGTCGACATCAAGAATCCCAACCTGAACAAGATGAAGTTTCATAAACTTATTAGTTCTGTTGCATGAAAGCCACCAGATGCAGTCTGCAATCAGTCTGTCTGCAGGACCCACCTTCTTGCCTGCATGCCTCAGAGCCATGGCCAACTCTGTGGTGATGGTGCTCTTTCCCACTCCTCCCTTTCCCGACAGCACCAACACAACATGGCGAACCTGGGCCAAGCTCCCATCTCACAAGAAACGAAGAAATCCACAGCTTACATCACCGATGACAACGGCCATTAATGAAGTATATATCTAAGCTAATTTTTCCACACATGGCACGTATAAAAAGAGGCTCATGTTTTATCACTGATTAATGTTTATTAGTATAAAACTAGATAGTGATTTAAAGTTTTACCAGAATAAACAACCAACTTGATTATCAGAAGGTAGTGAGCTGAATATGCAGTGAAACGTTTGGAGAGTTCAAGTTAGCTTTAGCTAACAGTTCAGTGACGTCCACATTCAGCTGTATTTTAAGTCATAAATATATTAATTTAATATTAAATCCTGAGTTATAGTTTATTTTTCCGGTATATTTAACCTACCATTATTCTGTTCCATGTTTCAAGTGATGGAGCGTAAACATGCACACGAACCCGGAAGGGAAACAATAACTTCTTCTTCTTCTAGTGTTTATTGGCGGTTGGCAAATAACTTTATGTTGTGCATTACCGCCACCGACTGGTATGGAGTGTGGTTCTTCATGGTTTTAAATCTTATTAACTATTACAACAATCAAATTCTATTTATTTAGTTTTTTTGAAAAATCTAACTATAATTTGAATATGTTTGCTACCTAAACTTCTTTGCAAAGTATCTATCAAAATAAAATTTCCTTTAATGCCTACAAATTCTCTCCTCTAGATTGTTCTTTCTTGTTCATATTTCTGACACTTCAATATTACATGTTCTATTGTTTCCTCCTCTCCACAATGATCACATTTTCCTGTACTATGTTTCTTTATCTTAACTAATGTAGAATTAAGTCCTGTATGTCCAAATCTTAATCTTGTGATTAATCTTTCCTCTTTTCTGCTCCTTCTTCCAGTTCTTACTTCTCCTACTATCTTATTTATTCTGTAAAACCATCTTCCTTTCCTTTTCAATCCCACATTTTTTGCCACCTTTTTTCCTGATTTTTTCTGTTTGATTATATTTCTCCCCTCTGACCTACTAATATTAATTAAAAAGCTAATGTTATTTTGTGTTGCCTTTTTTTGCCTTCCTGTCCCCCATCTCATTCCCCCCCAACTCCCACGTGTGCTGGGTACCCAAAAAAACACTAATATTAATCCCATCCTTTTGTATTCTAAAAAAGTATGTTTTATTTCTAACAAAATGTCTGGCCTACCATCTGAATGATTTAAATTTTTTTAAACTTAATAAAGCTGAACTGGGTTTGAAAAAATTATCATTTTTTAATGGTTTTTATTCCCTCCACCCACTGCACTGCTAGCAATATGGCTAAAAAATTCTCATGAAAATACTGATAATCCATTTTGTAATTCTTTTTCCTACTTTTTTTTTTAAATTCTGGTTATTACAAATGCTATTCCTATTTTTTCATCTTTTTTTTGATGCGTCTGTGTAAATCTGGACATGATTAAAATTGTTTATATATTCTTGTATTATACTTGAATCTAAACTACATTTTGGATCCTTTTTTTTTCCATTAAATGCCAAAATTATCCACCACTTTTGCCTCTGGTAATAGCCCAAGGTGGAACCACTGGCAAAAGGCAGCATTGACTAATTTCTTTTTCCATATATTTTAAAATTTTCTTCGGGCTATATTATTGATAACCAACCCAAAAACCCTTTTAAAATTGTTTTTTTTTTTTTTTCCCCAGCATGGTTTTAAAATATCACTGTTTGGATGATCCGGATTATTCTTTTTTAATTTAATCCAGTAATTTATTGCTAACTGTTTCCTTCGTAGATCTAATGGGCATCTCTCCCTCTCTACCTGAAGTGCTGCTATTGGACGGGGTTCTGATTGCTCCTGTACAAATTCGTAAAGCTTGATTTTGTATATTGTCTAATTTTTTATAAGTTTGTGTTTGTTGCTGATCCATAAATTATACTTCCAAAATCAATATTTTGATCTAATTAATCCTGTATAAATGCTTTTTAATGATGTTTCGATCTGCTTCCCCAATCAATAACAGCCATACATCTCATAATGTTAAATTTTTTTTTTGCATTTATCTATGATTTTTTTTATATGTACTTTCCCCATATAATTTTTTTTCATCAAACCTATACCTAAAAATTTATATTTTTTACTTGTTCTAAAACTTGATTGTATAATTTTTTGGGTTTTATTTTCTCTTTTCCTTTTTCTGTGTAAACACCATTACTTTTTGTTTTTTCTAACTGAGAATTTAAATCCCCATTGATTTGCCCTTGTTTTTATTCTAATAATCTCGACCTGTATTTTTTTTTTCAATAAGTTTGATATTAGACCCCTTTTCCATAGAGCTCCATCATCTGAAAATAGTGAGCAAAACCAACTTCTTTACCAATATTTTTTTAAATACATCATTTTTCATTATAGAAAAAAATAATGGGGGAAATAATATTTCCCTTTTAAAGGAGTACCATTTTCTACTATATATTTACCTGACAATTCTTGACCAATTCTTACTTTTTTTTTCTATTTGATAAAAAATCTTTAAATCCAGTTTACATTTTTTCCAGTAATACCCCATTTTTTTAATTTTTTAAATTTAATCCTTCAACCCACATCATATCATAAGCTTTTTCTATATCAAAAAAATCAGCTACTACATTTTTCTTTTTTATTTGGCTCTTCTAATTTCATATTTCAAAACATAATGCGAATCATTTTGTACTTTCCCCCCTTTTTTCGAAACCCATTTTGATATCTAGCTATATACCCTTTTAATATTTAAAATTTAAATATGTTAATTTTATTATTAATCATTTTTTTCCATTACCTTTAAACTAAAACTTGATGTTAATGCAATCGGTCTATAATTTTCTGGTTTTGTGTTATCTTTTTCCTGGTTTTTAACTATTGGGGAATAATTATTGCTTTTCCTTCCAGCTCTGCTGCAGCTCTTCCTCCTCCCAGATTTTATTGTATAATTCTAATATTTTGTCTTTTTTGCTTTGTCATTTAGATGTTCTATCATTGTATAGTAAAAATTTGATCTTTTTCCAGGTGATGTATTTTTTTTTTTCCCCTGGTTACAGAGTTCAACTCTCCCCTTTTGAAATGGCTCATTTATTATTTTTTTGGTTCTACGTTATTTGGGGCATTAAGTCTTTATATTTCATCTTTGTGATTTCCCCTTCCTTTCTTCCCCCTTCACTAATATTACTTGAAACTATGAATTTTTTTTAAATGTTTTAGGCTAATTTTCAGCCTTTCTCTTTATCTTCTGTTTTATAATTTTAATTATCTATTTTTAATATAGGATATTCTATATTCTTTTTTTTAAAACCATTCATTCTTTTAACGGGTTTTTCAAAATTTTGGTCAATTTTTTTTTTTTCTCCCCTCAGTATTGCAAAGGTTTCTCCAATAATCTCTTTTTTTCATTCTTAATGATCTTTCTTACCTTTACTTGCTTTTCTTTTTTTACTCAATTAGATTTTTGATAAAATTTTTTTTTCTTTTTAATGCTTTAAAGGCTTTATTTCTCATTTTTTACTTCCTTACATCTTTTGTCCACCATGGCACAATTTTTTTTTCGTTCTGACGTCCTCCTTTTTTTTTTTTGGGTTCTTCTCGCAGCCTGTAAAATTTTTTTTCGATATTTATATTTTAAACTATTTTTTATCAATCGACATTTTTCTATTTCTTCCTATTTCTTTTGACTTAAAAATTTAAATTTTTTCCAATCGGCCTTATTAAAAATCCCTCTGTTTATAAAACCTGTATTTTGTTATTTATTAATATTTCTGTTATTATTTTAATGGGGTAATGATCACTGCCTACTGTTGTATCTTTGTCAATGTCCCACTCAGTTATTAGCTCAAACAATTTTTTACTACTGTTTAAATCAATTACCGACTCTGCAAACCCTTTTTTACATTAATTCTTGTTTCCTCTTCCATCATTTATACATACCAAAATTTTTTCATTTCCATTATTTTTTCAATACTTGTCCTTTTTTTTTTCATTACATTTTCCCCATAATATGTGTTTACAATTAAAATTTTCCACACCAGATTACTTTTTTCCTTCTAAAAAATCCATTAATTCATCCATCAACTCGCATGATAATATTTTTACATGGATTATAAAAATTTTTTTATCTTATTTTTCCTTTTTTTTGTAAATTTCAACAACTATGTACTCTAAATGTTTACCTTTTCCTAATATCTGATAATTTTATTCCTTCTTTTATAAAAATTCCACTTCCCCCTCGTCCTATCCCTTTTTGATACTATTGTACCCTTTTAAATACAAAATCTATGTTTTTGGCTTTAAAAACCATGTCTCCTGTATACATATAATTTCTGGTTTTTCATCAAAATTTCATCTATATACCCTTTTAAATTCCTGTCCATTAGCGATGAGGCTTTTTTTTCATTCCACTGTAATATTATCATGCGTTTTTACCAACTGGGGTTTTCCTCCTTGCCTCCCAATTTTTTGTTTCCAACTTTTTTTTTAATTTTTTTTCCCAAGATCCTTTTTTAAAAACCCTAAGAACTTTTTTTTGCTCCTCTGACTATTATTTTTTAATCTTTTTTTGTTTTGGGGGTTTTCAGCTTGTTTTCCGGGGGCAGTTAATGACATAAGCTACAAATAATATTTATTTTTCCACAGACTTGTGACATTTTTCTCTTTTATTCTACTTTTCTCTGTTGGTTAAGCCTTGAATCCCCTTTTTTACCCGTCATCCCTCGTTCTTTCATTCTGAAATTTTTTTTAACTGCTTCAGCATAGCTTATGTTTTTAGTCATTTTAAATTTGTTGAATTTCTTTTGCTTTTTTCCTTACCCCCACATCCCCCCAAATGTACCCTATGTTTTCTCTCCACAATTGCAAAAATTTTTCCTGCACTTCTTCCCCACAATCTTCAATTCGATGGTTTTCTCCACACTTTGGACATCTTTTTTTCACCTTTGCAGACAGCTGCTATGAGTCCATCTTCTGACATTTTTTAACATCTTAGTGGGGGGGAAAAATAAAAAAGCCTCACAGGAAAACTCAGATATCCTATTTTGCTTTTTTGGCAACACGTTTTCCCCCAAAAGTCTATTAAAATTGACAGGCTTCCTACACTTTCTCCGTTTACATTTTTTTTCAATCTTTTGAGATTTTTTTTCCTTTGCACCAACGATGCTTTTTGGTTTTTTTATATCTTCCCCAAGGAATGCCATAAAATTTCCCCCCGAATGATTTTATTTTCTTCTCCTATAATCTTCCCCCTTCTATCACCGTTTTCTTGCAAATGTTTTCAACTTGTAAAGCCTTTCTTCTTTGTTTTTAGGTTTTATACAACACCAGTATATTTCCCATCTCTCAATACTTTCACCATTTCAACATCTCCTATTTTTTATTTTATTTTTCTGGATAGTGAAATAGGACTCAGGTTCTCTTTTTTTTCTTCATTTTTTTTTTTTAATATTTTTTACATTCTTCCCTTCCAATTTTTCTCCTAACTTTTTCTCTCTTCTTCAGAACTGTTTTTTTTCCAGCTCTCTTTCCCCCCCCTTTGGCTGTCTAACATCTTTCCATCTTCTGCTTTACCTCTTCCCCGCTCCTCTCCCTCTACTTACTGGCGTCCAATCATCAAAGTCCATATTGTCCTCCTGTGTGTCCATTCTGAACCAGTCACACACCAGTTTATGCCTTTTCCCGCCACTTCCAAAAGTAAATAATCTCTCCTGCTAATCTTTTCTTTTCTGCCCAAAAAAGCGTGCCGACAATGTCGCCAAGGCAACAGTCTTCTTCCGGTTCGGTTTCAAAATCGAGATCGTTTTCCCATCCGACTGTCGTCTCTCTCTCCTCCTCCTTCTCGCTCGTTCGCCTAAACCAATGTCAAGGACTGGACTCCAGTGGGCACCTGGGATAAACAGGCGTTCAAGCAGCCCGAAACAATAACTTCCGCATCGTCATGAACCAATCACATAACGCAGAATCAACCTAAGTCCCGCCTCTTTTTGCAACGTAAGCGGACGCGATCATTACTGCGTCAACCATTTATTATTTATTTAGATCAGTTTTTACTGGTGTTTTATTTTGCTGGGTATTTTGTGTATTTTGTGTTTAGCGTTAAATCTGACGTCTTACTCATTTTAAGGATTTTTATTTTATTTTATGTATTTATTTTATGTTCATTGTATTACTAGTGATGGTTATCCTTGATAAACAGGTTAACAAATCCACAAATTAAGACAGAAAAACCAATATGAAATACAATGTGTGCCAAAATGCATAAAATGCATTTAGATCACTTTAATATACATCCTAAAATTAATTTTTTTACTAAATTTAAATAGTTAAATATGACACATTTTGTCTAATCACATAATATTAGTAGTAAAAATAAACATTTAATGTATAACTATGATTATTGTTATCACCCTATTGATATGGGTGACAATGAAAGTACCAACTAACATATCATGAACTGCATAATAACATATATAACCTTTTTTCTCACGGTTTGTCACTGATTCATGCTAACCTTTTCCTGTTTTTAAATTTTTTAATCATTTTAGGAGTATTCAATTATTTCTGTTTGCTTAATGCCAGAATAACAATAATAATAATATCTGAGTTAAATGGAGGAACATCTGTGGATGTATTTTAAAACAACACCTCAGACGCAATGATTCCTTATGTGACATTATAGGAAAGTCAAAATAAATAATCCAAGATATCAGGAAGGGAACTATGGACCTTTACAAGTCTGGTTCATCCCTCTGACCAATTTCTAGATGCGTGAAGGTGCCACAATCATATGTTCAAACAATAATATGCAAGTATAAACGTCATAGGTTCTGTGTTCTGTAAATGATCATGATTTGCTCGAAATGTGTGAATCAACCCCAGAGCAAAAGATGCTGCTGAAGCTGTCATTATCCACAGTCAAATGAGTCCTTCAACAACATGGGCTAAAAGGCCACTCTGAGAGAAGGAAGCTATTTTCAGTCTGCAGATCTACACAGGGAAAATACCTAAAGTTATGTAGATGTGTCCTGAAGTTTAAGGGAACTAAAATGGGAGTGTGTGGCCAAAATCACTATTGTTACATTTGCATCCCTACTTTAAAGTACGGGGCCCTGATGACAAAGTGTTGTCAAGAGGAAGATGAGACATTACAACCAACAATACAGATGAGAAAAAGGCCGCTACTAAAGCAACCTGGACTTCATGAGCACCTGAGCAGAACCACAGGCTGATCATCTCCATGCTACACCACACTGATGCAGTAATTCATGCAAAAGGAGCCCAGACTTAGTACTGAGTGCAAATACTGTACAGTACATGGAAATTTTGTTGGTCTGGTGTAATATTTAAATTGTCTGAAAAACCAAATCTGGTGTTTTCATTAGTTCTGAGCCATAATCATCAAAAGTAACACACACAGGAAGGAGAAAGCATGTTACACAAACACTTAAATCCCCCTACTGGCTTCCTGTAGCTTTCAGAACTGATTTTAAGATTTTAATGCTTGTTACCAAGTTTTTTCATGGCCTCATCCCCCAGATCTTCATGACATGAATGCTGGGTTCCACAAAGAGTGTTAAGGTCATTCAATCTGGTGATAATAAGACTCAAATAAGGAAGAAGAGGCTTATTTTAGTCATCATGGCCCAAAATTCTTGAAATCTCTTTCAGAGATATTGAGAGATCTGGACCCTTAACTTTTTAAAAAGGGTGTTAAAACCCACCTTTTCACTTTTCAAATGTATTTTTTTACGTTTTAGATTTTTTGTTCTGTTTTGTTTTTAATTTCTTTAGTCTTATACTTATTTTATCCTTAATAGGTTAACTTAAAATAATCAAATAATATAACTATATAAATTATTGGGATGCTTTGGAAGAAAATACCAACCATATAGCAAGAGTTTAAGTTTTCTTCCGTAGGATGCATCTGTGGTTTAGTCCAGCTTAATGCCAATTGCGGTTTGGGAGCATTAAAATGCATACAGACAAACCAGACAAACCATACATCATCATCAGAGACGTTTCCTAATAATCAATACATGATGAAATTTTATATTGCGACAATTTATATTAAAAAAATAGACCCCAACTGTAAATTTTGCAAAGAGATTCCAGAAACATATTATTATTAGTCATTTATTTTGGAATATAACAAGGAAATTTCGGAAGGCATGTAACAACTTTATGATGTGTAATATTGATAGTAAATTTTCACTAAGGTATGAACATTTTGTTTTCATTTTCATGGAAAGAATACTATTTCAAACAAAAGACTTGCAATTCATCTAATTACAATATTTGGCAAATGTCATATTCACAAATGTAAATTTTCTTCATCTTCACCTTATTTTCCAGCTTTGGTTAAATACTATAATCATCTGCTATTTCTAAAAGTACAAACAAAAAAGCTATAATTACATATGAATGCTGTAGGTCATTGTAACACTTTCATTTACACTTCCGCCTGGTAGTAACTTATTGCAGTGTAATATACCTAAACATGGCAGTGCATTTCTTTAGTTCTTTGTTTTCTTTAGCCTGGAGTGCACAGGCCAGCAGCCACCACATGATGAGCCTTTAAACAGCTGCAGAATAAACAGAAGAAACCAAAAAGAAGCAGTTGAGCCAAACTAACACGAGCTCCTCCTCTGCAAAGCTCTGATCCAATGGGAACGCGGTGAGGGCATGGACAAGTTCTGTTTACTTCTGTCCTGCAGAGAAGTGGGACAGACTGAAGGCTGCTACTGTCACACATATACAGACTGAGGGCCATCCATATGAGCCACTGCTACACAGTGTTCAGGAGGACCCCTGCAAGGTAAGAACATACCCTGCAGCTGTTCAGATAGATGAAGAAGTCCCTAACTGAGTTTTATAATGAAGAAAGACCAGAGGAAGGTTTGTTGAAGGGTAGCGGGGCAGAGGTGCAGATCATGTTCGCCTCTCAATAGAGGAACAGAGGTGAGAGAAAGATCTGAATTCCTTACATCTTTAATATTACTCATTCTGCTATTGCTGACTGAATCCATTCTTACTCTATCTGAGTCACCAAGGTACTATCTACAGTTTGTCCTGACTCAGACCTCCTGACGCATGCTCAGTATTTAGGGTAAGGCTCAATTAAAATGAGACCTGCTCTAGACTGACTAATCTAAATTAACTGCAATCATCTCCTGCACCTGCTTGGAAAGGAAGCGACCAGCTGCTGTCATTAACATGCCAGCAGGTCCAAGCTGTTTAAAACTGGAAATCTACGTCACAACAGTGCAGAAAGACAAACAGGGAGCCTAACAGTAAAGGATTGTGTTTGAGATAAGCACAGCAGTGCATGTGAGGCAACTGATTGCAGGGATGATTGACTGTGAAGGCGGTAAACAGATCAAAAATGTTTGATTTTATTTAGAGGCAAAACACCGTAGTTGATGGTTTTTGGTGAGTCAATCAGACGCTGCTTTCAAAGTAAAAAGGCAATTATAATAAGAACAATGAAGATAATGAAAAACCCAAAATGATCCACTTTATTTGGGTGTCGTTCACTCTTTCATGGCTTTCTCTAGCCGTGCTCCAAAACAAACAGAACAAGACCCGTCTTTTTATATTTCAGGCTTCCTGTGCAGCCTGGAAAAGACCACAAAAGTGTGGAATTGGATTTTAGCCTTTTTCACATCTGGATAAATGTGGAAAAACTAAAGTTGAGAAATACTTTTTACTTTGATTCATATGTAGGTGCTTTGATTTACAGCAAGTTTTTTTCTAACTCATTGATCATTTTTCCATTTCTTGGCTTATAAACTGGCCCCTGGGTTCTTGAACTGGGTCTGATTTTAGCTGCCAAAGTATTGAAACTCTATCTGTTTACAAACTGTGATTTAAAGCCATCTGTATTTAAATACATGTGGCATGTGGTTTTTGTTTTGACTGAATAACTGCCAGATACAGACATTTAAGGTTTTATAGGAAAAATGGGTACTAATTTACTGGAGTTTATTTTTGGTGACAATTTTACAGCCATGAAAACAGTCTGGGATTAATTCTGTGTTGATTTAGGAGAAATCAGTCCAGATATTTCTAACTATTACATAAAAGTTTTCAGATGTATAAAAATGAGTGAGAAAGACCTTTGAAGTAAGGAATAAAAAAATTTAACCAAACTACATGAATGCTCTGTATCTAAATGTCCATAATGTTATAAAAACTGCCGGAAAAATGTTGGAATGTTTGTTGGAACCCTGATGTCTGCATTTGGATCTAAAAACAAGTATTCCTGGCGTTCCTTTGGGTCGGGTGACTTCCGCAGAAGCTGCAGTTGCTTGCAGACGTGTTGGGTTTACAAGTTTAACACATGCATAGATCTTCCTCCTGCTGCCAACTGGGACATGTAGGAACGGATAGAAACAGGAGAACCAGCATGCATGGATCACTGCCTTTGTAGTGCTGCCTCTTAGGGATGTTTTGCACAATCATGCTGACTGGAGGAGGTTTGCAGGAAAGTTAAAAGCCGAACTATTTGGAGCAGTTAGACAGGTTTGTGAGATATTTTAGAAATGAGGCATTGTTGTTCAAATTCCAGTGGAAAGTCCTGAATAAGCAAAAAGATGTACCCAGAAAACTGAGTTAGAGTAATTTTCTCTGTCCTAGTTCAGTACAGCATCACGGGTTTGAAAAGACTGACAGCAAGTATGTTCAGTGTGTGCCAGGAGGTCATAGTGGCCATAAAAAAGGCCTCCAGCACGTACGCCAGCTGGTCCTCAGGTCTTATGTTTGGCCGTCTACAGAGCTGCCATGCTGAGAAGAGGCAGGAGCAGCAGAGCTCCACATTTGGCCTGGAGCGAAACACAGCAGGACACAGATGTCATGGCAGCTGTCCACGCCACCAACAAGGAGCGGGAGAGCAAAGCAGCGACACAGGTGAGGCGTCTGTGAGGTGAGGCAAATATGGTTATGTGACAAAACAACACAAAGTTGTCCATAAATTTGAAATGTAAGGAAACTGATACATAGTGTTCCTGTTGTTTACAACAAAAACCTGAATAGTGTGGAAGGAAAACCTTAGAACCACCTTTAGCTGAAATTGCAGCTCCGAGTCTTTTGCCGCTTGAATCTACCCACTTTGTGCTTCAAAAAACGGACATTGTTGATTCTTCTTTATAAAATAACTGAAGCTTAGTCAGAATGGATTGAGCTGCCACAGGCTCTATTGGGTTTAGGTCCGGACTTTGACTGGGCCGGTATAACACATGAATGTTCTGCAGGTTAAAGGCTCGTTGTCCTGCTGTAAGGTGAACGTCCGCCCCAGTCTCACCTGTTTTAGGGCCAACAGGTTTTCCTCTAGCATGACGATGGTGAAAAGGAAAAAATACAAAGAAATTAAGATGTGCTAAAATTAGATAAAAGAAATATTTGCTACGAGTTGATTTTAAATGTTTAAAATGTGTGAAAGATATAATGTTGCCACCTGAGGTCCAGAAATTTTCCACCATCTGCCATCAGAAATAGCTGAATGAAAAACCTGTGAGGAAAGGAGGTCTAGTATATTTGGAAGGCTTCTAATTTTACCGAGTCTCACACAGACCATTTACAGGCAAGACAATCTTAATGAGTCTTAAAACGTTGCTACAGAAGTGTGGATTTAGAGCCTTAGATTGCAGTGACACAACAAACCTGCTGTTTTTTACTCCTTTTGGACTCCAGGCTATTGGTGGAATTGCAAAAATGTTAAATGCAAGCCTCAGGCTCCTTTGCTGGAACCAACCCCACTAGCTGCCATTCACAGAGCATGGACATGTTTGTGCTGCCCATATCTCCCAGATCAGCGATTTGGAGTCTAAGATGGATCACCTGGTCGGAACCGGACCCGGCTCTGAGGTAGTGGCCCTGCCCTGCGTTGCAGCTGTGAAGCAGGAGTTGTTCCCCCTCTGTGAGGCGCCGGAGGAGCTGAGCCTGGGTTTGTGGGCCGCTGATGACTGCTTCTGCAGGGAGGAGGACCAGGGTGAGCCTCATCTGATAAAAGCACTGATTAAACACAGTAAATAAGCACAGACCTCATGGTTTATACAAGAATAAGTAAGTTTTACTCCACGAACACACATCATATCACTCAGTCTGTCTCAATCTTATTCAGTTTACATTCTCGTTCACTATGAAAATCATGTAATACCTCAGTAATTTGGGTTTGGTCCATGTTGTTCTTTTTCTTCTGAATTTAAAAACATATTATTTTCATCCTGTCCTAGAGTGAGTAGCCTGTCAAATACAGTAAACATATAATAAGCTATTAATAAACCAAGAACAGCTCATGCACAGAGTTTACCCCAGGTTTAGCTCTGTTTTGCACAGTATTAGAAATATAATTGCATGCAATAAAACAAAGATTTTTCTGGAGAAGAGGAAGAGGATGGCAGTCTCAAGGCGTAGTCACACCGATGAGACCATGCATATAACTGCAATGGTGGCAGGAGATAAAGTCTAAGCCTAATCCATATCGGTGGGCTTCCTCCTGGGTTAATGTAGCACAGATGTGCCTGAACCTTTTATAGACATCCATTATGTGGTTGTTAGCAAGAGCTCGAACTGGGTCCATCACTGTGTTGAACTGATTGAACGTTTTTACAACTTGTAAAATAAAACCCGTCATGCTTGTTTTCTCAGTTTTTGACTGGGTATGGGACGAGCACTGTAAGTCCTCCGGAGCCTCCCTCAGCTGTGACGACAGGAAGGTGAGCTTCCACTCAGACTACAGCTGCGGCACCGCCGCCATCCGCGGCAACAGGGAGCTCTCAGATGGCCAGCACTACTGGGAAGTGAAGATGACTTCTCCTGTCTATGGAACAGACATGGTCAGAGTCCGTTTCTTTAGATTTGTTAAAATCTCAACCTGTCTTATTTGTCATTCTGTCTTATAGCAACCACCTCAATTAAATTCAGTTTATTTATATAGCACCAATTCACAACACGTCGTCTCAAGGCTTTTAACAAAGTCAGTTAAATCCAATCATACAGATTTCAAGTCAGGTTCATACATTCCAATTAATCCTAATCATTGAACAGTGCAGTCAGATTCAATTTATTATTCAAATTGGATAAAAAGCTTTTCTGTCTAAGGAAACCCAGCAGATTGCATCCAGTCAGTGACTTGCAGCATTCACTCCTCCTGGATGAACATGTAGAGACAGTGGACAGTCACTGGCGTTGACTTTGCAGCAATCCCTCATACTGAGCATGCATGTAGCGACAGTGGAGAGGAAAAACTCCCTTTTAACAGGAAGAAACCTCCAGCAGAACCAGAACCAGGCTCAGTGTGAGCAGCCATCTGCCACGACCGACTGGGGGTTAGAGAGAACAGAGCAGAGACACAAAGAGAACAAAGAAGCACTGATCCAGGAGTACTTTCTATGGGAAAGAAAAGTGAAACATCAATGGTTATAGCTCCTTTTAGAGGCTTCTTTTAGGAGAGAAAGACAGCTGAGCAGATGAACTCTGAGCCAGTTTCCAAGTCTGGAGGATGAGAGAGAGCACATAGAGTTACAGTAGAAGCTCAACCAGTAGCTATGTCTAGGAGAGAGAGGGTTAAACACGGAAAGACAGGGCCATGTGGATCATCGGTAGAGGGCGAGCATTAAGTTGTTGCCACCAGAAGCTTGGACGATGCCCCTCTCCAGGAAGGTGTCACAGCTAAACATAGAGCCAGGCCAGGTGTAACTTCTAGAAAGAGAAAAAAACAGAGAGAGAACATAGAGTTAAAAGCTGAAATAATAATACAGAATTGGAGAGTAGTATGAGAATGTCGCAGAGAGAGTGAAAGTGGTCATTATGTCCTCCAGCAGCCTAAGCCTATACCAACATAACTACAGAGATAGCTCAGGATAACCTAAGCCACTCTAACTATAAGGTTTATCAAAAAGGAAAGTTTCAAGCCTAGCCTTAAAAGTAGACAGGGTGTCCGCCTCACGGACTAAAACTGGGAGCTGGTTCCACAGGAGAGGAGCCTGATAACTAAAGGATCTGCCTCCCATTCTACTTTTAGAGACTCTAGGAACCACCAGTAAACCTGCAGTCTGAGAACGAAGTGCTCTGTTAGGAACATATGGAACAATCAGATCTCTGATGTATGATGGAGCTAAATCATTAAGGGCTTTATATGTGAGGAGGAGAATTTTAAATTATATTCTGAATTTAACAGGGAGCCAATGAAGGGAAGCTAAAGTAGGGGAAATATGATCTCTCTTTTTAATTTTCATCAGAACTCTTGCTGCAGCATTTTGAATCAGCTGAAGGCTTTTAACTGCATTTTGTGGACATCCTGATAATAAAGAATTACAATAGTCCAGCCTTGAAGTAACAAATGCATGGACTAGTTTTTCAGTGTCACTCCTGGACAGAATATTTTTAATTTTGGCAATGTCCCGGAGATGAAAGAAGGAAATCCTAGAAACCTGTTTAATATGGGCTTTAAATGACATGTCCTGGTCAAAAATAACACCAATTATTGTTATTTGCACCTTCATCTGTTATTTTTGACCACAATCTTCAATTATGCCTACACAAAGTGGGGCATAATTGTGAAGCGGCAGGAAAAGGAAACAATTGTTTCTCTTTTTATTTGTAAAACATCCCCTTATCCTTTTTATTCCACTTCACAATCATGCTCAGATTTGTGTTGATCAACAACATAAAATCTTAATAAAATTCATAGAAGTTTCTGGTTAAATGTGACAAAATATGAATACTTTTGTAATGACTTGTTGTTTTATCTGTTTCTGGTTTGGGCTTTTGTCCTCTGTAGATGGTGGGGGTTGGAACTTCGGAGGTGAACCTGGACAAGTTTAAATACAGCTTTGGCAGCTTGCTGGGCCACGATGAAGACAGCTGGGGGCTCTCATACACAGGTTAGACTTGGTTTTGTTAAACTAACTGGATTTTTATTTACCTTTTTACATTTAGCTGTTAAAGCAAAATAATGTTTGTGTCTGAAGGTCTGCTCCAACACAAAGGAGAAAAAGTGAAATTCTCCCCTCGGTTTGGCCAAGGCTCCATCATAGGCGTTCACTTGGACACATGGCACGGCACCCTGACCTTCTACAAGAATCGGCACTGCATAGGTAGTTTTCTCTTCGCTGTTATAAACCCAAGAAAGCAGCAGCTGTAGTTATGCCTGCTGCTTTTTCACCACAGCACTGATGCTACATTGGTAAAGATTTAAGGGGTTTTGAATGACATGCGCCTTAACGACGATGCTTACATGACTTATGTTTTGGTTTTAAGTGGGTTGGACCATCTGGTGCTGGGCTAAAATGGTTCAGGACAGATTTGACAGATCGAGGCTACTGTGTCGTTACGTAATTAGAAATCTGAGAAAGCTAAGATCACACGTGGGGTTCCGCAAGGCTTCATTGTCGGGCCGCTTTTATTCAACATCAACATGACCCCCCAGCTCAGATTAGGGAGAACTGCAACATGTGTTATTACATGTCTGCTGATGATCCTTTGTTATCCTGTAAAGTAAGTTGAATTAGCCGGAGTATGAGAGAAGATATACCAATAATCTTGCCTTCTGTGAACAGGTGTCGCTGCCACCAAGCTGCAGAGCAAAAAGGTCTACCCCATGTTGTGCTCCACAGCAGCTAAGAGCAGCATGAAGGTAATCTGTGCCTGCTACACACCCACCTCCCTGCAGTACCTCTGCTGTGCCCGGCTGCGGCAGATGTTGCCCTGTTGTCCAGACGTAGTTAATGCCCTGCAGCTGCCCCCGGGCCTGCGGACTGTCCTTCAGATGCAGCTCGGCTGGGTTTTCGCCCTCAGCAGCAGCCCTGACCCATCTGAGGAGGAGGACTACATGCCCGAATCTTGCCAGCAGGATGGCCACAAGCAGATAAGCGTGCCTTCGAGCCCCTGCCTCAGCCCCTGTCCGAGCCCCGTGTCGACCCCAAGTGCCTGTGCCTACCCATATCCTGAAACGGCCCCACAGTACCACTGCCCCTGTCACACGACTCCTCAGAATGACTCCACCGCCTGCCACTGTCCTCCGACTCCTCCGAGCAGCGACTACGAGAGCTGCTGCTCCGACCCAGAGGATTATCAGTGCAAAAGATGCCGCTGGACGTGACCCGGTTCTTGGGTCCAAAGCCTCTTCTCCCACTGCCATCAGTGTTGGCTCTGAGCAATCTCACCTTCTAGTCAACATTTAACAGCATCAGTGCTTCTGTTTCAAAGTGTCATACGTTTTATTTAGAGATTATTCTTGGTTTCATCTTTAAAATGCCACAGTCAATGCCTTTGCAAAAGGCAGATCAGACTCAGAAAACCAAAGAGGGAAACTTGATTGTTTTCAGGGATAGACTCCAGGAGAGGAGATTCTTTTTATTACTATAAGTCTTTTTATAAGTGTTTTTTATCTATCTTGAATATCAGATAGGATTGCACTGATGCTGTTTTTCTATTTATTGCTACACCTGATTGTGAACTTTCTTACAATCCTGTAAAATAAATTCAAGAATGAAATTATTTTAATTGTTTTAGTTTTTATTCACCAAGTGTTCACATTCCTTGAACTTTTTCAAATGTTTATCGTACAACAATAAACCTCACTGTATGCTGTTGGGATTTTATGCACTATAAATCCTTCCTCTTCATATTTAAGCTACTACTACTACTACTACTACTACTACTACTTTCTGTTGGTTTGTCACATAAAATACCAGTAAAATATAGAGGTGAAAGGTTAAAGGAAATAAATACTGGGATACTTTTTACTTTTATTGCTTTGCTTCTTATTGTGAATTTAAAAAAGTCCAAATCCAAAAAGGAAACTTCTGTTTTTCTTTTATTTAGTAATTCACAGGTAAACATACACACTATAAGGTATTTGGGTTAGAAAATACAGCTTATTTTTTTATACTTTATTAAATAGACCTTATTTGTTCATTTAAATACATAATTAGGGTTGGATTTTTTTAATATAAAAACCATAATCCTGGTTTCCATGTTGGGCAGATCAGTCCAGGACCAGCTGAGGGTTCTCAGTTGTGAGGCAGCGGTACATTCTGGCTGAAATTTCCGGTCCAATCCTTCTTTCTTTGCCTTCTGTTTTCACTGAAAGACCAGCCAGCATTCCCTTCTTCTCCGCCTCAGACCCCAAGTTCTGGTAAGCCTTCAGTCAACACATGCAAAAGAAAACCATTGTGATCCTCTTCACCTTCTTTCTGCAGAATCCATTCTTGCTTTCGGGTGCGGGTTACCTGCAGCAGGAGCTGAGGAGACGGGAAGGACTCTGTCACAGCGGAGGCCACTGCTGGGCTCACTCGGTTCAGCTGCTGGATCTGCCTGCTCCAGACGTCCTTCAGGCCCGAGCCGTCCCTCTCCACCCGGGCCCCGCTGGCCCAGGACCCGTCCACACAGAAAGGCAGCTCGCATCGCTCAGTAAGGAGCCTTTGGGGAAAAAGCAAGTAGTTGAGACGTTGTTTCCAGGAATATGGAGGTGTGAGGAAATGGAAAAAAAATTAGGACACACTTGAAGGGGCGTTTCGACAAAGCCTTGGTGACGGCGCACACATGGTCAGTGACGTCCTGCCAGCTCTCCAGGAAAACCACTGAGATGTTTTTGTAGAGCTGCAGGTACACAAGCACCTAGAAAGATTTCATCCTGGTGAATATTTACCGAGCTCCAGAAAAACTGGAAGGAGAGAAACATCAATCCTCAAACAGCAAACGCACCTCCTGCACGTCCTGATTCCTCATCCCCAGTTTGGTTCGTAGCATCTGTTCTGGAAAATAATCCCCAGACTCCTTTATCCTGTTAGGAAACCAGTAATGTTCACATGAAAGCTGCTGCAGCTTAACGGATCCGTCTCCGCTAACATGACAATAAATCAAACAGTAAACAAGCTTAACATAATAATATCTGGGTGCAAAACCTCAGAAATGTCAATTATAAAATCCATGTACATCAGTTCCAATAAACCGATGTACAAAGTAGTAAAACTGCTAAAAAGAAATTAAAAGAAGCCTTTTACAATAGTTAAAACAGTAAAGAGGTACATTATGAAAAAAATCTTAAAATTTGTGAATCTTTTCATTCAGCAGAATCATTTAACCCAGAAAAACGGCACACATAATAATCCCATGACAAGTAATAAAAGCTTTATTCCCACAGTTATTAGCACCCCTGCCGATCCATGTAAAATATAATGGAAGCATTTTATTTTTACTTCAAGTTGTTCGGATTGTCTAGAAACCTTTAATAAGTAATCTATGATGTTCTGTTTCCGTGGGATACAAATATGTGACACAGAGGCCCATTTAATTCTCTTAGCCACCCTTCAAAATGGGAAAGACAAGAAAACTTGTCAAATTGCGTAAAGCACATGGGTGTTGGTCCTAAGTCAAGAAATGGCTGCAGGAAAACACACTACTGTGAAAACGTTTTTACACATCTCTGCTGTTTCTGCTCTGCTGTCTCACCTAAATGTTTGAGATGAAGATGAGCAAATATTAAAAGCAGTCTTCAAATGATTTTATGCTATCGAGGGAAACCAAGCTATGCTAACTCACCTGGCCCGATGTGAAAATACATCCCATAAATTTTATAACTGGTGTCACCACCAGGGGTCGTCCAACCTTCTTTGCAGACTTGTTTCATTCAGCCACGTCGGAGGGTTTTCAAGCACGAACAGCCTGTCTAAGGCCAGTCCACAGTACCTTATTCCGATTTATATACAGACTTTGACTAGGCCACTCCAAAATTTAGCCATTAAGAGGTGGACTTGCTGGGGTGCTTTGGATCCTTGTCCTGCTCCATTTTTAAGTGTGCTTGTGCTCAAGGTCACAAGCTGATGGCCAGACGTTCTCCTTGAGGATGTCCTGCCAGAGAAGTCTTCCAGGTCTTGAACCAGTAAAACAGCCCAGGCCAAAAAAAGATGTTTTATTGGTAAATATAAGAAGGGCCTTTGTGATCTTTTGGGTCAGCAATGGTTCTGGCCTTGGAACTCTCCCATGGAGGCCATTCTGCCCAGTCTCTCTCAAAATCCACCTTCTTCCATGTCCATCTCAGTCCCCAGACCTGAAGCCTATAAATAACCTGTGGGATGAGCTGAAGTGACCAGAGCATAAGAGAAGAAACAGGCCTCTGAACCATTAAAAGACATGGTGCAAAGACGGTCAAAGATCCGTCTCTCTGTATGGTCCAGTCTTAAAGGAGAACACCAAGTGCTCACATTAAATGTTGGGTTTTTTCTAAAATTTCCAGAGGGAGACTGAGGCACAGCAAGATAAGATTAATACATTTGTAACCTTTACCAGTGGTACCAAAGAGCAGGGAGAGCAATGTATATATACTCACCCTTGATCCGACTCAAAGTCCGTCACCAACATGGTGACCACCTTGTTGGGCTTCCGGTTGAGACACTCCAAGAGAGGACTGAGAACGGTCCCCATCTCCGTCTCCTCCCTTTCACTGTCCACCATCTGCAGTGCAGACGGACACAGCATGTCATTAGAAACCACAAACTTCTACTCTGTTATTATTACGAGTTTCAGCCACTTGATCACTTCTCTAACGGAGATCACAATGTCCACGAAGTCAGCCAGAGTCAAGACCAGAACCATCTGCTCCTCCACCACACAGGCCTGACCGTCTTCTCCCTGCTGAGGTCCGAGAAGTAATACTTCACAGGCTGAAGAACCGGGACCCAAAAGGGGCTTTTTTTGTGGCGTATGAGCGGCCTACCTGAGGTAAATCTCTGGTCCAGGTGATGCTGTGAGATAGATGTTGGCTCTCAACAGTAAACCTCCACTCCAACATGGCCAGGGTGTCCAGCAAAATATCAGAGCCATCGTGCTGCAGAAGGGCTGCAGAGGTCAAAGGTCACAGATGAGTTCTTCACCAGAAACCAAATCCTTTAGCATATCATCTAATCCTAGGACTTACACTACAGTTACAACCGTGTTCATTAAAGGAAACTACAGGTCAATCTTATTTTACTTAAATGGCATTTAAACATTTATTTAAATATAAATTAATTCAAAAAATAATTTTAAAATTTTATATATTATATAATATATATAAATATATATATATTATATATATATATAATATATATATAAAATATAATTATATATATTAAAATATTTCAAGAGCAAAGTTCTGTTAATCTTCATGGTTCTGCCTTACAGCTAATGAGAGCCGCATTCATTTCCTCAGAAAGTCTTGATATTACATAAAAGTATTTATTAATCCAGAAATATGATGTTACGCCCATGTTAGGGCCTACACAATCACGGAGAAGACAAATGACTCGACGGTTGTCAGGCAGACAGTCACTGACACCTTCGACAAGGACTGAAAGCCACATGAGGTCATTAGCTGTTCACATAGGGTTGCATCAAAGCTCAGTTGTGGAAAATTGAGTGGAAGGAAAAAGTGCGGTGGAAATAGGGCACAGGGATAATCAGAGCCTTGGGAAGATTGTGAAGCAAAGCCCATTCAAGAGTCTGGAGATTTACCAGGTGTGGAATCATCTCGTCAGATGAAAGTAAATGTTGAGCTTCATTTGGAAAATAAGGTCCCAGAATCTGGGAGATCTAATGTGAGGTTTTTACAGTCAGTGACCTCAACCTGACAGAGAAACAATGGGGTACTTCAAAGACACCAGGGCCAACAACAAAGGTGATCTGAAGGTTACTATTGGTCTCTGCTTGCTGAACACATCAGCAAATTAGGCTGATCCCCTCCATGCCATGCTGGACACAGCCCTGTATGGTGTTGTTTTACATAGTATATTAATTTCACCTTTGGTTGATGACAAGATAAACTGGGATCCTCATCATGTTTGTACAAACTACTGAAATAAACCTTTCAGTGATATTTACTGAGATGCACCTATAAATTAAATGCGTTTAATGGACCCAGATGGATGGAACCAGAATGTCCGACAGCACATGAAGGCAGCACGTACCTGGTTCTATACAAACAGTCAGGCTCCTAATGCAGTTCTCTGGCCGCAGACTCTTGAGGTTGTCTGCAGCCTCTCTCCTCCTCTGCTGTTCCTGCCTCCTCTCCTCCTTCTCCCTGGCTCTAGCAGCCTTCTGCCTCTCTCTGCCCTCCTTCCTCTGCTTGGCTTTCAGTTTGTCCGCCTCTATCTCCTCCTTGGTGCGGCGTTTTCGTGCAGGACTCGGCGTGCCGCTGGATGCCTCTGGCCTCGGAGGAGGTAGCGTGACGGTGGAGTCACTTTTTGCAGGTGAAGACGGTAGATTCTTGGAGTTTTCCTCCTGGTCTCCTCTGCTGTCAGTTGAGCTCTCATCGCGGTTAAAAGCTGCTTTCGGTTCATGGTCGCTGTCCTCAGATTCAGAGATTTCCCACGTCTTGGCTCTGCGCAGGACGGACATCTCACGTTTAAAGCAAAAACCCCATCAAAATAAATGAAACTGTGAAGCTCGGGGCAGCTGCTTTGTTTGTGTAGCTGCGACGGTGTCCGCCGAGGGACAAACCACCTAAAATGCGATATATCTCTTTATTTTATGTTCTATTATATATACATATTTATGTTTTAGGAATAACGACTTTATATGAGTCAGCTGTTGTCGAACTGTTAAACTTGAAATGAACCCAGGCGAGCGGTAGATTAAACGTCTTTTATTAGAAGCAGCAGAAGGTGGTGGGACTCAGCAGCTGCTCTCACCAGGTGGACCACAGGACAGATTAAACCGCCGTAGTTGCGTGGATTAGGCCTGAGAGCAGTGGCCTAATCTGTCGGGATGGATGTTATCATCTACCAAAAAGCTTCCATAAATGGATTTAAGGAGGTTCTTTCTGCACTTAGACATATCTTTAAAGTAAATCGTTGCTTTTATTCATTGTGTTTTTAAGATAATCAGTTTCTATGAACTTTTAATTAGTAATCAATGCCTTTCTGTTCCCTGGGGTATAAATATGACAAAAGGCAGAGGTCAATTTCTCCATAGCCACAGGCCACTAGTCTGGAAGAAGACTCATTTATTTTGTGGTAAATCATATTCAATAAATCATATTACGGAAAGTTTATTAGTTTAAGTAATTTATTTCACAAAGTAAAACAAGTTATATAAATCAATTACACAGAGACTGATGTTTTCAAACTTTTATTTCTGTTAATTATGGTGATTTTCTGCTTTCAGCTACTGAAAACATGAGATTTATGATTAGAATAAAATATAAAGACATTTTTAATACAGGAATAAGGGCTTAATGAAAAGTATGTTTAATACCTAAGTGTTTTTTTAATGTTATTTTAATATGACCAAGGAGCCTCATACACATATTTCATATTGAAAATGACTGTATAATAAATCTCTAAAGCTCACCAGAAGATAATTGCAGCAAAGAGGAAGGTCACCAAGTCTTCATGACAATTATTGCATGCTATTTACATGCCAAAATGTTTCTGTCCTACCTTCACAAACGTGAAGTTTGATTATTAGCTTTGGTCAATTAAACCAGGTGAGGTAGTGTGAAACCACAGATATATTCATCAGATTCATACTGCTAGAAGGATCTTTTCAGCCCCACTTAATAAATGCACTGAAGTTAAAGGTGAGATTTTGCTACGGCAGTAAAATAAAATCTTTATTTTATTATTTTCACATATTTTTCAAATATCATAGTTCCTATATTCATATTTATTACAAATACTGCTCGATTTCAGCTCTGTGAAATAATCGTATAATAATGTCATTTACATTTATATTACAATTAATGATGAATAATAATTGTGGTTTTAGGTACAGCTTTCGTGTATAGATATTAGCTTATTAACGCTTTGCAGAACAATGCCTAAATAAGCTGCTCATTTTACCGCCTCACGATGTTCAAGTAAACAAGAACCGGCACTGTTGTCAAAACTACTGTCAATAAAGCTTCAAGCAGTTAAAAACCCCGGATGTTTACGTCGGTGCAGCTTTCCAAGCTGCGTGATGCGTCATCGGTGTGGTGGCCATGCTAGCAGTCACATCCACATGGTGTTTAGATCTGTGGTTTCCGGACGTCTCCTGCAGCCGTTGAGTTAAAGACTGTTTGTCTCCTGGTGCAGCAGCAGCAAACGGTTCATGTAAACAGCAGCGAAGGATGTGAAGCTTTATTCGTTTTTATAGCAAACACAGCATGGCTCAGCCGGCGGAGAAAGGTGAGTCATGTTGCTCGTTTCTCTAAGATTATTCCTCGTTTAAAACCCGCAGTGACTCGGAGCCCACGGGACCGAACACGTACTGAGAAACGGGTCAGCGAATGACCCACTCAGCAGAACAGATCATGTGACTACGCCGGAAGTTGCTAAACAGGGATTAAGGAAAATGGACTTTTCTTTTAGAACTTTCAAGCATTTTGTGTCATTGTGACCACAAACCTCAGAGACTTTACTGGGATTTAATGGGACCGACCAGGGGTCTGAAACCTGCCGCTCCGGAGCCGGAAGTGGCCCTTCAGACCTTTAATAACTCTGACCCTAAATAAACAATACTGTAGTGAAAGAAACATTTTTATTTTTTGATGTCATTTTCTGTAGATGGGCCGTTAAAAAAATATTCATTCATTATTTGCAAAAGTTGTTCATTAGAAAAACACCAGAGTTTTTTTTTATTTAAAAATCACAAAAATGTCCAGTAATAGAAATTTCTTTATTCAACGAGTCTTGTAGATTTTATTATTATTATTATTATTATTAAAAATAACCCAGTTATTAATTTCGTTTCTATCATGAAATCCCAACAGAAAAGTTTGGTCATAATGTGACATAAGTTTTTGTGGTGTGAATACTTTTGCGTTCACTGTATTTTTTTGTTTTAAATTTAAGAAAGTTTTTTTGTTTTTTTGGGGTAAAATTTGGGGCCTTTTGATTTTTTTTTTCGGTATTCCCCGTTTCCGGGTGCTCTTCTTAACTACGCTGACATTTGGCTCCTACTTCTGCTTTGACATCCCCCAGGTTCTACAGGATCATTTTCAAGGGGTAAGGAAAAAAGGCTTTGAAGCAAAAAGCCCACAGACATGTGATGTTTGCAAAAACCCAAGGCCCGTCACAAAAAACTTTATCTCGGGCTGTTCATTACAAAAAACCTAAAGTCCAATGCAACAGTGATCAATGGGACTGTGGACTGTGTGGAGGGGCTGGGGATGAGTCCTCAGCAGTACAACCTTCTCTATGCCATATATGCTTGGACGTAAGCATATGTACAAGTTGACTCATTTGCACATACGCCAATAAGATGCTTTCCCTGACAGTGAGCGTATCTCTCTGATCACCAGAAATGCAGTGGTGGTGATCCTGGCCGGATTCCTGATTGACAAATTAGGAAATCGATGTGAGTCTGCATGCATTTAAAATTAGTTTCATGACACTACAGACAAAACAGTGACGACAATCAACCTTCTGTTTCCAGTCGGGGTGTTTCTCTTCTCTTTTCTGTGTGTTTTGGGCTCGTCGCTGTTTGCCCTGGGTTCCCACTTCAGAGGAACTTCTTACCTGCTTCCACTCATGCTTACAGGACGTTTATTGTTTGGTTCAGGCAATGGATCTTTGACCAGTAAGGGCAATATTCATACTGTTTAAAATCCCAACCATGAAAGGGGTTCCTAAGGACCTCTCTGGTTCTCCCGATCTTCCTTTCTAGTTGTACAGAACCGCATCACGGCCTTCTGGTTCAAAGGGAAAGAGCTGGCTCTGGCTTTCGGTGTGACCCTGGCCTTTTCTCGCCTGGGTTCAGTCCGAACTTTTCCCCACCGAGAATTTGAAGACAAATAGGCAGCATGGAACTTGGGTGGACGTGAGAAGTGAATGTCCACCCATGAACAAGCATTTCTCCCCTCCAGATGATAATTGGTTTTTGTTTGTAGGGGCCTGCTGTTTCCTTTGGGTTTGTTTCTGCAATATGACGCTCTGGGCAAGACGGAATGAGACAGCTGGGCCCCGATGGAACCATCCGGAGAGGCC